>CM057807.1:6011304-6528835 GCA_030145905.1 Populus davidiana | reverse complement strand
AAAAATGAGTTAATTCCAACTCGAACTATTACTGGTTGGCGCATGTGCATTGACTATAGGAAACTTAATTTAATGACTAGAAAAGATCATTTTCCTTTACCTTTCATGGATCAAATCCTAGAAAGAGTTGCAGGTCATGAATTTTATTGTTTCCTAGATGGCTATTCAGGTTACAATCAAATTGAAATTGCATTGGAAGACCAAGAGAAGACTACTTTCACTTGTCCATTTGATACTTTTGCATATCGAAGAATGCCTTTTGGGTTATGTAATGCACCAGCCACGTTTCAAAGATGCATGCTTAGCATATTCAGTGATATGGTTGAACGTTTTCTTGAGATTTTTATGAATGATTTTTTTGTTTTTGGTGATTCATTTGATGATTGCTTAACTAACTTGGAAAAGGTTTTGAACAGGTGTGAAGAGAAGAATCTTGTACTGAATTGGGAAAAATGTCACTTTATGGTAACAAACGGCATTGTACTTGGTCACATTGTTTCATCGACAGGAATTGAGGTTGACAAATCTAAAATCGAGTTAATTGCCAACTTACCAACACCAAAATCTGTTAAAGATGTTAGATCATTCTTAGGACATGTTGGTTTTTACAGAAGGTTCATCAAAGATTTTAGTGTAATATCTAAACCATTGTGTAACCTTCTATCAAAGGAAACTGTTTTTTGAATGGACTGAACAATGTGAAAAAGCCTTTGTTAAACTTAAAAGTTGCTTACTTCTGCTCCTGTCATTCAACCTCCTGATTGGTCATTACCTTTTGAAATAATGTGTGACGCTAGTGATTATGCCGTGGGTGCTGTCTTGGGACAAAGAAAAGATAAGAAACCTTATGTGATTTACTATGCAAGTAAAACTTTAAATAGTGCTCAAATGAATTACACTACCACTGAAAAAGAATTACTTGCAGTAGTATTTGCATGTGACAAGTTCAGATCTTATCATGTTGGCTCACCTGTTGTTGTTTTTAGTGATCATGCAGCATTGAAATATCTTCTCTCTAAGAAAGATTCTAAGGCTAGATTGGTGCGGTGGATTTTGTTACTTCAAGAATTTGATATCACAATCAAAGACAAGAAAGGCACCGAAAATGTTGTCGCGGATCATTTGTCAAGATTGACAACCGATTCGAGATCTGACATCACACCAATCGATGACTACTTTCCTGATGAATCTTTATTTTCTGTCTCTACGATGCCTTGGTTTGCTAATATTGTTAATTTTCTTGTTTCAGGACAATTGCCAGCTCATTGGAGTACCCAAGACAAAAGAAAGTTCTTGAACGAAGTGAAGAACTTTTATTGGGATGACCCTTATTTATTCAAATATTTCGAAGATGCATTCCTGACAATGAGGTAAGTAATGTCATTAAATTTTGTCATTCTGAGGCATGTGGGCGTCATTTCTCATCAAGAAAGACAACTGCAAAAATCTTACAAAGCAGATTTTACTGGCCCACCATGTTCAAAGACTCACATGCATTCTGCAAGACTTGTGAAAATTGTCAAAAGTTGGGATCTATTTCAAAACGTCACATGATGCCTTTAAATCCTATTCTTGTCATTGAGATCTTTGATTGTTGGGGTATAGATTTTATGGGTCCATTTCCTCCATCATTTGGTTTCTTGTATATATTGGTCGCAATAGATTATGTTTTAAAATGGATAGAGGCAATTCCAAGTAGAACCAATGATCACAAAACAGTGATAAAATTTTTGAAAGAAAACATTTTAAGTCGATTCGGAATCCCTCGAGCCATGATAAGTGATGGTGGAACACATTTCTGCAACAAGCCATTTGAATCTTTAATGAAGAAATATAGAATCACACACAAAGTTGCCACCCCTTATCACCCTCAGACGAGTGGGCAGGTAGAACTTGCTAATAGGGAGATCAAACAAATCTTGGAGGAAACGGTGAACCCTAATCGAAAAGACTGGTCTTTAAGACTTAATGATGCACTTTGGGCTTATCGAACTGCATATAAAACATCATTAGGTATGTCACCTTATAGACTAGTCTATGGAAAACCTTGTCACTTGCCTGTGGAAATTGAACATAAAGCTTATTGGGCTATCAAAGCTTTCAATTCAAACATTGATGATGCTAGTCAGCTGCGAAAATTGCAAATAAATGAGCTTGAGGAAATAAGAAATGATGCATATGACAATTCAAGAATTCATAAAGCAAGAATTAAAGAGTTTCATGACAAGAAAATACTGAGAAAAACATTCAATGTTGGTCAAAAAGTCTTGCTTTATAATTTTCGACTCCATTTATTTCCTGGAAAACTAAGATCAAGATGGAGTGGTCCTTTTATTGTGAAACATGTGTATCCATATGGGGCCTGTGATATCGAAAATCCAAAGAATGGTAATGTTTTCAAGGTAAATGGCCATCGTTTAAAAGTTTATTTTGACAATTTTTCAGTTGAAAATGACTCTATTGAATTGGGTGATCCTGTATATAAAGATTGATTTTTTTTTCTCACATTTTTTTTGTGTGACTTTTGTTTTGCTAGTCTCTCACCCCGGTTAAATGGCGGATAACGGTACTCCGTGACTTTTAAGTCGGTTCTTTCAGTTTCCCATGATAACTGATATCTGTGTATATAATTGTGCAATTATCTGCTCTTTCTTCTTTCTTTGAATCTCTCTCCCAATTCTCAGTTGAAAATGGACACCACTCTTGAAAAATTGAAAAAGTATTTTCCCGCTCTGCCTCAGAATGCGATTTCAAAAATTTACCGTGCTAGATGTGCAAGATTGAGGTTGTTAATGAACCATGGAATTCTTGAAGATATTCGATGGCTGATTGAAGCAAAGGTCCGATTATCAGGTGAGTCCTCCAATTCTTTCATTTCATATATGCCTGGAACAGGTAAAAGCACTTTTGTGAAGAAACGTCGTGTAAAACGACTGAAAGTCTGTCACCGATGTGCCAGATGGACTTGTAATGCGACATGTCGTTCTTTAGGAAAGGTATCTGTAAACCGTGAAGATAAAATACAATTCATTAAGGATGGCCTGAGTAAGGGATCTTTAGATAATCTTCTATTGACTCTTGAGACGCACCCTAGTGGAGATGTGCATCGTGCAATTTATGATTTATGGCCCCAATTCCATAAAGAACATGCTCGACTTAGTCTTGGGAATCTGACTAAAAAAGACCCTGTTTGCCAGTTTTTAAGAAAACTGGATGGGAAGCCTATCCCCGACCCATAGAGGGCGTTTAAGCCTTTCTTGGACGTAAAACCAAGGGAAGATGTGAGCCATAATCACAACTACCTGTACATATATATGCTTTTTCAAAATAAATAATTAATAAAGAGAGAGAGAGAGTGTGTGTGTGTGTCTGTGTGTGTGTGAGACTACAGCTGGCCTACATATAGGTGGTATGATTGCATTTTCAATTTCTCATCTATAAATTCTTCTCTTCCTTCCTTTTATTTCTACTCAACCCATACATTCATCAAATACAGACGTGTGTAGAAATGGCAGGTTCCTCAAGTAATCACATAAACAAAATTTGTGTTTTTGGTGGATCCAGTCCCGGGAAAGAAAAAGAGTTTTTAGAATCAGCAAATCATCTTGGTCAGGTACTAGCTGAGCGAAAGATTCATTTAGTGTATGGAGGAGGTAGCCTTGGGTTAATGGGGGGAGTGTCAATAGCTGCATTTTTAGGAGGTAGTCAAGTTTTGGGGGTAGTCCCCGAAGCTTTAGCACAAGGGGACATCATTGGAAAAACAATTGGAGAGGAATTACAGGTCCCCACAATGTCTGATCGACTGAATGCAATGTTTAACCATGCTGATGCCTTCATTGCCTTACCAGGTGGTCTGGGCACATTGGAAGAGATCTTTCATATTTCCTCTTGGGCCCAACTGCACATTCACCATAAACTCATAGGTTTGTTAAATGTTAATGGTTTTTATGATAAGTTGTTGTCTTTTCTTGATCATGCTGTGGAACAGGAATTTCTAACATCTTCAGCACGACAAATCATAATCTCTGCTGGTACTGCTGAACAATTGATTGACCAACTACAATCTTTCATCCCTGTAATTAATCCCTCAATGAGTCGCATAAATTGGTCAACTCAGGAAAGCCGTAAAAAGCTTAGATTGGATTTGAGCCTTCGTTTGTAAAAACTTTGTGTCTTTTGGTTTTATTATTGTGTTTTGTTGTTTCTTCTATTTGTTTAAGTGTGTTTCAGGTTTGTCAGTGTTCGTTATTTCAGGTGATGTCTTCTATACTCTATCTTTCTACCTTAAAACATTGAGGACAATGTCTCATTTTGGTTGGGGGGGAAAGGGTAGTAGTAAAAAAAAAAATATGTGTTTTCTATTTCATAAACTATTTGCAAAACTGTTGTTGCTAGGATGGCAGAGTAAAAGGAGTTCTTTTGTTAAAGTGACTCTTGAGACGCATCTTAGTAAACATTCTTAACAAGGTCTATCAGAATACTTCTTGAAATATCTAAGTTTACAAACTCTCGTATTGTTAACACTTGATTCTGCTCATATGCTCATTTAACAAGTATTCTTAAATCTTTATTTTCACACACACACGCTTTAACATATGATTGTGGGTTGCACATTGGATTATTACATTATTTATGTTCTTTTGTTAAAGGTAACAACTAAGGGAAAGGGATAGTACATAATTTGCATAAAAAAAAAAGAAAAAAAAAGAAAAAAATAATTGTGATAATAATGATGAATAAAAACGTAGATAAGTTTGGTTTCGTAGCCTCCCTAACCTAAGCAATTAAGCCCGAAGGGGTGTTTTAACACTTAATACCCTAAAGTCAACTGACTTGGGAGCTATTGGCCCAAAGCTTGTTACATGGGTTAAGGAGAAAAGCTTAAGGGAATCAAACATTGCACTATCTACGTATCAGTATCTGCAACCCGAGTTGCTAAGCTCGTAGAGGTGTCTCAACACCTAATGCCCTAAGACCAACTGGTCTGGGAGTCATTAGCCTAAAGCTCGTTACATGGGTTAAAGATGCATTGTGTTTTAAGTTGTATGTGTAAATAGAAAAAAAGAAAAAAAAGAAGAAAAAATAATCCCAACCCAAGGAAGTTAACCTTAAACATTAGAACATCATATTGTTTTCTTCCAACAATAGCCCCATCATATATGTTTTCATACATTGAGCACATAAAAAGAAGATTTATTAATATCTTGTTTAAGAAATATGAAGCAGAAATGAGAGTTTGTTTATCTGGATAGATTAATGGAAGTTGAATGATGAATGCCTTGCTTTGTGGAACTTGCAAATTGTTTTTCTATTTTAACGCTTTGATTACTAGGGACTAGTAATAAGCTGGTTGGGGGGTGTGATTAGTACTTAAAATGGCATGTTTATCAAGGGTTTATATCATCATTTTGCACTTAAAGTATCAATAACTCCTTAACTAAAGCATGTTTTATAATAACAAGTCTAATATTATAAATTACCCTAATATATGGTAAATGTTCATCTTAAATGCAGGCATATCACATAAATCAAAGGATTGATTGATGAATTCAACTACTGAAATTTTGAAGATAAAGAAGGGTGAAGCTTAGAAAAGAGACGTTGGTGCAGTCCAAACTGGAACACTATTCGGTAACTGGGTCATATCTCGAGTTCTAGATATCCAAATGATCTGAACTTTTTACAGAGATTTGATAAGACATATACCTACAACTTTCATTTGGACATCAAGATCTAAGAAGGTCGTTTTCAAGTCCAAATTATAGCAACAACGGAGAAGTCCGAATCTGTCCTACAACCCAACACTATTCAGTGTTCAGCCCATATCTTGAGTTATAGAAGTCCAAATGACCTCATCTTTTTTTTCTTGGAAAGCTAAGAGAGTTTCCTAGAACTTTAATTTGGACATCTGGACCCAGTTCTGATGCTAGCATTTTCGTTTTATTTAGACAAGATGATAAGGATTTTCACTAAGTCAAAAGTTGGCCACCCACTCAACAATGAGTCATCAAAGCAATAATTTCGAATTTTGGCCTATAAAAGGAGGCATTTGCCATGTATTTAGGGGCTTGGTTGTTCAGATCAAGTTCATGCTCTTTATTTTCTCTCTTTATATTTTTGTAATTCTTAAATTTTGCTTTCATTAATTTCTTGTTTATGCTTTTCATTTCCTTTCCTTTCCTTAGTTAACTTGTATTTTATTTATGTTCTTGTTTTGTTTATTTATGTTTCTCTTCTTCTTTATGTCTAAGTTTATTATGTCAAGGTGAAAAGGTTACACTAATGGTGTAAGAACAAGTATGGTATAAACTCAATATGAACCTTAATGTTTAATATTAACATGTCTTATCTTTTTATCTTACTAATTCTTAATACCTTGCTTGTTAAATGGTTAATCTAAATTTGTGTTGTATAATACTTGGTACAACAAATGCCTTGGTACTCTCATAGCCCAACCGTATGGTATTACCTACACCTGGGCTATGAAAGGTACTTGATTTGTTATTAACATCAATTAACATCATGAATTCCTGATAATATTTAAAAGTTTGGTGTTATGTAAATGAGATAATTAATATGATCATGTTGATAATTTATAATGAGGTATTAATGACAAATCATCCGAATGGAACCTCCTTCGTGTGTGGTTTCCAAATTGAGTAATAAGAGTTTATACTATACTTGTTTGAAATACCATTGGTGGATCCTCTAACCTTGACATTTATTTTTATCATTGTTTAATCCTTACATTAATCCTCCATCTCAAAGTTCTCATTAATTTCTTCCTCCTCTTCTTTTTATTGTTATTATTATTACTACTACTAATATTATTATTATTATTATTATTATTATTATTATTATTTACATTCTTGTTATATTTTATGTATGTTAAGTATGCTCTGTATTTGATCAAGGATCCTGACATTGTTGGTCTTGCCTTGTTCATTCGCATCAGAAATCTGTTTATATTATATAATATATCTCTTTGATCTTTCCATAAACTCAGTATATAGGCTGGAAACCTGTGACCCGATCTTTTAGATCATTCTCAGGTATAACAACGCCACGTACTGAGTATTATTATTATTATTACTATTATTATTATTATTATTATTACTAATAATATTATTATTACTATTACTGTTATTGTTATTATTATTGTTGTTATTGTTGCTATTATTGTTATTGTTTTGTTGTTATTTATAATTTATACAATTAACCTCTCTGTGGTTCGACCCCGGTCTTGCCGGGTTATTTATTACTTCGACACTCCTGCACTTGGGAGAAGACATCAATCTTTTGGTCGTGTCACAATCAAAGTATAGTTCTAATCAAGTCTCATTGCTCAAGAACTAGGATTCGTTAAATCTCATCATCTCTAGTAAAAACAATTTGTGCATAAAAAATAGATTAATATGTTCCTTTTGTGTTGATGATAAAGGTAATATGGTAAAGGTTTAAGAGGATCATCAAGGATATGTTGTTGTCTTTTATATATAATTATATATTTTATATTAAAAGTAAAGCGAATACCAAAGTTTGATAGCAGGTTAATGATACAAGTATTTGATTCAATCGTTTATAACACTTTGAATGGTCTAACATTCCTCATCTATGATTTCTTATTGGTTTTAAAAAGACACCATTTAGGTTTAATATGTACCATGAAATAATCTCCAATATTAAATACATCATGATATTTATATAAATTAGATTGAAGTTTGTATTGTTCATTAATTACTTGATTTTTTTTTATGACATCAACATGCAAATTATAAAATTTACATGCAAAAGACTCAACCGACTTAAATATTTTAGTGTGAGGAGACACATGAAGAAGACCTACAAACATTTTAGGATTGTGATCATGAATACTAAATGACCGCGGGGGATGGAAAGGAATAAACACTATTAATAATCTAGTAAACTAGGACCACATTTATCCTCCTTATCATGTGTAAAGAGTAAAAATGAGCTTAAATGTAGCTCAAAATCTATGGTACGGTGGAATCAAAGAGCTTAGGATGACAATTATCTTGAAACTCTTTCAACACCACATTTACCTTTTCAAGTTCCATGAGGAAAAATGCATATTTGTTTAAGAATCAACAAACACTACGTTTTCAATTTTTACGCAACAAAAGTCCATGAGGAAAAAGGCTCTAATTGTTCTTTATAGCATTAATTTAACTTAGGAAGCTATCAAACCTAAAATAGACCACAATTTTCCCTGGTGAATAATTTTCATCATATACAATGAATTTATATATTATGAGAATTCAATTTTATATATTTTAATTGTTCTTTAATTTTGTTGAGCAAACAAATATGAACTTAAACTAAAATATAAAACAAAGCCTGAATAACAAAAACTACTTCGTAGGTAGCATTATCAATATTTATTGTCCCAAGACTCACAACTAACTAAATCCCAAAACTTTCGATTACAAGATGAATAATTTTTCATATGGTTCAGAACAAATATAAGTACTATTTAATTATTTTTATTTCTCGGGATACTTAATTTCATTACACATTTCTCGTTAATTATTTATGGTTGTCACTTTTTCTTTACTAAATCTAGGTCTTGAAAGAAAGGTGAAGTGCTACAACGAGAATTTCGTCAATGAATATGTATTTTATACTGAAGAATATGAGAATGGTAGAAAGACATATAATAGTGGAGTTTATGTTAAGGGATCGACTTCTAATGAGTTTGAAGTTGATTACTATAAGAAGTTACAATAGGTAATTGTATTTGAATATTATAGCAAACATAATATAGTTTTCTTATTCAAATGTTATTGATATAACACCACTGACAGAAAAATAGGAGTAAATCCCTATCATGGATTAGTCAAAATTAATTTAAAGGCCAGACCCCGCAACATTAACGATGTCTTTATTTTTATCAAACAATACCAACAAGTTTATTACACATACACTCATTCTTTTAGAAAAGATAGTTCAAGAGTTGATTGGTTATCCATAGTGAATACCAAAACTAAGAGTCGTGTTGAAGTTGTTCAGGATGAGAATGATGATTTAACTATTAGAGATGATGTATTTCAACTTGGTGAATTAATTGATTCATATCAAGTTCCTCCATCTAATGACTTCAAAGAAAATTCAAATTTTCACATCACCGATAATATTTTTGTTGATGTTGACATTAAGAAATTGAATAATGTTTTGAGCTCCAGTGGACATCCACAAGTTGATGAAGATGATAATATTGATGAAATCAACATAGAAGATTGTGATGGAGATGAAAGTGAGTCAATTGATAAGAAGAAAACAATTTTGAATAAATTGCACAACATGAATTTGTAATGCCATAAAATATAATGTAATATTTATGAACAAAATTCACTTCAATGTACTGACAATAATGTTAATATATTATTGAATGACAAGGAAATATTTATTTTATTATTGTGATGTGAACAAGTGATATTGTGTTGTGCGTGCAACTATGAATTTAAGTATTTGCAGGATTGATAGATAAGGAATGTAATAGTTGGTATATTCGAGTGGCGATGAAAATTGTTCCTCTTCTCCGTAACATTGTTCATGGTGTTAATTACGCATTGATATACCAGTGGAATGTTTCCGTTAATATATTCCAGTGATGATGAAAATTGTTCCCCTTCTCCCTGACGTTGTTCATGGTATTAATTACACATGAATATACTAACAAAATGTTTTTGTCGGTATATTGCAGTGGTGATGAGAATTGTTTCCTTTCTCCCTGGTATTGTTCATTGTGTTAATTACACATGGATATACCGATAAAATGTTTCCATTAGTATATTCCAGTGGCGATGAGAATTGTTCACTTTTTAAGGCACTTTTCACTTCTCAAGATGGTGATAATTAATGCTTTTTTTTTTACCAATGTAATCCCGGTGAAATGAGAATTCCAATGCACTAACAATTAATGCCTTTTTCTGATCATGGTACTTGTTCCTCAACGAAATGAGAATTGCATGGCACTGGTAATTAATGTTTTTTTAACTATTGACTCTTTTATCAATGAAATAAAAAGCCACCAGTAATATTTGGAGGGGTTTCTAAACAAATTTATGCGAATTGAAAGTTTTACTTTGACTTTACATATGGCATCACCGATAAAAAAATTTAAAGATATTAATATTTATTATTTTGTCGGGAATTACATCGGTAAAACCTAATATAAAAGACCATGACCACAACAAACAGGGCTTCATCTTGTTCATTCTTCTTCTTTCATCCCCTCTCTATTTTTCTCTCTTCTTCTTCAATCTTATTTTTTTCATGACCTGAGTTGTTACTTCATTTTTCTCCTTATTTTTCTATTTTTGGGTTTTTTTTAACAATCCCTTTTACATTTATTTTGTTTTTTTTTTAATTCTCAACCAAGACTAAATACGCCATAAAGGTAAGAATTTTTCATTTCTTTGACTTCTTTATTATATTTGTTTTTGCATTATTTTTGTTCAATTTTGTGTTGAATTATATTTGTTATTAAAATAATTGTTTTTCATTATTTTGAATAATTTTAGTCATTTTTCCAATTTTATTTTTCAATTATATGTGTAAGATTAATTTTAATTATTATTTTTATTTTTTGTTAATTTAGGTTGGGTTTTTCTAAATTTAGGATTAAATATATTACCACTTAAAAAATGACATTTTTTAGCAAAATTGAATTACTCTAATTTGTTGGAAAAAATTGAATAAAATCAACTGATTTGTGGTATATTTATTGTGTATTTGCAGGTTTAAATTTTTTTGGTAGCCCATCATATAGGAGAGGTGCTGTTGATTTTTTTTAAAAAAAATTAGAAATCATTTAATTTTTTTCTGTTAATTTGTGGAGATGCCACAGGAAAATCTATTGCATGTTGTGAGGACAGAATCACACAGAATCGCTGCTGGTTCTTCTAGCAGCAATGCTGGCGACCATGAGTCATTAGGTGCTGATCAAGAACATGCACCTGAGGCACATACATCAACTCATGACGCGGGGTCATTGAGTGCGATTTCATAATGTCGAGGGGGTCCTTTTATAGCAAGATTTATTTACCCGCAAGTACAAGACCTAGTGGAAGGACAATCTTTCAATGTAATAATGATTTTCCTACTTTCACTATGACATGTTTAATAAATTTTTTAAAAAATAATTTTATTTAACGAATGTAATTTTAGGTTTTCAAACATCCTGAATGGAAACTGTAGGTCGATGCATTATTTTCAAAGTTTAAGATTAGTATCAACATAGGTATTTTTTTTATTATGTGAATTTGGTTGGTTTATTTAAATTATTGAATTTTGTTTTTATAAATTTTTATTGTGAGGGAAATTTTGAATGGGAGAGAGCTCATGATAATATTGCAAGGAAGGTTTGGGAGAATCATGCTGCAACTAGGTAGGATCAAAATCAAGATAATTTTTTTATTCCAAATATTAAAATTTCATTTTTTATTTACTAACAAAAAATTTATTGGTAACATATAGGTTCCATGATTTTTGGTATAATGCATAAAAGAAAGCAAAAAACACATGTGAGAGAAAGCGAGCTGGAAGTCTGGAATGACATGGCGGTTTGGAAGGAATTCAGACTGCCATATATCTAAGAGGCTGTATTGGTGGACTATATTCAGCATGTGATGCCTATGTGTTTCACTCAACGATCATAGTTTGGTATAGAGAACCGGCATATGCGTGTTCATGGTTATGTTACCACGCATACCATCGGCTTTATTCTGTTTCTTTCGCATGCAAAGTGAATGGTAAGATTTTTTTTATTACTTCTATTTTTTTATTTGTTATTTTTTTTATATAAATATATTTAACTCACAATATTTTTATCTTGCAAGTTATGGTGCTTGGTCGTGAGCCAAGCCAGATACAACTTTTTGTTGAAACTTATGTTTGGAGTGATGACCACCAAAAAAAGATGTAGCCATTCATGGATAGCCGAGCTCAGCACTTTGTGGTATGTTGGTTTTCAACTATTTTTTTTATTAAGTTATAATTTCCTTCAATTTGATGAATTCATTTTTTCTTTTCAGGATATATATAAGAGCCACTTGAATGAGAGATACAAGGATGATCTTCAACTCATTCAAATCTCAATCCAAATTAGGTATATTACAGAGAGTTGGAAAAAAATCACTACAAATGACACTGCTATTGTTAACTCTTCGATAGAATTATAGATGGTATGTCATCAGTGATATGTCATATTTACAAACAGATATACTGATGGACAAATAAAAACACTAATGAAATTGCATATGATATTCTGTCAGTTATACAGTAAATTTTTTAGCGTGCTTTTTCTATAAATCCATCAGTAAATTTATTACTGATGAACTCATCGACAAACCAAAAATTATCAATGAGAGTTTTGTCAACAAATTGTTTCTGTTCATGAGCCCGTCGATAAAATACTTACTGATGAACTTTGAGTGCAAATACCAATGGAAATTTTCATCAATAAAATTGTTAAATCTGCTAGTGAGGCGCCATAAATGGATAATGGTTTCAAAGTTAATAAAAAAATTTGATTTGGTCCTAGTACATTAGAAACTATAAATGATCGATACCTCAATATTTTATCATTTTTATTTTGATATAAAAGTTTATTTTTATTATTTTTTAACTCCTGGCTTGAGAGAGGAGAGAGATCACCAAATTCCAGCATAGAGAAAAAAAATATCGTTATTGTCGATTTAGGCCATCAAAACGATTTGCTTGAGAAAGGAGAAACAAATCTGAGCTCCAGAATATTTTTGGTTTTGGGTTAATTTTGTGTTTTTAAAGGCCATGGATTATTTTATCATAATTCCTAGGTGTTTTCTGCAGGTTTTAGATAAAAAAAAAAAAGGTTTAAAAATGGATTTTTGAGTCAAAGAACCTTCTAGCCAAATTTTTCAGCTAACACGGTGGTTGGATTTTGGAAAAATTAGGCAAAATAAATTTAAGAGAAAAAATATTTAATCTATTTGAGTCCATGACCCAGATCAAAGGTTTGACAAGTTCAGTCATAATATTAGGGATATTAATTTTTTAATTTTTCTTTTTTTATTGATACCTTTTTTTAAGATGTCTTTTTTTAAATAATTTTTAAATTTATATTTCAATTAATATCACTCATTTGTGATAGTTTTAAAATTTTCTTATTTAATCTTTTGTAGATATAGATTTTTAAAAAAATTATTTTGTATGTTTAATTTTTGAATTGATTTGTTTGATTCATATATATATATATATATATATATAGCTGAACTTTATTTTTTAAAATAAAAGGAAGAAAAAAAATTTAGATAATTTTTCCAATAAGTGTAGCCTTACATAATATTTTTTTTCTTTTATTTTATTTGAACAATTTAATGTGTGTGTATTCCTATTATTATTTGATTGGATAAAATCTTATTTGATTAACAAGATTTAACAAATACAACTGGGTAAATGTCTCATCTTGCAAGATTAAATATTTTCATCAACATTTGTCTCTCTATTGTTTTAGCTTTATTTTTAGTTAGCGTTAATGATTTTTTTAATTTATTAGCACACATAGTTCTCGATTTATTTGATTACATGTATGCATAAACTTTTTTATTTGTATTTGAAAAATATTTTTAGCTACAAAAATGCATCGAAAAAAACAGTATATACAATCTTTTTAATAGAAGATAAAAATATATGACTCGCAATAGAACACTAGTCACATAACTAGTTGTTAACTAATTATATTGAAAAGTATTTTTAAAAAAAAATTAGAGGGACCAATTACTTAATAGCTAAAAGAGATGAAGGACTAAAATAAACTTTTCATACAAATTTCAAAGCCGTCTTCTATTATTTTGCTTGTCTTTTCACTTTAATCCTTTGTTTTTCAACTTAACTCTCCCTTCCAAAAAAATATGCAACTATTTGATAATTTAAGCTCAATTATGCAAAATAAAAATTTGATGATTATATTGATTTTTTTAAAAAAGAAAAAAACTTATTGTTGAAATCTATAGTTACAATGAGTTTGTGTGAATAATAATGAATAGAAAAATCACCTTTTTTTTTTAGTTTATACTACAATGTTTCTTTTAATCAAGAAACAAAAAGATGTTGTCAATGTAAAATAAAATAAATTAATAAAATATATCAGTTGATAAATTAAAAAAATATTAATTATAATTAAATATAAAAATAAAAAGTTAATTTCTCTAGTAAAAAATTTTAACCCATATGCAAATATTTAATTCTAATTGTCATTTTTATCTTAAAGCTGGTAATCAAGAATAAATATTTTTTTCATAAATACATCATGTAAATATAATTTATTTTTAAAAAATATAACATGAAAAATATAAAAATAAATTACAATAATATTTTTGAAGCATTATACAATTCACAAAGCAATAAAAAAGATTAATTACTCTTTAAGAAAAAGATAAACTAAATATTTTTCTTAAAAAAAAACTGAAGAGAAGGTATCAACTAAAAGTTAAACATTAAAAGTACAAAGTAAAAAAAATAAAAATAAATGAGAAAGAGGGTATTAGTCAGTTTATATAAAATAAAATAAAATAAAATCAATCAATATTTATATGTATATGAAGCCAATAAAATAAAATAAAATCAATCAATATTTATATGTATATGAAGCCAAGCGTTGATAGGCTTGGCAGCCCAAACCTCTGAATGGTAAGGATCCAAAAGTTCATGCGCACTCGATTGTTGAAAAATATTTGAGTGCACAAAATCATGGAAAACTAGATCATAAAGGACTGGAAAAGATTTCAGTGGTCAAAGTGGACAACAATAGAAATTCAAGTGGACCTCTAAAACGATCTCTTTTAGAAGATTGGTGCTCCTTTTTCTATTAATACAATCGAAATCTCATTTGTCGAAATCTCATCAAATTAGATGAAGAAAGGAAGAAATAATCAACAAAAGATAAAAAATATATGTTTTTGTATCATTCCCCCTTCGCTTTTAAATTTGTTTTTGTTCAGTTCTTATTAATTTGATCAAACAGTAAGGTTGCATCTAAATCATCATCATGCATGTTAATTATCTCAGAATGGTATAAACAAGTAATATATATATATATATATATATATATATATATATATATAATGATTCATAGTCGAAGCACATGCTAAATTGACAGAAATCTTTTGAAGAGAATTTCAAACAAACGTACAAAAACATGTTCATCACCACCATTTTAACCTTATTTTTTCTGGCCTTTTCATTAGCACTCTCACTCGCACCATTTTAACCTTATTACACATGTAGCGAAGACTGACATTTTAGCTTCTGGAAAGAAATAGTAAGCAAATCAACTTATAGGGAAGATGCAATAAATTTGGACTTAGTTTGCGCGCTAACTGGCTGCTCGACCTTCAACATGCCGTCAAGCTCCTTGACAAATCTTTCCATGGCAGGAGCCGGCAAGCAAAATGGGACCACAACCCCATTTTCTCCCTTCTTGTTTGTAAATGGGATATAAAAGCTTGCAACTCCAGGGATGGCGCCAACCCCACCTTTGGCAGCGCCACCGTATATAGCATTACCCCATCCAAAATCTACCTCTTCGAATCCTGCACGTCTCAGGTCCGATACCAGGTATGCCCTTACCACTGTAAAGTGAGGCCTCCCCTTCGTCACCATCAAAGATGATACTGATCGCATGTATTCCTCAGTCACGTTAGCCTTGGCCTTTCTCACCAATTCTAAGGCGTATCCAAATGGATTTTTTGAGAGTTCTCCTGCAGTTGCCACTGCCACCGGAAAAGCAAAGCCATTACCATAGTATCCTCTTGGCAATGGAGGGTTAAATTTATCACGAGCATTGACAATGCATATTATGCGCATCTCCTCCGTAGGATCTGGTTGGAGGGCAATGGTCCGACATTTCCAAAGACATGCTGTTAGAATTTCGAAAGAAGAACAATGGCTAAGGTGAGGCGGGACAAATTTTCGAAGAGCAGACATTTCTGAAGGGCCAAAGAAGAAGGAACGATGAGCCATATCATCAAGTGGAATAATGGTACCCTTGGTGTCAGCTACCTCCTCGTACTCACGGTGTGTGCATGTAACTCGTGGAGGGTTACTAGCATTGAGAACTTGTCTTTCCCACACAGCTGGGACGGAGGGCGCGTTGGCTCCCCGTGCCATCTCACCCACTGCTGCCATGAATTGGACTAGGCCTGGGGCATCACTCATGGTGTGGTTCAGGCGGAGGGCGAACAGAAAACCACCACACTTGAGGCGCGTCACCTGCCAATTTGTACATTAATATATCTGTTAGACACCAGTTATATATCCAGGGAAAGATCCTGTGGAAACTCATAGCAAGGAAATCAATAACCTGAATAAGCAACAAGGGGCAGTTCAACACCCCGCTAGACCCAGGGACATCAAAGAGGAGCTCCTCCAAGCAGGGGAAAGGTGGTTGAAGCGCATCACCGAATTGCTCAAGCGTAACATCAGCATCAGCTTCTATGAACAAGATACCCTCACCGGTACATTCCACCATGAGCTTGCGGTTAGGCCCTTCCCTGAGTCTACCAGCAAATGGATAGTAGAACACTAATGTTTTGGCAAGTGCCTCTCTAATGATTTTGACGGGATCTTTCCCTTGCATAGAGGGATTGTTGCGATAAAACTGCATAACTGGAATGTGAAATCGAAGACCTTCTTGGTCATCGATGTCAGATAATAGCTTGAACTCATGGGGGGTGGGCTTGGCAGGCTTGATAAGCTCTGGTTCACGTCTGTGAACTTTGAACAACAGAGAGGTGGGTGATGATGCCATTATTGTAGAAGAGAAGAGAAGAGAATGGAATGAGAAATGATGGGAACTAACAAGGGAATATATAAGGAAGACTGAGAGCATATGGGACAGGTACTTGGTTGTTGTAGTGTGGATATATTTGCTGTCTATTCTATCATTTATGTAAGAATCTAGTTTAAGTACTGCTTTCACTTCATAAATGACTCGGAATTTACTTGAAGAATCTTACTAGAAATGCCTTGCTAGGGTCAATCAGATCAAAGTTAGTTAGGTTCCAAGCGTAGTATCATTTACTTTTTAGTGGATTGTCCATGCGATTTTATATTATAATAGAAAGGGATTGTCCTCTCCTATTACATAGTTATAATGAATACTGTAATTGCTAAAATGAGTCACCTTATAGTGTAGTGTTCGGCTTAGAGGTACGGTGGTGTTTTGTTAAAGTTACAATATTTTTTAAAGTACAAATCATAACTCTAAAAGATACTAAAACATGTTTTTTATTCAAAAAAACACAAACTACATCCCATTCAAATACCCTATAAGAAACATGTTTGGCAAAAGCTGATTCACAGCAACTTTTTTTTTTATATATATGAAGTATAAGTTAGAATCATAGAATCAAAAGCTTTTGTTAACAATTTTTTTTGTTAATTTAAAAGTTAAAATCTAAGGTAAAATAATTTGCAGAATTTGCAATTACCAATTCTATCTTATAATTCTTATTTATTAATATCTAGTCATATTATCCAAGTTGATAATGGAAAAAGACGAGGGAAAACTAGAAAAATCATATCGAGGGGACTCCATCTTTATGATATCTGTTCTTTCACCAAGATGACGGGCCCTTCATGGATCTGTACTTGCCGATCAAAGCTGCTACCGGTGGTAACTAACAGTCGCAGTACTCATCCAAATTGGATTCTTGTGCCGGCCCTTCACGGATTGTGGACGGTTCGTGTTCACATTAATTTAAAATAAATATATTCTCAAATCCATTTTACTGTGGGGGGGTTCTTCGAGATCACATCCTAACTCATCACCATCTACTTTCTTGACTTCCGAAACCAATTTCCTGGGAAGGTTCCGGTCAACTCCAAATATTGACGGAAAAAGAGGACAAAGTATCTTTCCAAGCAGCCTGCAGCACGACGGTTGGTGAAGATTTCACTGAGAAAAAGAGTACATGGTCCACGCACTAATGGAAAAAGATGATGAAGAAATTGTGGCTCTTGTTTCTCTTCGTCTCTTTATTTATTTATTTATTTATTTTCCTTATCAATAATTACATGGAAATTTCCACCAAGAAACTTTAGCAGCTTCTAAAGACCACTACATGGACCCCGCCAGTTTGTTTGAATCTTAACAACCATTGTGGTGTGACCGTTTTGTAATTTTCTTGCATCTCATTAATTTCTTGAATATTATTAATTAATTAAGGGGTTAGAAAAAGAGAAGGTATATATATATCCGCAAGATACAAACTAGTCAGGTCCCATTTTATATATGGTATATATTAATAATTTTCAGACCATTGCCTCATATAACTCGGTACCAGATACAATTTGGAAAAACATTAAATTTAAATTTTGGTATCTTTTACTATTTGTGCAATGGATTTTGGAAGATTTTTTTTTTGTTTGTTAATTATGTTATGAAGTGTGTATCTATAAATGCCAAATGATATTTTAATAGAGGAAGGTTTAAAAATTAACTCTAATCACAAACTTCTTCTTCTCTGTTATATTTCTTCTTCCTTAAAATTAATTATATTAGTGGTATCAAAGCTAGGTTATTCTTGGTTATTCCTGGTTTCGACCATAGATACTTCTGGCAAATCAAACACGAAGTTTCACAATGAAGTCAATGAAACCCTAGTTCAAAACGAGTCGAGCTTTGATTAGGTTAATGCTACCTTACAAGTGGTATTGATAGACCTTCAATCTCTTCGTACTACCCATAACCTCAACACTAACTCTCTTGAAATTAATCCCTTTGCTAATGAAGAGTCTTCACACCAACAACCAACTCACCCTCACCCTATTAATAACTATCAACACCACAATCTCAAGTTATTCTTTCCAAAATTTAATGGAGAAGATCCAACTTGATGGATTTACAAGGCATAATAATATTTTGAATTTCAAAATATTGTGCCAAACCAACAGGTTCAACTAGCCTCTTTCCATTTAGAGGGCATTACTTTACAGTGGCATAGGTGGTTGACCAAGTTTCGTGGACCATTAACATGAGATGAGTTTACCAAGGATATACAACAATGATCCAGTCCGACAGACTATGAGGATCCATCAAAAGCCTTGACTAGTCTTAAACAAAACACAATAGTGGCAGCATACCAAGCGGCTTTTGAGAGACTCTCACATCAAGTTGATGGCATGCCAGAATTTTTTTTAATTGGTTGTTTTATTACAGAACTTCAAGATGAGATTCGTTTGGATGTTAAAATCAAACAACCCCATACCTTGGTAGATGCCATTGGAGTGGTGATATTGATTGAGGAAAAGAAATAGTAGCACAAGAGAGTCTTTCTCCCAATACAGTCGGTACCAACCTCAGTACCATCCTCAGTGATAGTAAAGGCATCACCCAACCCCACGGCTGGAGTGTTGGGGCTGCCACAAGGTCAAAGAATAAATACTGATTCCAACACCCCCACCAACATCTTTTCGTAGAATTACTAATCAAGAGGCACGAGAGCGAAGAGAGAAGGGCTTATGCTATTATTGCGATGAAAAGTTTATTCCAGGACATTGTTACTAACGGCCATAGTTGTTTATGATTTGGGATTCTCCTATAATATGCAGTGAGGACACTATGAATGGCCAACTCAAACCAGTAGAGAATGAAGTTATACTTGAGATTTCTTTCCACACCATAACATGAACCGACTATCCACAAATTGTGTGTCATAGGCCAGCTAAAGAACAAGAAGGTAATGTTGCTAATAGATGGTGGTAGCACTCATAATTTTATTAATGAAGTTATTGTATCTAAGTTTGAGTTGTTAGTAAACCAGGAAAAGAAATTTCAAGTTATGGTGGCTAACCGAGATAAGATAGATTGTGTTGAACAATGTTGGGCACTCACTATCAATATAGAAGGATATCCAGTCACCATTGATTTCCACATCTTACTTGTTGCAGCATGCCAATTAGTGTTAGGAGTGCAATGGTTGGAAACTCTTGGTCCTATAGAGATGGATTATAAACAGTTAACCATGTCTTTCAAAGAAGAAGGCGCCTCTCATACTTTTCATGAAATTAGACCAATGAGCATCACAATCTTGTCTGATAAGGAGCTCTATGGATTACAAAGCATTGGATTGTTCTTCAAATAATACCAACCGAAAGTAATACCTAGTCACCTTCTTACTCGTTTGAAATAAGCTCACTCTTGGCTAAATATTCTTTAGTATTTGCAGCCCCTACTGGTTTACCACCTTAATAGACATATGACCACCAGATTTCACTACAGCCACAAACTAAACCAATAAGTGTCAGGCCTTAAGATATCTATATTATCAAAAAATCGAGATTTAAAGAATGGTGCAAGAGCTGTTGTAGACTAGATTGATAAGGCCAAGCAACAATCCATTCTTTTCCCCTGTTTTGTTAGTGAAGAAGTCGGATAGAGCTTGGAGATTTTGTGTAGATTATCGTGCTTTGAATGATATCACAATCAAAGATAAGTATCATATTCCTGTGATTGATGAATTATTAGATGAGCTCTATGGATAAAAAAATTTACTCCAAATTGGATTTGCGATCAGGTTACCATCAAATAAGAGTACGGGAGGAAGACATTTCTAAAATAGCTTTTCACACTCACGAAAGTCATTACGAGTTTGTAGTGATGCCATTTGGCCTCACCAATACACTAGCAACATTTCAAAGCCTCATGAACGAGCTCTTCTGTCCTTATCTTCAAAAGTTTATCTTGGTGTTTTTTTATGATATCCTTGCGCAATCAAAATCATGGAAAGACCACCTTATATATTTGCAAATTGTACTATATATCTTGTCCACTAACTCTTTATTTGCAAAAGAAGAAATATGTCATTTCAACATTTTACAAGTGGATTGCCTAGGGCATCAAATCTTTGAACAAGATGTATCAGTTGATCCAATAAAAATACAAATTATGCTGGATTGACCAAAACCAACAATAGTAAAAAGAATGCATGGCTTTCTCAATTTAGTTGGATATTATCAGAATTTTATCCGTCATTTTGAAGGTATAACAGCCCCTCTGACACAGCTTTTGAACAAAGATGGTTTTTATTGGACAGAGGCAGTAGAAAGGGCCTTCAAACAACTCAAAGAAAGGTGCAATTCCAGGCTTCTCCCAATGCTTTGTGGTGGAATGTGATGCAAGTGGAATTGATCTTGGTGCAATTCTTACCTAGAATAATCAGCCAATGGCATATTTCAATGAAGCATTAAAAGGGTTAGCATTGGCATTGTCCACCTACAAGAAAGAGATGTTGGCCATTGTCAAAGATGTTAAGAAATGGCATCCCTACTTGCTGGGTAGATCATTTATTGTTCGCATAGACAAAAAGAGTCTTAAGTATTTGTTGGAACAACGAATTACTACTCCTGCACAGACATGATGGGGGCCAAAGTTGTTTGGTTACGATTACAATATTAAATATATTAAGGTGCAGATTCCTTATCCCGTGTAGTTGAATTCTAGTTCTTATCTCTTTCATTACCCTTGGTAGATTGGTGGTCCTTGCTTCAAAAAAAGGTCCACAAGGATCCTTTTTATAAAAATATACTACATAACGGGTCTTCTCCACTCAATCAATCACTGCACCTATGAGATGGTGTGTGGTTTAAGATTGGCAAGGTTTACTTGAATCCTGTTTCACTCTTCATTCCAAAGAAGGCCTATAGTCATTCCTCTCTGATTGGTGGCCATTTTGGATATCATAAAACTCTCTCCCGTATTAAGCAGAGTTTTCTCTAGTTTAGAATGTGTGGGATGGTCAAGGAGTACTTAAAAAAATGTGATGTTTGCCAAAGATTAAAAAATGACTGCATGAAATCAACAGGCTTACTTCAACCTTTGCCAGTCTATACAAAAATATGGACTAGTATTTCAATGGATTTTATTGAAGGCCTGCCATCTTCCAATGGGTATTTTGTTATCATGGTTGTTGTAGATCATTTGACAAAGTATGCTCATTTCGCTGCATTAAAACACCTTTTTACTACTGCAATTGTGGCTAAGGCTTTTGCCACCAACATGGTTCACTAGCATAGAATTCTAACGTCCATTGTTAGTGATTATGACAAGGTGTTTCTCAATTCTTTTTGGTAGGCCTTATTCCAATTACAAGGCATTTAACTATGCATGAGCTCAAACTATTATCCCCAGTCTGATGGCTAAATTAACTTTATGAACCGAACCTTAAAGCTACTTTGCTGGCAACCAGCCCAAAAAGTGGTTTGAATGTATCCCATGGGCAAAATACAGTTACAACACCTCTACTCACTCCTCCACCAAAATGACCCCCTTTGAAGCTATTTATGGAACTCCACCCCAAACTTTGTTGATGTATGTTCTAGGTACTTCTCGCATCCAAGCAATTGATAAGTGCTTACGTGATCGCGATGCCATTTTAAAGGAATTATAAGGCTGTTTGAGATTTTTTGAGATAGTTTTTGAAGATAATCTAGTGGTCCAATAATCGCGATGTTTTTTTGGTCCCTATTAGATTATTGGAAGAGTCGGTCTAGTGGCTTATAAATTGTTGTTGCTCCTAAGTTCCCAAATTCATAATGTGTTTCATGTCAGTTTGTTGCGGCAGCATCATGAGCTAGTTACTCCATCCTCACCCTAGCTCCCCCTAGTGTCAAATACCCTTACTTTCATTCTAGAGCCTGAAGCTATCTTAGATCATCGTGTCATTCGCAATGGAAATTATCGACCTAAATATAAAATTCTAGTCAAATGGAAAGGAGCTCCTATAGAAGATTCGACCTAGGAGAATAAGTGGTGTTTCAATAAGTCTTATCCTTCTTTCATCCTTGAGGACAAGGATTCCTAAGTGGGCAAGAATGATATGAACAAAAACATGGCCAGAAGATCATGCCTAGGAGATATGCATAAGAACGTGGGATCATGCCACAAATTAAGTTGCAAGAACATGTAGTGGCTGCACTATTACAGGGTGAGAAGCAACGTGGTTTAGTAATTATTGGATCAGGCCACAGATCACATAACTCTTGTTATTTGTTTGTTAATTATGTTATGTTAATTTTGTTATGTTAATTCTATTATGTACTATATAGCTATAAATGCCAAAGGATATTTTAATAGAGGAAGGCTTAGAAATTAACTCCAATCACACACTTTTTCCTTGCTATATTTCTTCTTTCTTAAAATTAATTTTATCAGTATGTTGTGATTCTTGTATGTGTTATTGTATTATAACCTATATGTTGTTACATGGTCATCTTAGATATTTATATACTTTAGATTAGATGAAATTGCCTAGAACGGAGTGGTAGATATATTATGCAAGAGTAATAATGGAAAATAACTACCTATACTGCATGGGCAACCTGTAAAACAAGTTGTTTATATAGGCATTGCATTATCAATTTATGAGATAAAGTAAGTGTTGAAAATTTCTAATATAAGGTAGGCGTCATGATAACACTAGTGTTGTGCATGTACTAGTAATCTTCAATGGTGAGATGGGTAAGTGATTGATTAGTACTTAAAAATGCATTTTTATCAAAGTTTTATATCATCATTTTGCACTTGAAGTATCAATAACTCCTTAGCTAGAGCATGTTTTATAATAACATATCTAATAATATAAGATACCTTTAATTTATGGTAAATGTTCATCTTAAATACATGCATATCACATAAATCAAGGGATTGATTGATGAGTTTAACTACTGAAATTGAGAAGACAAAAGGAAGGCTAAGCTTAGAAAAGAGTTGTTGATTCAGTCCAAACTGAAATAATGTTCAGTCATTGGGACATAACTGGTTAATCTAGATTCGTGTAGTGTAACACTTGGTATAACAAATGCTTGGCACTTTCTTAGCCCAACCGTATGGTATAACCTACACATGTGCTATGAAAGCAATTTGATTTGTTGTTAACATAAGTTAATATCATGAATTCCTAACAATATTTAAAATTTTGGTGTTACTTAAATAAGATAATTAATATGATCATAAAAATTTATAATGAGCTATTAATGACAAATCATCCAATTGGAATGTCCTTGGTGTGTGGTTTCCAGTTGAGTAATAAAAAGAGTTTATATTATACTTGTTTGAAATACCATTAGTGGATTCTCTAACCTTGACATTTTTTTTTTATCATTATTGAATCCTCATATCAATATCACATCTCAAAGCTCTCTTCAACTCTTTTTTTGTTATTATCTATTTTTTTATTTGTAGTTTATACAAGTAACCTCCCCGTGGTTCAACCCCGGTCTTGTCGGGTTATTTATTACTTCGATGCTCCTACACTTGGAAGAAGACATCAATCTTTTGGCCTTGTCAGTGATCGCACTATAAATTCCTAGGTTGCACTTTCAATTTATCTTCCCATTTTCTAGCTACAAAGGAATAGGTAGCACCAGGATCAATCAATGTATATACATGTTGAGATTCTAATAGTAAAGTACCTGCAACAACATCAATGGTAGCTCGCATATCTTCCTGAGTAATATGAAAAACTCTCCCTCAAGCCTTTCCTCTTTGTACTCGAGGTTGGCCTCGAACGGCACTATTCCCAGACTGTGCAAGTCTACCTGGCCTGTTCATGGTCACAGACTACTGCTGACTCCATACTGAAAAACAATGTCTATGTGCCTGCCCCATAGCCCTCTAAGGACACTCCTTCCTACGATGCTCAAGCTCTCCATAATGAATGATAAAATGCAGCATCTAGATAGGGAAAATCCCTCGATCTATGTTCATTTTCCTTTTCTTTTTTTAGAAAAAGAGGTCTTTATATAAATGATGAAGGCTCTTTATGCTTTTCTGCTCCTATAGTACCTTGTTCATCACCTTCCCGCTACCCTGCAGCTGCCACAACCTTTAGAGACTGAGCAGCCACTATAAAATCTTTTATTGTTGAAAACTGTAAAGTAGCCAATCCCATCCTCAGCTCCTGTCAGAGTCAATCTCGGAGTCTCTCGATCTGATGTTGCTTAGTCAGAAAATAAACAAAAGTAAACATAGAGAGGTCCTGAAACTGCCTCTCATATTCCAATACTATCATATCTCCCTGTGTAAGAGCCAAAACCTCATGTTCCTTGATCTTTTGATGCTGACGAGAATAATACTGGTTCTTAAACTCTATCGTGAAATCCCTGCATCTAAGCGTCTCAACAGTCTATCTCTCTTTAACAATATCCCATCATGTCTGGGCTTTGTCTGATAATAGCCAAGTAGCACAATCCACTCAAAGCTCTGCTGGTACTGCTATCTGATCCATAGACCTCTCTATCTTTTGTAACCATCACCCAATTATCTCAGCATCCTCCTCTCCCATGAATGCTTCATAGCCTAATTCCCTCAAATTATTTATCCATTGAACTAAAATGATCACAATATCCCTTGGGGTAGTACTCAATGGTCCCGACATCTTTGTCATCACTACACGAATCAACTATGCAAAACAAGTTGGATTTAGATATGGTGGAGGGCTGCCGCTAGGGGTGCTACTGCAGACGCCATTATTGGTGGGGGCCGAGTCCCCTGCCCATCTCCATCAAATATCCTCTGGTCATCTCAAAGTCCTAATGACTCTCCTTGTCCAAATTGCATCGACAAAACTAGTACAAAAGATGTTGTATCTATTAGAGGATCTCCCTCTAATCCTCTATCTCCTGTCTCAACTAGACACTCGTCCCTCACTGGTAACGATTCAGCCTTGGCTTCTTACCGTGTACGTACCATCCTAAAACAATGTTATTTTACATTAATAATGGTCTTCTAAACCTTAACTCGACTTTGATACCAAAATGTATCAGCCTCAAATTATAATGCCATGAAATATTAAACATTTCTTTACTAATGTCAAGTATTGAATAATATGTCTAAGATTATGAATTTTTTTTTTTGAAAATTTCGACAGAGTTTCCTTTGTTTTTTTATGTTGCCGAGTTATTGACTAGTCTTCATTCAATCATAATACTCAAATCTTCCACTTCGATCCAACCATCCTGGATCATATCCTATCTCATCATACAATATTTCACATAACCATACTTCATTGTGCTTTCTCAACCTTACATCATCAACAAATAAAACATTAACTACAAAAAAATATAAACTCAAAGGGTTCATATTGAACTAATTATTACATTAACATGCATCCATCTTTTAAACATGCATGATTATAATTACTAAGTATTCTTTTCGAATAGTTTACTAATATTAGTTCCTTACTCATACTTTCTAAATGTATAAATACCAAAAGCAAGTATCTTTAGGATACATATATTAAAATCTACATAGAATACAAATTACATACAAAGCAAAAGATATTACATCCCATAAAATAAATAAATTTAAACACAAAGCCCATATTTAACCCTCTGCATCACCTCGTGAAAAACCTGTATACATAACATTAATAAGAAATAAAAAAAATAACACATTAAAAATGATAAAGCTATTATGTTCACAATTCTTCAAAGGATATAGGATCATGTTATAGTGATTTCATAAACTATCTCTGGAATGTTTGATTGGTTAATTATTAGCTATGGTTAATGGTATCCTAAGTGGATGATCGAGATTGATAAATGATTAGCTTCGTCTAATGGTATCTTAAGTGAATGATCGGGATGAACAAATGATTAGCTTCGACTAATGACAACCTAAGTGGATGACCGAGATTGATAAATGATTAGCTACGGTTATTGGCATCCTAAATGGATGACCGAGAATAATAAATGATTAGCTTCGACTAATGGCATCCTAAATGGATGACCAGGATGAACAAATGATTAGCTGCGGCTAGTGGCATCCAAAGTGGATGTCCGAGAATGATAAATAATTAGCTTCGGCTAATGGCATCTTAAGTGGATGATCGGGATGAACAAATGATTAGCTTCGACTAATGCCAACCTAAGTGGATGACCACGATTGATAAATGATTAGCTACGACTATTAGCATCGTAAATGGATGACCAGGAATAATAAATGATTAGCTTCGACTAATGGCATCCTAAATGGACGACCGGGATGAACAAATGATTAGCTTCTGCTAATGGTACCTTAAATGGATGATCGAGAATGATAAATGAATAGCTTCAGCTAATGGCATCCTAAATTGTTGATCGGGATGAACAAATAAGTAGCTTCGCCTAATGGCAACCTAAGTGGATGACCGAGATGATAAAGGATTAGCTTTGGCTAATGACATCCTAAATGGATAACTGTGAATGATAAACGATTAGCTTCAGCTAATGACATTGTAAGTGGATGACTAGGATGGATAAACGATTAGCTTTGGCTAATGACATTCTAAGAGGATGATCGAGATGTTAGTTTCAAGAATTGATACGTTCATGTGTACTATGTTCTGTATATACCAAGTATATAAAAGAAATATGATTGTTATGCTTTAAATATAGAATAACATTAGTTTGGTTAACGGTATTCGAGATGGATGATCAGGTTTGAGTATTGTAAGTAGCCTTAGTAATTGATGAATTATTAAGGGTGGCATTTACATGAGTATGGAGAAATGAAAGAATTATGCTCTTTTGGTCCATGAATGAAATGTAACGTTAATATTGCTTTACTATGTTTTCCTAAATTGCCTATAATGCTTGCAATTATCTTATGTTGTAACAGGGACATCATACCAACATGGAGCTTAAGGAAATCCATTTTGTGGCTCATATATTTTGAAAAGAATTTATATTAGCATGTTACGGGTGATATGAGTTTCAATTAGTCGTCCAACCCCTTTTGTAAAGACTTGTAATGAGAAATTTAAATGGGACACACATGTGTATGTGCAAACATGTAGATATGACATGCATGAATATATGGATGTGGTATTCTTCTTATGAGGATGTTATATTATGAAATTACATGAGGTCAGGATAATGAAAGTACTAGTTGTGTAACTTGTCGTTTGGCACTCTTGTATGAACTCGTGATGATAACGAGACTAGAACAGGAATGTGAATTTATGAGTATGTCAATATGATGCAATGTAAACCTATGAGTATGAAAATATAATATTATGGGCATGTGTATTGAGAATCAGTTTTATGGGAATGTTCATTTACGTTATCCTACATGGATTGTGCCTTGTTAATGAATGGAATGAAATTATAAATCTATAGAATGATATGGTGAAAACATCCAAAACCTGACGATTTATATAAAAAAAATCTCCATCGATTTTGGCATTGAAAAAGCCAAGTCGTTACACTTCAAATCATTTATTAATTGTATAATTGTCTAAATTTCATGGTCCATGCAACAATTGTATGGCCTAGTGTCATAGCTCAATTACAACTTTTGACAGCCTTGGCATACCTATTTGAACTCTTCATATCATAACCTTGAGTTTTAATTTAGATCAATTAAACTTTTACTTTTAAAAAACTTTGAGAACACCTTTCTATGATTAAAAACAAAAAATTAACATAATTATTTAACTATTAAATAAATCTAATTAGATCTAGATATCTATAGATTCAAAAGAAAAGAATCATAAAAAAGCTCTAATACCATTATAACGTATTGGGGGCATAAACACAATGGAATTTAAAATTTCCAGCCCCTCAATAATGATCTATAAAGTTCAAATCAATCAAAATTATCTAATGACATGGAGAATACCTTGTCCCTAAGATGACAACAATCAAACAAGTAGAATATAAGGCTTTAGTTATAGCAAACATGTGGAATATTTTGTTTAGCTCCTCCAATATTCATCTATTAATTATTGGTGATTTTAATGCAATTTTATTTTAGAAGAAGTATAAAGGTGTGAACGCATATAATGCTAATAAAATGACCAGATTTCAATACTTCGTTGTTCCTTTAGGATATATGGATTCGAGTTATATTTTCTACGACGTTACCTAGAACAATAGGTGGGTTTCTTCTTTTAGAACCTTGATCCAACCCTAATTTTCTTTATAAATACCATTTTTATAGAGAAAGAAAGTGATTTTGCTTCCAAGAAGAATGAGAGGGAGGAAAGAAAGGACAAAGGTAGTGGTAGACTTGTAATATTTCACTTACAAAGGCATTTTGGATATTAAACCAATATAATAGCGAACATTTAATATTTTAAAACTTTCTTATTGACTGAGGCCGGGTGTTCCTAACTTGATATGTAAAAGTGTTATCAACTACATTAACAATAATATGTATAGTGTTTTTTTGTTTTTTCAAATATGGAAGGGAAAGTGCAATCATCAATAAATTTTATGATATTTGATGTAATTTTGAAAATGCAAAATGTACAAAAGGAGTTATAACACATGTGATCATACATAACAGATCAACATGATCTCTTCACATCCTATGTTAAGCCTATTAAAACCACATGTTATTCATTAGCCAAATAATTATATTTAATTGGATGAGCATGAGGTATATGATATGTGAAAAAAAAAAATATATATATATATATATATATATATGTGTGTGTGTGTGTGTGTGTGTGTGTTTGTGTGTGACATCAAGATATAGACTATGCCTAAGGATGCATGAGGGAATTAGTATTCTTTAGACCTTTATTTGAAGGCTAAGTACAAAAGTTCATCGGAGAAAAAGTAGCTCTTTTTTTTTTTCAAGTGCATTTGATAACATCAAATCTTATATTACTAGGTTACCAGAAAAATATGAGACGTAACACTTTATTTATAGAAAAACTCCAATAACCCTATAAATAACAAAATATCACTTTGTCTCCTGAATAATATCATATATATTATTTCATAACATTTTTAAAAATTTATGCAATCAATTCCTTAATTGATTTTTCTAGGTCTAGAATTATAATCTCATATATAAATTACATTATAGTCCTCAATTTCTAAAACAATTAATTTCCATATGATTAATCATTTCATTTTTATTTCTAACTAATGATTTCTTAACGTGTATGACGTATTAGGTTTCTAATATGTTGGCTCAAATTTAAATTATAATCCTAAATAAAATAAGAGTAAATAAATTAAATATTTCATTTATTATCAATTTAACAATCAATTGATTTATATTTGAAAATCAAAGGCACTACCAAGTAACGTGTCATGATCCCTCAAATATCAGGAAAGCCAAATGTAGTTTGACTTAACCTTTGAGTGACCAATTTCCCAATATAATTATAGTCATTTCATCAATAATATTTCGATTTAGACATTTAAACATGGAGTGTGTCTACTTTGTCAAATCATATTTATTCCCAATACTATAGTCATTGATTATTTAAATAAGATTTGAAACTCTTTTCAAATCTCATTCCATCTTATGCAATAATTTCATAACCAATACTATTCAAGAACATATATAATTTTTTTTTTCTAATTCACTTATGGTGATGAATCATCTATTAATTACTTAAATAGCTTTATATAGTTAATGTTATATCCAAAACCTACTTGTTGTTGTTCCTTTTGGTTAAGGCAATGTATTGTTAATATCAAAGCATAACATTTTGTAAATAAGATAACTTAATGATATCAAGTTTAAGGATAACTTATATAATTATTACGTAAATCTTTCTATACACATATGATCTCTCTGTATAAAAATTTTATACGGGTTAATTTAGTGTACTTGTCATTTAACAAGTACCTATATATTAGTCTTTAATATCCCTCACACCTTAACTTATAAAAATAACTACTTTCTTTTTAAAATGAAAGAACATAATATATACGAGTTTTAACAACTCTAATTACTATTTAGACTTAATAGAGCATCGATTATAAAACAATTAAGAACAATGCTTTAATGTAATAGGAATCTCATATTTATAACCACTTTATATTTTTATTTGCAAGAAATTTTTGTTCTAGGAACTTTATCTTTACTCTAGACTATTAATCTTAAATGTATATTAAAGATAAATAAAGTCTTTATTAATAATAAATATATTTTGCATGAATAAAGTCAGTGTCACGTGTAACTAATTAATTAGCTACATGACATGTATACTAACAATTTGATGATTAGGTTTGTGTTGATTATTGTTAGAGACCAAATAATTAGATAGTTTATGATTAACGATAATCTAACCTAAATATTTTATTAAATCTTAGAAAAAATAATATATTTTCAAATAATCTTCACTCAAACTTTAAACGATTCTAGCAACATCTTCAGGACTCCTATAAATATTTAAAATTATTGTTTTCACTCCATTTATGAATTTTTAGAAACCAGCACAAACTAAATACATTTCAATCATCAATTTGACTACTAACACCCAAATAACACATTAAATTATTTGACCACAAATCAATATTTCCAAAATAAGTTATTCTAACAAACACAAATTCCTTATTTGGCGGAAAAAAAACATGATTTTATTTGTGAGAATAAGAATAAGAAAATTAACAGTTTAATTGAGATTTTTGATAACCACCTTGTGACGAAGATTATTTTTTTCTTACAGGTAGGTATTTGATTGGTCGTCTTTGCATATCACCATTGCTGAGTTGCAAGTTCTGGACTGCTAGAGGCTTCATTTGGATTATTCTCAATATATTTTTTTTTATTTGCATTGGGATTTTTTATTAACTAATATAAATCTTGACAGTAAAACAAAAGGATGGCTTCATGTGCTCTGATTTTTTATTTGGATTCTAATGTGAAAGCACTATTAAAATGTTTTAAAGAAGGTTATTTTAATATAAATTTGTTTTTTACTAACCCTATTTATTTTTGTATTTCAAAAATATTTTTGAAAAAAAATGAATTGATTTTATTTTTGTATTTTAAATTAATATTTTTTGATGTTTTCAGATTATTTTAATGTGCTAATATCAAAAATTATTTTAATATATTTTCAAGTAAAAAACAATTTAAAAACTAACCGGAACCACAACCACATTCCCAAATAATCCCGATTCAAATCAACTTAAGTTGAATGAAGTCTCTATCATATGAAATCTCATGCGAAAGTATTATATTATTTTCAAAAACGTTTGTAAATAACCAAAATATGAATATGAATAAATCTGACGTGGGGAGTAATTGGATATAAATAGAATTGAAACATTAATTGTAAGCATGCTCGCAGAAAAATAAATAAGTAAGAAATATAAACAAAAAGAAATAGAAATAGAAATAGAAGTAGCAGTAATAATATAGCAATGGACTAGTTATTCTTCTACGCCAAGCAAACCAGTTTCAGAATTTCTTTTTATTTAGTTCTCTTACAATTTAAAAAGATATTTGTATGTAGCACAACGATCTAAATTTTGGATGAAGAAATATATTTTGTTGGATAAATTATTCTTTTTTAATTCATGTATAATTTTTGTTTGAATAAAACCTTTTTTATTAACAATATTTTTAAAATAAAAAAACGACAATTAAAATAAAGGTTCATAAAAATTTGATTAAGTGGAAAAAATTTATATCTTCCATTTAAATTCTATTTCCTTATTAATATATTTTTTAATTAAAAACATTGTTTTTAAATAAAATTTTAATACGATCTCAAAAGTAACAAAAATTTTTACTGACTCCATATTTTGTATGTTATTGATGGACAAAAAAATTAATTAATGTGATATAATCATGGAAAGAATTTATTAAAAATAACATGAACGGAATTTTATCTTCATTATTGATGAAAATATTTTAATTATTTTTGTATGCATATCATATATATATATATATATATAATAATAATAATAATCTAAAAGCTAATTTTAAAAATTGAATAACTTATTCCTAGTAAGTTTTAATGAAAATCTAAAATAAAATTTTTTTTTTAAGGATTAAAGTACTATATAAAGAGCCCGACACTTAGGCCCAATAGAAAAAAGTTATGCCCATTTATCTAGTTTTTTTTTAAAACATGAATTAAAAAAAAACATAATAAATGACATATTATTTGCATTGCAAATATTTAATTACGATCTCAAGGATTGAAATATGGTTGAAAGTTAGAACTGAGTCCTTAAAAACATAGTTTTGAAACCCGATCTGGTCATTGACCCGGTCGACCTTCCAGATCACGGGTCAGATGGGTTGACCCGGATTAACCTGGGTCAACCCAAAAAAACCTATAAAAAAAACACATAACTAATTTTACAATACAATACTTACTTAAACCAAATTTAAATTATAAACCAACAACATAAATTTAATTCAATATCCAAAATACAAACCAAATATAAATTATAAAATATTTAAAACAAAACATCCAACAACATAAATTCCAACAATATAAGTTATAAAATATTTAAAACAAAACATCCAATAACATAAATTCTAAATCAACAACCCATTCACTTATGTTGAATTAACACATTAAGTTCTTCTGTGTCCATGGAAGAAAAATTTGGATCAAATGTCGATGGAATGGAGCCAATCTCGTCAACACCTAATAAATCATCAGCATGCTCCTTTGAAACTTCATTGTCACAATCATCTTCAATATCATTAACATTTATGACATCTACATTTCAAACACAATTAAGAAATAAATATTATGTGTTAAACAAAACTTTATTTTAAATAATATTTATCACTAAATAATAAATCATTAATTACCATCAACTAAAGTATCTTGTATGGTCATAGTTGATAGAGCTTGGTGAAAACTCTCTACTTCTTCTGTTGTCAACATTGATGGGTCATCTTCGACTGCCCAATTTTCAATGTCGAAAATTGTCTCAACATTAATTGGATCATAATTTCGTCCTTTCTAATAATTCCTATATATTAAAAGTAAAGGTAAACATAATATAAGTATTAATAATGCTACTAAACAAGATAAAATAATATTTAAAGAATTAGAGAAAAAAAAAATACTTTTGTTTCAATCTTAGATTGCAGTGGACGTAAACAGGGTCATTAAGCCTTTGGTGCTCCAATCTATTTCTCTTCTTGGAATGAATATGTTCAAACATACTCCAATTTCTCTCACATCCCGAAGAACTACAAGTTTGACTTAACACTCGTATAGCCAATTGTTGTAGATTTAGAGCACTGGTTCCATATGTCATCCACCATTCATCTATACAAAAAAATAATAAGTAAAAGTGTAAGACTATGTCAAATAATATTTTTAAATATAAAAATTATATACCTGGAGGCATAAGGGTGCGATTATTTATTGCGGATGCTCAGCCAAAGTCATGTTTAGCATTCCTAAAAAACTTCATCTCACTTGTAATCTTACTTTCCAATGGTAGATTTCCATGTGCAAACTTCTCAAGAACATCTAGAAGTCCAGAAATGGTGCTCATGTGTTTATCCATTATATTTGCATCATATTGAAATCGAGGATTCAACCAAAATGTTGTTGCACAAAGATTTCTGTAAAATTGTCCATCCCACCGATTATTGATAATATCTATGAAAGGTTTCACTCTAGGCTTTCTCTTTTGAAATCTCCTCATCATTTCTTCTTTTGCATGATGAATAGCATCATACAAATATCTCATAGAAGGTCTATCATCACCATCAACCAATCGTAGAACTCGAACTAAAGGTTCACTCATTCGCACAATTATTGCACATTCTTCCCAAAATAAAGAGTTTAGCACACTCTCAACAAACTTTTTTCCTTTGATATCTTTAGCATAAGCAGATGAGACCCATTCCCTAAATGTCACCATAGCTCTCAACTCATCTTTATGAGCTAAAATGCTTTGCAATGCAATGAAATTGGTGGCAAAACAAGTAGGAGCTGGACGAAGTATTTCTTTTCCTCCAGTGAACTTCCTCATCAAATATAATGGATAACAATGATTATAAATGTACTTTGTGATACCAGAAGCATGCTTAACAACACAACAAACTGACTGCAATTTACCAATGTCCTGGAGTATGAGGTTGATGCAATAAGCAGCACAAGGAGACCAAAATATTAAAGGAAATTCTTCTATCAATAACCTGCTAGCAGCAACATAATTTGCAGCATTATCAGTCACCATATGCACAATGTTTTCTACCCCAACATACAAAACAACCTCTCTAAACAACTGATACAACAATCTAGCAGTTTTTGAGACATCTGATACATCCACGGTTTTCAAAAAAACTATTCCTTTAGGACAATATACTAAGAAGTTAATTAAAGTCCTCCTCTTCTGATCTGTCCATCCATCCGCCATTAATGTGCAACCAGTCTCCTTCCAAATCTCTCGATAACTCTCAACATAAATCTTCATTTCATCAACCACTTTTGCCAAGTAATAGCCACGGATAGCATGCAAGTTTGGTCCTTTATAACCAGGACCCATGGCTGTTACAGCATCTATTGCATGCTGATAATACACAGAGTTAACAACATTAAATGGCACACATGCATCAAACATCCACTTCGCTAAAGCAAGATCACACCGTTCAACTGCTTCTTTCCTTTGCCAACAATTCTAAAGAGACTTTTGAGCACCATGAGTTGTTCTCGGCATGAAATATGTCCCTAATGTTGCAGATTTCTTCTGCTTTCCATAACTTGTAGTTGATTGTTTTACGGTGTTGGTGCTTTGAATCTTTTTCTTTTTTGCAACCTTCGGTGGTAACATATGTTTTTTAGTATTGACATCCTCATCCTCCTCCTCCTTATCATCATCACCATCATCATCTTCTAATTGCCTAATCATCATCTCTTCATGCTCCCTTTGTTGTGCATTAAATGGATTGAAATCTGCTTGCATTTCTCTAACTCTTTTTTTTTGTTTCAACATTTCCTTTAAGGTTCAAAAGCATTTGATGTCGAACATCAGGAGGACATTTACGACATTGTTCAACTTCTCCTTTAGCTCCAGCTAAATGTTGCTTAAATCGATTAATGCCACCACCCGCAAATACTTTAGCACAATATAAACATACTAATTTAGTTTTTTTACATCTAACACTAAGTTCAAGAGCTTCTCTACAATGACCCTATGCCAAATCTGTTCTTCCTCTACTACCACTTGACATGGAAATTGAAGGTTGAGATGATTGGGCCGTTGAATGATCACTACTTGGAGTACTACCATTATGTGAAGACATTTTAAGGACATGGCATAATTTATAGGATGAGAGCTTTTCTTTCAAAACAGAAGTTGCAAGTCACCTCTACCATTAGCATATCAAGATAATAATCACAAATCTACTATATCCACAACATGATAATATGATGGTGGCAAAATGGTATCAAAAAATTAATTCACTCTTAAAAACAAAAGTTATTGCAAAAGAACATAACTATCATAATCAAAGAAATAAAATTTCTTTCACTGTCATTGTTCCCATTAAACAACACCAGGGAAGATTTTGGATAGGGTTATTACTTTCAAGATTTAGGAATCACTATATATAATTAAGAACATGTGGTGCTTGTAGTAAATATAAATCAATATTTTAACCGTATATTCACACCATGTTTCCCACCATGGGTGATAATGCCTGCCCTGCCAATACAAGCAATTCTTTGTTGTTGTAAACAACAAAATTCCATTTATTGTTCCAAAAGATGCATATGACTATTTGGCAGGCACGGGGATGGAACAAGCTAAAGTGGCACTAGGACTAAAAGGCAGGCAACTTAATTCTTAAAACAATGGAATGAAGCAACAAACAACACTAAACTACAAGCAAAGACTTAACAAATTTTAAGAAATGTCATTTTTGCTGGTCAGTCATAGAAGCTCTAGAAGGCAGGTATTCTATTCTGGATAAATTACAATATCAAAGCAACACGTTCATATAGTTCGCAAAATTTCTTCTCAAGTCAACTGAAGTTCTATAAACCTTACTTGTCATGGCAACAGGACAAGGTACGTAATGAATTGCTAAATTCTTTCTCATGGCTTAAACCCAAATTGAGGTTCTATGGTTTGAAAAGGTTAAATATACTTGTAAACCGACAATCATAGTTTCCCCCTAGCATTGCACTACCTGTTCTATCAACAATCAATTCCAGTCTACCAGCATGAATAGAAGTCCCCTACTATCAGTTACAATTGAGCTTCTGGTTTTTTAGAAATTTATCCCAGCAAATAACAGATTGAACATGTATTCTCGATGGGTCATAATACGGTGGAATTGAACCAGCAAATAACAAAGGATCATAATACGGTGGGAAGAACATGTATTCTCGATGGGTCAATCGAACATAAAAATAAAAGAGCAGAGATATATACCTGTGGGAAGAACCGATGGGTCAACAGAGGGAACAAAGGGAAGAACCGATGGGTCAACAAATTGAACAGAGGGAAGAATCGATGCCACTGTTATACTCTCCTGCAATTTCGACAGAGGGAAGAAGATTAAACATAGGACAACGAAAGGCGAAAGAAGAAAGAAACAATTAAAAACTCATCTAACCTTATGCTCAGAATAGAAACGGCGATCAAGGATTCAAGATTCTTCTGCTCATCTGCTCTTCTTCGCGACTGAGAATGAAATGGGTTTGACAAATTCTTGAAATTAATTAGGTCTTCTTCTCAGTTCTCTACTCTGCAATTCATTCGTGCTTCGTCTCTCTACTTTTGTCGTTTTGGCCTTTTAATTGTAAAGGCCAAAACGACATCGTTTCAGGCATGAAAATGTAAAAAAAAAATATAAACTTGGGTCTCAGCCGGGTTTGGCCGGGCCGGCGGGTTGACCGAGTCTGGCCGGGCCAATTCCCAACCTGTTTTTTCCTTAGACCCGGCCCGGCCACAGGCCCGGGTCCCGGGTCGACCCGCCGGGCGGGGCCAGGCCTTAAAACACTGCTTAAAAATATATTTTAATTTTTTTTTCATATAAAAACATTAAAAAAATATACTCTAAGAACTTCATTAAACTTATTTAATCTTAAAATACTTGTTAATTAGTTAAAATATTTAAATTTAAGTTGAATAAAAAATTCTTAGATTATAATTTATTTTTTCTGACAAGATGTCTCATCTCACTAAAATAAATCTATTATACTAAAATTAGTATTTTTTTTATCGGAATGTTATTAACCGGCCACTTTTCTTTTATGTCTCTTTATTTTTTGTGATTTTTTTTTTATAACTTGAAATTTAAGAGCTAAAATGTAAAATAATTAAAATTTATGATTTAAATGTAAAAGAATAAAACTATATATATATATATATATTTTTTTTTTTTTCAAAATTTTTTTAATTATTTTTATACTATATATTAAAATATTATTTTATTAAATTAATTCTTAATTTATTTTTATTTTTAAGAAGGGTCCATTGAAAATTTTGGCAATAAAGATGAAAGTAAATACAATGCTTGCGGTCGTTTGACTCCTTAAAACAAACAAAAATCTTTTTCTTAGAAAAGAAAAAAGGAAATCTCTCGTCATCTTTTGCAACAAAACCATTTTTGCTATTACACTGTAAAAACAAACAAACGAACAAGGAATTTCTCTCTCTCTCTCTGTCTCTCTCTGTCTCTCTCTCTCTCTATCTATCTATCTATCTATACTCCCTCTATCAGCCCAATCCTGTCTCCATTCATCCATTAATCTCTTTAGTTCTTATTATTACATAATTAAAAATATATATATAAAACACTAACTTATCTTCTTCATATTTAGTTTTGCCTCCTTTTCGTATTTTACACTATTTCTCTTTGTTTTTTCTTTTCTGTTTTCAATCTTTGCATGGTTTTCTTCTACATATTTATTAAGAATCCATAGTGATAATATCAATAATCTCTAGAAATCTTTTTCGTGAATTCTTGATCTCTTCAATGGATCAAGTAACGACGCAATCTTTTGATTCTTGACTCTCTTTTGAGTGAATGAGAGATAATGGGATTAGAATCGTCTGGTAGTTTCTTGAACTTCTCAAACAAACCTCAATTTGATTCTCAAATTTGATGGTTTGATTGCTGATCATCAATCTAATTCTGGGTTCTTTTTGTTTCGTTCTGGTATGAAGAAATTGGGTATAGAAGTTTGATTACTGGGAGTTTTAGGTATTGTTGTGGAGTCAATGGATGGGGTCAGTCCGAATGAGGCCCAGGAATTGGATGGGCCATCGGTTCCGTGGCGGCCGAGGCAGCTGGCATTTGGACAATACAGGCAGGAGAGTGAACCTGCCAACAAGGGACAAACTTTGCGTGTTGTCGTAAGAAGTCCTGTAAGTCTTCTATTCGTTTGCTTTTGTCTTTCTGGTTTGTGTTGATGATTGGATTCATTTTGTTGTTGTTTTATGTGGGTTTTAGTTTGCATGTTGAATTATGAGCATTTTGGGTTTGATGGAAGTAAAAAATTTAGGTTTTGTATAGAGTGAGTGATAGGTCGGTACACTAGTGTACATGTATTAAATTGAGATGTATCTAACTGCCTTCTTTTTTGCATTTGAAATTATAAAATAAAAACAGAATCTTGTGAAGGTGTGATGGCAGCTGTGCATGGAATCTGTTTGTGTTGTCCATGAGATTATTAATTAAAAGGCAGATGTTGTTTTGCTAATTTATGGAAAAAATGAATAAGAAAGAAAGCTCTATATAGAACTACAAGAATATCTTCCTTAGAATGCTTATGGTTGAAAGGGTGTAGGCTTTTAGGGGTCGTGATATCATATGATATTCCTGAAAAACCTAAAAAATTATTCTGATTTCCGTATTAGTATTCTCCATTTCAAAGAATAACATAATAATATAATCTCCAAAGAAGGGTTATGATAAAGACAATGTTCTTGACCTGAAACTGCTAAAGCTTGCGAGTTGCAAGCCTCTTTGGATTAATGATGGAAAGTGTATGCTAGGGATTGATGGTTACAATGTAGATGTTAGAGCTTAGAAGATCCTTATCCTGCCTTCTGAGGGGAATCCTTTCTATTGACTTTGTCTCGGACACGTATTGTTGAAGCATTCCTTTGTGAAATTTGCTAGTGTTACCAAATTGGAGTATCCCTTGCAACCCTTTTAATTTTAACCATGTAAAACTGTATGATCATGTCAATATTTCTCTGTTCTTAGCTCTTGTGATGACAGGGAGACTCTGATCCACCCTTATTTTTTTTAGAAAGAATGCGGAAGATTGACCATGATGATTAAAGATGGAGCCAAGGGTTATGCCTTTGAGTTATTATATTGGAATTCTTGGAGCTTCTAGTTTACATGCCTCATATCTGCTAATATTTCTATGATACTGATGTTGAGCAACTTAGATTTCCACGCTTCATTACCTAGTCAATTTTAAGTTGTATTTAGGGAAATAAAAGAGAGGTGAAAATACTGATTTATTATTACAAGGATTGCAATGCATGCTCCTTTAAAGTGGCTTATTTGGGTTAAAACATTCGATAACTGACCACTTACAACTTTCTACAAATGTCAAGAAGCACTATCCTGCACTCCTAATTGGTTTAGTGCAAAAGCCATACACAAAGTGGATTTATTAGGAAAATTCAATCTCTTCCCATTGACTTTGTTTGTCATCCCATGATTTCCTTTGTGCTCATCAACTACTTGCAAGTTTTTCTTAGAGAGTTTTTTTCTGTGTTTAGCCTAAAAGTATGAGTGGATTGCAAAAATTTAATTCTGAAAAATATGTGATGGCAGGAAACTGTACTGAACACCTGGTGGTGTACTAATTGCTCTTTGATGGACATTGTTTATTGTGCCTTTTCAGTTAGATATCTAAATATAGAGAATTAGTCTTTTGCAGATGTGTATACGAGTCATCTTGCTCTCTTAAAAGTAAAAAAAAATAAATAAATCTGTGAATGTAGACGCCAAAAGGGTAGTGTTACCACCATTTGGTTAATTAGAAAAGGATGGGAATACAAGCTATTACCGTGCTCCTGAAAAATTATTAAATGAAGTCTAAGAAATGAGACTCCCTGTACGCTAGTGATGTAGTCTTAACCCAAAAAGTAAAAAAGAAAAGAAAAGAGCATCCACCGAGAGGAGCAAGATTCTTCTACCTTGAATGCTCTGTTCTTTCATTACATATGGAAAACACTAAAGATTCCTAGTGCTTTATAGTCTCAAATAATAGTGAAACCCTCTCCCAAAATTTTAACTCCTTGTCCTGCACTAATTATGACCAAGACAAATCCACAACTTCATTCATGTTATGAACTCCTTTTCCACACAAGTAAATGATTGATTAGATTCAGCAACTGTTTTGAACAAAAAAACATTAACTGAAACTTCTGTCATTTGAAGATTATCCCAAGCTGCCTCCCTATGCAAAAGAAGAAAGCTAGGAGGGTGTAGCTCTCTCTTGGAGTCCCTTCCACTTTACACCTATGCTTTCATGAGCCTTGATAAGAGATTATTGGGAACACTATTTTCTTATTAGGTTATTGATTAGCGGCGTCATCATTCCCAAATTCAGAGTTCAACTCTCTCACTATCGAATCTATCAACATTGAAACTGAAAAGCATTTTATCTAGGAAAAACTAAATGAGAGTACATAGGTATTCCCTCTGTAAAGTTAAAAATAAAAATAGCTAACATATTTACCGAGGGACGTAGTAGTAAAAGCTTTCATTTTGTAGATTGCTTGCAAGGTAGGTATGGGAATAGATTGCTTATATAGCGATGCTTAAGGGCTTTGGGGGAACCTGTAGTGTTTATCAGTTTGAGTGTGTTTAGTTGCTCCTTATTTTTAGTTAACTGTTTGGTTGCAATGATAGTAGGGAATAGTGTTTGGATAAGGGTATTACGCACTAGATTTTGGCGGTGAGCTTTTCTTTCTGTCTTTGGTTTTTGGGCTTGTACAATCTTTTTAGGCCTGTGTCTCGTGACTTGCTTACTTGCCTACAAGACCTCATTTTCTTCTGTTCTTCTTTCTTCTCTCTCAGTTTTTTTTTCATTTTCTTTTTTGCTATTATTTTCACACATTTTTATTTTATTTACTACAATGAATTAAACCTTGGAAAACTAGAAATTGTGTGAATATCGCATATTTTTGGGATTTTGGAATTTTAAGAAGTTGATTTAAAATAGGAGTTAAAAATGGGATGTGGCATCTCTGATGCCTATCTTGCAAGCAATGTATAGAACAAAGGCGTTTAGTATTACGCCCAATTGGTAAAGATATTGGCTATTTTATTTGTTACTCTATAAGTGGAACACATATAGACGCAACGTACAACGAAGATAAAACTAGGATTCTCAAGCCCTAAGGTTATAGACCAAATTGTAGAGAAATTTAGAGAAAATCCTCTGGTACTTTTTATTTTTATTTTATTTGAATAATAATCTTTTTCTTCATAAAATAAACTAGACATCCTTGTTTGTATTTGTACTAAAATCCTTTATAGAAAAGGATTTCAATTAAAACTTTCATAACTAATAGAATCCATTGAGCATTAGGATTTCTAAATAGTAAAATATTAATTAAATTAAAAGTCCTAAACTAAGTAGGAAACAAATAATTAAAATCCAAAATTAACTTGGAAAATAATTAAAACAAGAAAATTGCAAGTTCAGGTTATATATAAGATGCTTTCGGGTTTCTTTGCGGACTTCTTTTCAGACATGGCCTTGTCAATCTGCTCCATAAATTCCTGTGATAATTGTTCTATGTCACATATTGTACCGTTATCTAGTTTTTCCTTGATCAAAAGGCGTATCAATTTCAAAATGTTCTGTTCTATTGGGTTGAATTGAATTGAATTATACACTTGATAGAGCTTTACTATCACAAAACAAAGATAAAAGTAGGGCCATCAATTTGATCTCTTATCAATAGCCATGCTTCATAACATGTTTATTTTAGGTATGAGTGTCCGAACAATCTTGACTTTGAAGAAGCTTGAAAATTTGGAGATTTTGGTCTCAAGAGTTCAGAGGAACTGATCCTCCAACAAAAAAATACGATAAAGTTCTTTTCTGCATCAAAACCATGAGAAGAACTCCTAACATATATCTAAATTCTTATAATCTTCCACATACTGGTTGCATGTAAATTCCTTAGTTTCTATAGTTATCCACACCTGTGATCCTCTTTATATCCAACACCAATTAACATTGTTGATACTATTTCACTTCACAATGAACTTCAACTATTTACCTAGCAGTAATTTGTTAAAATCCTGATTTAATCCCTAAACTGCTGGTTTCATAAAAATGAAAAAAAAGAAGCTAAACTGCCCACTTAATCCTATTAAAAGCCTTGTTTCATAACACTCTCCTTGAAGTTTGAGTACCTAACTATGTTATCTCCCTAGAAGCTTGAAAATTATAAGGATTTCGGTCTCAAAAGTTAAGAGGAGCTGACATCAATTATCTTTGCGGATACTATTTTCTTCACAATGAACTCACAACTGTTTATCTAGCAGGACTTTTGTTAAACTCCTTATTTAATCCCCAAAATGCTGGTTTCGTACAAATTGAAATAATAATTATAATAATAAAGCACAAAAAAATAATAATTAATAATCCTGAACTGCTTACTTTGAAAGGGTGTTTGCCACAATCCACTATTAGAAGTTCATGATCAATTCCCTATTTGTCTTTATATGAACCTTCTTTTTGGATCTCTTGAAGTCTATGCACAATAGAGCAAGGGAACAACGACATAATTGAAGAAAGAGCACTACTAATAAGAACTGATTTATCTTTTTCCATGTGTGACACTTAAAATATGCAACTCTCTTGTATGGATGCCTACAAGAGAACTTTAAGAGTAAGCCTCCAAATTCACTACCCTTGGAAAGATAACATATAATAGTGTATTTGGGATCTCATGAACTTGTCTGATATTAGTCAGACATCATATTAGCATCTGAAGTGCCAGTGTGATCTGGTTAAGGACACATTATTTTTGGTTAACATTGGCTATAGGGATGCATGTTATGATGCTACTGCTGTCTTATCTCTCACCTTTTGACTAATGATCTTCTTTCAAGATTCTGTTTGAACTGCCATTTTATTTTCTAGCATGGCTAAGTGAGCATCATCATTATTTTATTAACTAAATTTTGTTTTGAGAAGAGTATTTTGAATTTATTCGAGGCATCTTTGTGCTGACTGTAAGCTTTTAATGGTGCAGTTGGTTGCCAGATTAACCAAAGACATAGTCGAAACGTATCAAACATGCAATCCACAATTCAAATATTCAGAAGAATTAAATCCAAAACGATATTTGACCAGCCCATCGGCTGGAGTCCTCAATGATGGCCGTGATAATGTGAACTCAGATCTTATTCTGACTGTGAACTTTGCTTTGATCAATTTAGACACACAGAGAAGGTTTGGTTATGTCTGTTGTTTTTATTCCTCTGCATTTATTTTTCTGGAACTCATTTTTCTTTTTTGTACTTGATTTTGAACAGAAAAGGCTATGCATCACGTTTTGAGTGAATTGGTGTTTGATTGAAAATAATGCTCACAAAGTCCCTTATTGCCTCGAATCCTTGACTAACACATGTCTTTTGCTAAATATCCTCTGTTTGACATCTTTGTAAAAATAAACAGCTTTTATTCCATTTCCACTGAGTTGGGATCTTGATTAAACAAATTCTAGTTTCAATTCCAACTAGTTGTTCCAATGAAGCATTCTCTGCAATTATTAGATTCAAAGAGTACAATGTCTGTTCATGTATTTAGCCCCCCCCCCTCTCTCTCTGAATGCCGTGATTATTATTTTTTCAAAATTTGAGGCGATTTTGTGCATCCATATGTGTTTATAACGAAACTGTTTTTTCTTTGAATTTTCACCCAAAAAAAAAGAAGAATTTTCTTTTCTTTTATACCAGCTAGAGGAATCAGAATCAGAATCTTAATAATAAAAATCCTGGCAGTTGAATTAAATTATTTTGATTGAGACACCTTTCAGAGGACAGAATATCCGAGGTACATTGGACTGTTATATTTTCAGTTTTTTTCTCCCACTACAAAATTACTTCTCTGAATCATTGTGAGCCTTGTGCATTTCATGTTAGATTGACACCCACAAAATAATAAGTTTGAATTAGCAAAATCCAATTCAGAAAAGAAAGAAAGAAGGAAAGAAAGATGCAGTTTGATAGAAATTCTGAAATCTAAATGGATTCTAGACAATCCAAAGAAAGTACCAAATTTAACACATTCATTAAATCCTTAGGTTTATCTTCTTCCAATATGAATGAAATGCTCCAGTCTTTGAAAATATGATAGAATATTTACTTTCACTGTGTGTTTTCTTTCCTTCTTTTGAAGTTCCATTCAGTAGGTGACAAGAACAAAAGCCCACAAATTTTGATTGCATGGTAGTAAATATGATATCCATGACTCGTTTATCACATCATATCTGCAGATACATAGTCAAAGATGTTCTTGGTCATGGGACTTTTGGGCAGGTTGCTAAATGCTGGGTTGCAGAAACTAACAGTTTTGTTGCTCTGAAGATAATAAAAAATCAACCAGCTTACTATCAGCAAGCTCTGGTTGAAGTATCTATCTTGACAACGGTAATTAAAAAGCTCTTCAACTCTTTGTGGCACACCCTTGCTGTGATATCAGTATTGACATTTCTCTGTTTACACGACTGTTTCCTAACCCAGTTAAACAAGAAGTATGATCCTGATGATAAGCATCACATTGTTCGTATTTATGATTACTTTGTATACCAGCGGCACTTATGCATCTGTTTTGAACTTCTTGACACAAATCTGTAAGTTAATGGCTACTTAGTTACATTTAGTGCGCAGTATCATTTGTTGGAAAAGTTGCTTTTTCTCTGACCTACCTTTTCTGTGAATCCTTGGTCATGTGAATTTATTGTTTTATTTCTTTTTAGCAGCATATACTTGACTTTTAAAGTTTTCAGGTATGAGCTTATCAAGATAAATCAATTTAGGGGGTTATCATTGAGCATTGTCCAATTGTTCTCTAAGCAGGTATGGCAACTTTAAAATTGTTGCCATGTTGCATTATATCTGAGTTTATTTTGTTCTTATTTCTTGCTTAATGTGTTCATAAAAAGATTTTACGTGGATTGGCTCTATTAAAAGATGCTGGGATAATCCATTGTGATCTGAAGCCAGAAAACATTCTTCTGTGCACAAGGTAAATTATTATTCACGATTTGTTTTGTTTCAAACCTATATCAAGTTTTATTTCTATTCAAATGAAGTTTTTTCTATCTTGAGAAACAGTGTGAAACCAGCAGAGATTAAAATAATTGACTTTGGATCAGCATGCATGGAAGATCGCACTGTTTACTCCTACATTCAGGTTATCTTTATTCCATGTTTTCATTTTGTTTCTATCAACTTGTAAAGTACTTATGATGACATTTTGTTTGTTCCACAGAGCCGTTACTATAGATCTCCTGAGGTTCTTCTAGGTTATCAGTATCCTTTTTGATAAATTATAGCTTCATGAATTTTTTTAATTATATTTTATCATCTGTATATGCTCATGCTTCATCCTAGAGTCATGGGGTTTTTGCTGGGACCTTAATGCATTCTAGATATTCTACAGCTATTGACATGTGGTCCTTTGGGTGCATAGTTGCAGAACTGTTTCTAGGATTGCCACTTTTTCCTGGTGCTTCAGAATTTGATCTCTTGAGGAGAATGATTGAAATACTCGGGTAAGTCTGGTCTCTATCAGCAATTGGGCCTGAAATATATTTGCAAGTTTATCAAGCATGCTGTTTAAGAATATGGATTTGATGTCCTTTCTGTTTTGTTTGTGTTTTCTTGAGATACAAAACAAACAGCCATTAAACTATAACAACAACATGATTATGATAGGTCCACTGGACAAATAACAGTATATGAGCATAAACAAAAAAAAAAAAAATCATATTTCTTCATGCTGTAAGGGACCTTTGATTGGTGCAATGGCACCCTTACAACCAGAAGGGTGCATGTTTGGCTCTTGATAACAGCCACTTCATGCAAATTGAAGGGTAGGCTTCGGACTATCTTTAGGATCTCCTTGTGGGATGAATAATTGGCCGACCTAACTTCGATCAAACTCTCAACTCCTTTTTAGTGGGACCATATGTGGGCTGTTATCAACCTTTTTCATCTTATGTTTTAATCAGGTACGAGTTGTACTCTTTCCTGTGGGTGCACCAATCTTTTGGTTTTGTGGTTGTTATCAGCATGTGAAATGCTTTGCTGGACCAATCTCTATAGACAATATTGTTTCAGAATGGCCTTTAATGGTATATTTGTTGGACATGATCAGTTGAATTAAGTTTAAGGCTCAGTCAAGAAGTCAGTGCAGTAACTTTTAAAATATAATTAGCTAGCTCTTCAGTGGCACAGACAGAATAGATGTACTACCACAAGGCAAAAATAGAATGGAACTCGTAGAAAACCCAAGGAAAATTTCAACTATACAGCATAGAGGATTTGGGGGGGCTGAATATCTGCATCTCTATGTACTTCCACTAGGATCATAAAAATGAAACTTGAAATTCCATTAATTTCTCAATGATTCAGCATATAAGAGGGTCTATGAGAAGGAAAAAAAAGGAAAGGTTTGCTATCAGTTATTTAAGGCTTGTTTTGGACATTTTTTTCATTCTTGAGCCAGCTTATCCGTTTCTTCCAGGGCCATGTGCCTTGGATGGCTGATATATTGGTTTGTTAAGCCCTTTTTATATATTGGCTGATATATTTAATGGCTGCTTCTGCTATTAGTTATTGTTTAAAAGTTTTTAGTGGAACCCTTTCATGTGTCCTTTGAGAGCTCCTTAAATTCATTTATCGGAGTTGAATTTATGATTTGCAATTTGATTAAACCGACCTTTATGAGAGTTTGACATATAGTAACATCTGTAAGTATGATAAACAACCCCTGAGCAAGTTAACTAGTGGGCTCATGCAATTAGTATAGGTCCATTTTTATCATCAACTCAGTCAAAATTGACATGTGCGCGGGTACATTATTTCGAAAAAGCATACTTCCACATGTATGTTTTGTACTTGCTTTTTGAAGTTATGATATCTTAAACTAATTCATGAAAGATCAAAAGCATGCATTGGGGGGTGGGGTGGGGGGGTTTGCCTCGTATGTGATTGGGAATTAATCTATTTTGTGTGTGATTTGTTAATGCTTGGAAGAGCACTGGATCTAGTAGGGTGGTATTTTATGCTTCAATTTGTTGTTTATTAATTGTTTTCACTATTGTTTTGAAGAATAGCTTATTGCTGGTTGAAATGATGTATGTTGTAGAGGACAACCCCCTGATTATGTTCTAAAAGAGGCAAAGAATGCAAGAAAGTTCTTCAAGTGCATTGGGAGTGTTCATAATTTAGAGAATGGCGAAGTTTCCTTAGGAGGAAGAAGTGCATACCAAGCATTAAAAGTGGAAGAATATGAATCTGTAAGTGTTCTGTTGTATATTTGGAGGTGGAAAATCAATTAATAGAAGAAAAAGTAAAGAGCTTCATAAGTGAACAGGCTTCTATTTAATTCTTTCCTGAAGTGCTAATATCAAATATCAATGGACAAGGGTTTTTTTCTTCTCTTTTGCTCCCTGCATTTTATTATCTTCCTCATTGTGAAGATTTCATTGTTCTTTCCAGATAGAGCTGAAAAAACCATCGATTGGGAAGGAGTATTTCCATCATATGAACCTTGAGGCAATTGTAACAAACTATCCTTACAGAAAAAATTTGCCTGAGGAAGATATTAAGAAAGGTTATTCTTATATCCCAAGAATCTAGTTATAACAAATTCGGACAATATGTCGCTATCATTTCTAGAAGCTGCTGATTGTTGTTGTTTACCTCATGACAGAAAGTCAAATTCGATTAGCTTTGATTGATTTCTTGAGGGGACTTGTTGAGTTCGATCCTGCAAAACGATGGTCCCCTTTTCAGGTAATTTAACTTTTTCCTAGTTTTGAGCAATTTCTGTCAAAAATTACTTATAAATTTTTACTTTTAGATAATGGATTTATGACTCATTTATGTGCAGGCATCAAAACACCCTTTTGTAACTGGGGAACCTTTCATGTGCCCATTCAAGCCTCCTCCAGAGACCCCTCGTATGGTAAGTATGAGCTTATTAAATTGGCTTGCCAAGCTTTAATTCAGGGTCATACTGCAAGATTGTGATCTTCCTTAAAAGAGTATCTTCTAATACAGGGATGGCCGTGCGAAGGAGTTTTCAAAATCTATATTCGATTTCAGCTTATCATTCTTCTGGATTAGTTGTATAACTAATTTACAGCGTCCATTTATTGCCTGGTTTTGCCCCATCCAGTCCATATAGTTGGAACATACTTTTACTTAGAGCTCTTTTGTGTTTCTGTTTTATAAATAATTATGAAGTTCAAGAGAACTATCTCCCTGTTTTAAGTAATTGGTTCCTGTTCACAAACATCTCTCATGTAATGAGCCAGGAAATTACTTTACACAGTAGGAAGAAGAAATATTACTGCATAAAAATGTGTATTTTATTGCCTGCATGTGTGTCCATATTGCCTTAGATTGAACGTATGTAATTAAAGCATGATATGTTAGACTAATATGTTGTTTTGGAGTTGAGGCACATTTAATGAGTGTTTTTCGTTTTAAATTATACTCGTATCTCTCTATTGTTGTAGCCTGTTGCCCAAAATATTAAGGTAGACCATCACCCAGGTGGAGGGCATTGGTTCGCTGCTGGTCTCTCTCCTAATGTAAGCTCATCTTCCTTTTTGGATTTTCCATTATTTTTAAACTAGTAAGGGTTGAACACATTCCTCCACAACTCCTTCAAGAAACATAAAAAAGAAAGAAAGAAAGAGGATACCTTACCTCACTGCAAACACGGAAAAAATGGGTAATAGGAAGAGAATTGGAAAAAATTATGACCATCACTTTTGGTATTTTTTATGAAGAATCCTGGAAGGACCAGAGTTTCCTTGCATAATAGCCCTCATTTCCAGGCAGTTCCATATGGTCATGGTGCTAGTTATGGTAGTGTTGGAAGCCATGGTAGCTATAATGATGGTATTGGCCTTGGAAGCAGCTATGGAAGCTATGGAGATGGCAGTAATATGTTTGCATATTATTCACCAGCTGCTCCATCTGGCATGAACATGCATCCACAGGCTGGTCTGTCAATGCTTGGAAATAGTCCAGATGCAAGATGGAGGTTTATTCAATATTCACATGGAAATGGTCTTGGTATGAGTCCGTCAGCAGGAAATTTTGCTCCACTGCCCCTTGGAACCAGTCCCTCACAGTTTACTCCACCAAGTTCCTACTGTCAAGCTTCAGCTGGTTCTCCTGGACATTATGGTCCAACTTCCCCTGCAAGAAGCTGCAGTCATGGATCACCTTTAGGAAAAATGGCTGCAGCTACACAATTCAATAGAAGAAAACGTTGGGGGTATTCTGGAAGTTCTCAATCTCAGGAGTCTACATCTTTGTCAAATTGGCAAGGACAATCAACTGATGGTGCTTGCTCTAACCAAGCTGAGGGAAATCCTCCAGTACCTGGTAGTTCACCCACACATTGGCAGTCAAACTGGATGCAGCAACAAGGAGGCAGTGGAAGTACAGCATGTCCCTCAGCCATTCAGAGCATTCCAGGCCCGTTTAAGCCTGTTGCTAATATGAAATGCCCTCAAAGTGCAGGGCCTATTCATGATAAGCCCGAGGCTAACCTTTCATTGCCAGATCCAGGGGATTGGGATCCTAATTACAGGTAACAAATGACAATTTTTTATATTGTTAATTTATATCATATTTTCTTTTAGATTAAATTGATACCTTGCATTTTTCCTTCACATATATTTGCAAACAAATTTAACTTTGGAAGGAACATATTTTCATTATTTTATAGAACTTAGCATAAAAAAGAGTAGCTGATCCATCCAATGATTGTGAATTTTTTTTTTCTTTTTGAAAAGAGAGTTTATTGAGTTAAAATGATAAATAAGAACTTGTATGTGTTGACATGTTTTTAAAATTTCAATCAGTATCATGTGATTTAGCAAGATGTGACTATGATTTCTGCTGTTGGTTCTATGAGATAGTCACACTACATAAGCTGCTAGATGAAAACAAAATTTGTGGTTCTCCCTTTCCTTTTCTTTTAACATAATTACTGTTAGCTAGAAGTCTTCTCATTAAATGGAACCTTGGGGTTTACTTAAGCTGTTAACCTTAGATAGCTAATAGTAGCAGTTCACCCTCGGAATTTTTATTAGCCCCATGCAGCAAACCGCCTCGGTTATTCTTTTTTTTTTTTTTGGCTATTGGTGCCTGTTTGTCTGTGTTTGGATTAGGTCACATATTTGACTTCATCCTCTTCTGATAGGCTTATTCTCATCCACATTTCAGAATTAGACTCGTTTAAGAGTAAGCCAGTGCTGACTTTTTTAGCTGTCTTTTCCTTCATTATGTGATTATATTTGCTTAATTTGAGGTTTGAATGGTATGAAGCTGAAAGCATATTGACTTATTATTAGTTTTCATAATCAGTTATTGACGTTTCAATAAATACCTTGCTTACAATTTGTTTTGACAGTACACTTGGCTTTTGTTGATGTCTATCACTATAATTGTTGCAAAAAAGATTTTGGGTAAAATGTGCTGTTAAAGAATAAACATTAAAAAAAAGATGAAGAAATAAAACATGTCTAAATTACAATATGCTGATATAAAATTTACATATGAAAGTAGAAGGTTATTTTGTATTTTGTCAAGTAATAAGCATATTTAAAAAGCATAAAAAATTGCCAGATAGTAGTTGTTTTTGCAAATTTTACATTCATTGGCTGCTTCTCTTTTCTGAATATGGATGGGGTAGCAATTTAAAATAGTATCTACCTGTATTTTATACCATGTGCGTGCTTAATCTTTTAGTATGGCATCTGTTATTCATACTCCAGCGATGAACTTCTTCTGCAAGAGGATGGTTCAGATATGAGTTTCTTAAGCTCTGAGTTTAGCAATAGCATGCATCTTGGTTCTGGTGATCCAATGGTAGGTGTTGGAAGATCCAACCGTGCTTCAAATGCGAGCTCAAGTTCATTAAACCAAAGGTATGATTTGTGTTGGTAAAAAGCACAAACTTTCTCCCAAATCACATGGCTGCCTGAATTTTATTACCAACTTCAAGTCATGATTACCATTATTATTAGTCAACTATTGTGCAATTGGTGGCACCTAGCATGAATAAAATATGGTGCAAATAAATGTGCAACAAGAACTTTCACGATTCAAGTGAACCAAATTCAAATATCAAAACTGTCAACTAACCGAGTGTTTCTGTGAAACTTCATTGATTAGCATAGATTATGAGAATGTTGAAATTGTTGCTTCATGTTTTCTGTCTTATTTTTCGTTTTTCTTTTAGTTTTTCAAGGAGGGATTAGTGGGTGTTATTTTTTAATTTTAAATATTTTCTTATTCTTGATTCTTTTGTGGTTGTATTATGATTATGTCAGACAAAAAGGGCCTATTCATGCATTTTCACATGTTGACGTGGGCAGCCCTCCTTCAGCTCATGATTTTCATGCTGGATATGGCCGTTCAATTTCAAAGCCTTCTTATTTTACACCTCATGTCGCACAAAATTCTCCAAGCCGTTTAGGACAGCGGTTCAGTCACGGAAGGCTCGCTGTTCGGGGTAGTGAATGGAATCCTATTAAGGTCCAGCCCCCCTCTTCCAGCTTCAGTTCAGGGGGGCAACGTTCTCCAGGAAGTAGTTCATTGAGCAACAGCATGCCATGGGGTACTTCCTGACTGTTATGCTTAGCTCTTCGCTAGAGCTGCATGAATTGAAATGTATTAACTGTTATTGGAAATCTTTTGTAGGGCGTAGGGCCAATTTCAATAGCATCCCGTCACCATCCCGAGGAAGAAAAGATCTTGGAAGGATTGCCTAGTTCTGTATCACCTAAACTCTCCCTGCGATGGTTTTGTCATGGCGCGTTGGAAGAAAGTTGTGCACAATTGGTCACATGCTTGGTGGACTGTTGCTTTGAAAACCCTCATCCGAGACATGCTCATTCACTGTGCTTGCATTGAATATAATTCATGATTGTGGTTTTTTCTACTCTGATCATTAGACATGCAATCTTTATTTTTCTTGGTTCCAACAATTCCGTGGCCATGATACACCCCCCTATCTCAGGTTTTCAAATTTACGTATTTTACTTGTGATTGCATTTTATGTATGTGAAGGATTAAACTTATCATTGAAGTTCAACTTCAGCTTCTAGGCAGAATTCAGCTGGGAGTCTGACGTCAAGTGTGTGACTGGAGTTTTGCATAGGTCACATAGTTACCTATTTACTTTTCTTGTTCCAAGTGTAAATTGAGTTTCATTTACTTGAATTGTTGTAGGCTGTAATATGAAGTTGGTGGTTTGTCATTTTTTTCTTATCCCACCTCTTTTTTTTTTTTTTTACTAGAGTATTTTATGATTTCCAGCTCACTGGCAGTAAACAGTTTGCCATTGTTGGTGTATATTGGATTTTTAATATAAGATGATGCCCAGGCTTTGTTTTACTTCACCAAAACTCGATGTAATATCTACGAATTCATTTTCCTTCCCAAAGAGAATGTATTTTATTTTTTAAAAAATATATATTAAGAACAAGTTTCTTATTGGGTTTGTAGTGGCACGGAGAGTAAGGAGTTCTCTATTGAAAACAGTAGATGGAGGGATGACTGTAATCTATTAGCTTGATCTATAGTGCTTGTGATATAATACTCTTTCTGACATTAGCCCCGCACGGGTGCTCTATGTTTCTTGCAGCATCACTGGTTTTTTTTTTATATATATAATTATGAGTGTCCGGATTAGTTTATATATATTTTAATTAATTTTTCAAGGTTTTAAAGTTAGTTATAAAATTTAGTTTTCAATACCCATTTAAGCTATATCTTTTAAGGTTAGATGGGTTGAATGTGTCTTTGAATGATCAAGTTATATATTTGATTTGCTAGGATAGTAATTTAAATTTTAAATTGAATTTAATTGTTAAAAATTAGCCGAAAACAAATTCAGAAGGACATTTTATGGTATTTATGTTAAAAATAATATTTAAAAAAATACTTTAATAACACATATTTCTCTATTTTTTTTTATTTTTTTAACATGTCTCTTCCCTTCTCCTTTTCTATCTCTCATTTCTTTCTAAAACGTCTCCATCCTCATTGATATTCTACTGCAAGCAGAAATTTTGATGGCATGCAAGAGGAATCCCTCTAAAATGTGTGGTTGCGAGCAAGAGATGATTTCAACCTTACTGATAAGGAAAAAAGAAATAATTTAGCGGTAAAATAGTCAATTTTATTAATTCAATTCATTTCTACATGTATTTTAAACAATATAATTAAATTTAATTCTATAACTTAAGTATTTTATTTTAAATATAAAAATTATCAATTGAATATAAATTACATATGAAATTGACTTGCAAAAAGCGTAAGTATTTGTTTTTACAAGTAACATTACATATTTATTTATTTGGAAGATTTTGTGTAAGATTCTCTTAGAATCCTGTACATATCTTTTGATTTTTTGAACTAAAAAATGATATCTCTTGGACATGGCTAGAAACCAAAAAGAAGAAAAAAAATCCTCATTTCAGACCATTCCAGAAAAAAAAAAAAAATCGTAACAACGTGATAAGAGAGGGTAAAGAATGGGCTCAATGGGCTTTGGCCCACAACCGTCGATTGTTCTTGTGGTCATATTTTATTTTATTAGGTGGTGTGTGGCTGCCATGTGTGAAATCCCATGCAATTATATTATTATTATTATTTCTTTTATTATGTCAACAGGATTAAAGGAAAACTGGCGGTCTCTACACCACTCGAACATGGGACCCAATATCTGTTGTAGCCAATGGCAACCCTCCTTCCCATATCTCCTACCCTTACACCCTAAACCCTCCATTTTCTCTGCTGAAATAGTAGCAGTGGTAAGATTATCACAACCAGATAAATTTCTAAGAGAAACATAAACAAACATGTCATGCATTCAAAGTAGGAGTAGTGAGGTAGTTCCTGTTCATTGCTAACTTCGGAATCCTCACTTGCTCTCCATCACCTTTTGCTTTCCTAACCACTTCAGGTATGCAGCAGCTCTTGAATCCTCCACAGCATTTCTCTATTGTCACCCAATTCTCAACCTCTTAATTTTCTCATGTTTTTCTTTCAACTGAAATCGGTTTGAGGTTGTCTCCTTGTTTCACTCATCGTTCATGTTCTTGTTCTTCTGGCCAAATCTTCAACACAGACAAAAGATATACAGAGTAGAACTCGCATAACTCAGGATCGGAAAATATAATGAACATGAAAAATAACAGCAATGGTTTACACCATCTGTGATCATTCACTCCGCAAATAAGATGGGGCTAGCTTCTGCTATAAACACTTGGAGTGTTGGTCTAAGTTAATGTAAGAGGCATCGTATATGCCTATAACATGTAACTGTTTCAGGCTTGGCAATAGCTCAAATGTTTTTCATGTGGTAAAGAAGACTAAACTACGGTTTTAAGACTTGAATACAATCATATTTGGTTTTGTAGTTAGGGATCTATGTTCTTAACTCATCTGTTTTTTCATTTCCTATAGGATTGTAGATTGATATTTTCAGAAATTCAAAGTTGAACTCTCTAGCTGTATTCACTTGGTTGCAAGATGCTAATCCTATGTATATTCATGGGTGTGACCTGATACTCCTGTGCAGTATATATCTGTTGTATAAAAGTCTCAATACACCTTTTCTTTATTTGGTTCCCTGGGTCTGCTTGAACTGGAACTTCTTTATTTGTTTGTTTGTTTTGGTTAGCTTTGAATATGATGAACTTAGACAAATTTGGTAAAAACTGTCATGGAGCTTGATGCAGTGAGGATCATTATTATCTTTCGATTACTTTGTATGACATCCTGCCAAACATATATTTGATGTTTTTAACATATTGAGGAGCCTAATGTTTGTTTTCTGTTTTTTCCAGTTTTCCTTGATTTTAATTCCAGAAGGCTACCAAATTGAGCTTAGGGCGATTTATCCTATAGAACATCTACATGCACCTAGCCTGGTGAATTGAGTACGCTTGAAGAGCAGCAGACTTGATATCATCAATTTTCTGAAAGCTTGTGATGATTATTGTACAATTCTGAAATTTATCCATATATATGATGGCCACAGCTGCAGTTATTGGACTTAGCACAGGAAAGAGGCTCTTGAGTTCCTCCTTTTACTATTCAGACCTCACAGAAAAGCTTTCCAATGTCAATGATCATGGGATTACCTACTATCCAACCGCTACAACAAAGAATGTAGTAGTTGCAAAAAAGTCATCGAACTATGGTCCCAGCTTCCCTTCATCCAATCGAAATTCACATTCCATTAAAGCCCTTAAAGTACATGTGGATACTGCTTCTGCTTCTTCAAATGTGGCAACATGGTTCAAGACATTTGATGACTTTGAAGAAGAGAGCTCTGCTCTCGACTATTCGGTAGAAGCTCTCCTTTTGCTGCAGAAGTCTATGCTAGAAAAGCAATGGAATCTTTCTTTTGAGAGGACAAACTCAAGTGACTCGACAAGTAAAAAAAATAACAAGAAGATACCTGTCACTTGTTCTGGGGTGTCTGCTAGACAACGAAGGGTGAATAACAGGAGAAAAAATCAGAACCAAAGTAAATTTATGTCACAAAGTAGTGATTTTAAGTTTCTAAGATCAGTTATTAGTCCAGATCTGCTGCAGAATCGTTTGAAAGGTTATGTGAAGGGTGTGGTGAGTGATGAGGTGCTCCCCCATACAGAAGTTGTGCGCTTGTCAAGGATAATTAGAGCTGGTCTTTCCTTTGAGGACCACAAGTCCAGGTTAGAATACAATAATAATGATAAGAGAAGTCTTGCAGTTCAGTGTAGTTGTTTGTTTGCGCATCTTGTTGATTCTATGATAAGTATCTCGACTGCAGTTCTTTCGAGTAAGAATTTGAAAGTGACAAGGGCAGATATAACTGAGGGCTACGGTGTGGATAGCAAGAAGTTTTTCTTTCCTTTTCACTTCCACCTTGCTTCATGTTCTCAAAACTTGGGACAGTTTTATGTGAAGAGAAATCATGATTTAATTTCTTTAATGTGCTAAACACTCAACATCTTTTTAAAGCATGTAATCCATATATTTCATTTGTTTCATTGGATTGCTGTATAATCTATCTATTCGAATTTGGAAATTTCAGGCTAAAGGAGAGATTAGGTTGTGAGCCCTCAGATGAACAAATTGCAGATTCCTTGAGGATTTCTCGTGCTGACTTACAGTCAAAATTGATTCAATGTTCTCTTGCAAGAGAGAAACTAGCAATGAGCAATGTTCGTCTAGTTATGTCTATTGCTCAAAAATATGATAACATGGGTGCTGAAATGGCTGACCTTGTTCAGGTTACTTTCTTCGCATCATTTCAAGTATCAAAGGCTGATGATATCCATGAATCAAAGGATAGATTTGTGATATGCAATGTTTCTCATGCAGGGAGGTTTGATTGGACTACTGCGAGGAATAGAGAAATTTGATTCTTCCAAAGGGTTCAAAATCTCAACTTATGTTTATTGGTGGATACGTCAGGTAAGGCTGATTTTTCCCTTCAGATTGTAAACAACTTCATATTCTGGAACAGCAGATATTACCACCAGCAGTTCTAAGCATATCCTCCAACAGATAACCACACAAGTCTTCTGCACCATGACATTCTAGTAACCTTTATCTGATAACACATCTTCTTGTCAAGTTTAGCATTCATGGCACTTCTGTTTTTTCCCAAAGCAACCCTAAACAGAAAAATGAGTTTGGGGTGGTCTCCTACCTGAAATCCATGTGTGTTATTCTTGCTATGGTTATAAGGCCATGATGTCAAGAGTGATAGATACTACAAAACTAATGCGTTTTTTTTCATCTTTATTGGGACACAGGGTGTCTCAAGAGCTTTAGTTGATAATTCAAGAACCTTAAGATTGCCTAATCATTTACATGAAAGGTTGGGCCTGATTCGGAATGCAAAGATTAGACTGGAAGAGAAAGGAGTAACTCCATCAATTGATGTAAGTACATTGTTCTACCTGGTCCAAAATAACAGCAATCTGGTTTCTCGATATATCCTGAGATTCAAGTTTCCATTAAGCAAACCATATACGAACGAACATTCTTAAATCTCTTTTCCTTCGATGATGAGATGGTTCATGTTTTAAAGTTTTTGTTTTATTATGTATCAGCAATATTGCCCTTAGCTATCTTCTTATTGCTTTTGCTATTTTCAGAGAATTGCAGAAAGCTTGAATATGTCCCAAAGGAAAGTTAGGAATGCTACCGAGGTACTAGATTTATGAATCCACCAGTTCTATCGCCTAATGCTCTCGCTTTATGTTAATCAACAATGCAATCATTTGCAGGCTATTAGTAAGGTCTTCTCGCTTGACAGGGAAGCATTCCCCTCTTTGAATGGTCTTCCAGGAGAAACACACCATAGTGTAAGTGAAGCTCAACGAATCCTTTGGGTAAATTATAATTCACGTGTCCTTTATACGACTCATTTTCCTTTTCTCTCTGTTTTTTTGAAGTACATTGCAGATAATCGCCCTGAGAACAACCCGTGGCATGGAGTGGATGAGTGGGCACTGAAGGTAAAGATGACAAGAAAACAAGAATTTGTGTATATATATAAGAGAAAAAAGGATTAATTTGTTGAGTGATGTACTGACAGGAGGAAGTAAACAAGCTTATTGATTCTACTCTTCAAGAACGAGAAAAGGAGATCATACGTCTTTACCATGGTTTAGATCAGGAATGCCTTACATGGGAGGACATTAGCAAGCGGTGAGTCAAATATATATTAAGCAGTAGAATGATTATATATATATATACTTTCTGATGTTGTGATTCATGCTCCTTTTTTCTCTTGAAATTCTTGGTTTCATTTTACTGTCTATATACCTTGAACTTACAGATTGTTGATTTGTGCAATCTTTTTCAGCATGGGGTTGTCTCGAGAAAGAGTTAGGCAAGTCGGACTTGTTGCATTAGAGAAACTAAAACATGCCGCGAGGAAGATGAATACGGAGGCCATGTTAGTCAAACATTAAGTTTTGTGCATGTGTGATTCAATGGATTGTTTGTATATATACAGAAAGGAGAAATCTATCTTCCATTTCATACTTTTTTATAAATCGCAAGTACAGTTGTGCATATAACCCTCAACTTCTGTACTGATCAAGAGCTTCTAAGCTGGAGCAGGAGGTTTTATCAAATTACAGCTGCCCTAAGCATTCCAATCTTTCTTTTCTTTTATGAATTTCCTTTATAAATAGATATGAAGCTTGAAGCTTACCTCATATAAGATATATCTGAATGATTTTTATCTTCTTTTTTTTTTAGTGTAAACCAGCTTTTATATGCAACAACTTTGTGTCCCAAAATCATAAATTTCCTAATTATTTTCCAAATTATCGAAAGCATTCCTTGTGACAAAAGGTATTGGAAAGACTTTGTGTAGAAGTGAAGTAACAGACAGAGAAATAGAGATTTTGAATACATGAAAGCTTGCTTCTGTCTTGCTTTAAGAAGAATTGCGGGATCTTTAAGAAAATATGACATTTTGAAGCTTTAACATGAACTCAAATTTGTTGGTCTTTCATGAATATAAATCCAGATATTATAGTCTTAAATAAATAGTTCTTGATGGCTTGTCTTAGATGTTCAAATAATATAACTCAAAATAAATAAAAATAATACACACATGTATATATCATTAGCATATATAGATTAATACAAGAGTCTATGCTTTGGAACTAGCAAAACTTTAACTACAATCCCTAACCATATATAAATTGTTTATGGCATATCAAGAGGTTATAAATAAATTATAAAGTAATATTTTTTTTTTATCAGCACATTACTTTCTTAACAATCACATGTTTTCTAACTAATTTGTAATACTCACCAGTGTAGTCTATTAAAGGCTTCTATTAAGAATAACATGGTTTTCTAACCAAATAAGTGAACTCTTATATCTATGATTGATTGTCTTTTCATGGTTGATCATGACTTCTAGTTATTGATCAATCCATTCTTATCTTTCTTGATTGATTATTTTATATCATCCTTGATCGATTTGAACTCTTTCTAAGCCTATTTGATTTTAATATTAATGATCAATTTCAGCCTTCATTTCCATGTTTAGTAGTTAATATCTATTTTTTTTATTTAGTCGACACGTGGATTTTTTAGTGCAAACAATGTCCCCTTGCATTTCTTGATTTTAAAACAAATGATTGAAGATTGACTTACCTTTTACTAAAATCAACCACGAATAATGTGTCAACACTTGTAATGTCAAACATGTTGAAATGTCAGCCAATTATACCATTTCAAAACTAAATATTCTTGGCTTTTGGGTGTGTCGTTTACTATTACAAGAAATGTAAAGCTAATATATAATCAATTCATTGGTTATTTCATATCCTTAATAAAACCCCTAAATACTTTCCTACACAAAACTTTTCAAAATACCTAATTTTTCTTTTGTAAAAAATTAGAAATTTCTAGAAGAAAAAAAATTCGCTGCTTTCTTAAATGACCTCTAATTTCAACAAGCCTTCTTAATTAAAATTATCCCTTCTCTTTCTTTTTCAAAATTACACAAGTTGTATTTCCAATATCAATTGGACAATTATTTACATCTCCAAAAGGCATGTTTAAGAAGTGCTTAGGGCCATACCAAGAGAAAATAAACAATGAAGAAAATGGTCTCTTCCTTTTAGATCATGTTCAATCTTAATATGTGAAAGAAATCAATCCAAATATATCACTGGTTAGATGAAACCGAGGAGCATTTTGGTGAAGAATTAGAACGTCATAATATTTTTAATGTTATCTAAATAGAAGACTTATACCTAACAGGTGAAGAGTTTTGTGCCTCCATGCAAATTTTAACGAGTCAATTTGAGAACTTAGCACTAGATACCTATGAATATAGTCTTTCAATAAAGAGGGAAAAGAAATAAATGAACTTTCCTTCTTAAAAATAACATATGGCTTTCCTTTCATACTGGATATATAGGTTTTTGATATGCTTTAGATCTAAGAAGCCAACTAAGGCTGATTTAAAGATGATAATAGCTTTGGCTAAAGGAAGAAAAGTTTTTTTATGACCTTTCATGCTAGGCCACGTATACAAGGAATTATGAGAATCCCAAGAGAGGAATGAGGATTACCCCTTTATGATAAAAGAAAAAAAAAATTATATGTGGAGTTTTGTAGTGAGTCCGAGTATGAACAACTGTCTATTTCTATGAATTTAATATTGTTCAATCATCCCTTAACTTATAACTAGATAGCATAGAAGAGAAATTTCTAAGGATTCCTTTCCATAACTTCCCTTTTAACATATACTTAAAAACTATTTTAGCCATAATAAGAAGTGATAAGGATATGGCTATCCTATCTAATATAAATGTTGGAATAGATTTTTACATACTATTTTTATCTTGTATTATAAACTTCAGGGTACATTATGTATATGTAATTTTAGGCCTATAAGTCCATCGTAGTTTTCTAAGCTAATCTTTATAAACATGTTATCATTAGAGAGATAAGTGTTTCTACACTAGTTTTCAAAGTGGAGAATCACCCACTTTACAGGAGCAATATTCATTATTATTTTGAATATTTTATATGTTTTCTTTTGGGTTTATAAGTCCATCATAATTGTCTAAATTCATCTTTATGGACATAAGATCCATGGAGAGATGAGTTTCTAACACTCATTTTCAATGTGGAGAATCTCTATATTATAGGAGCAATATTAATTGTCTTGATCTCATCTTGGAGTCTTTTTCACTAAAGAGTATGTGAGTTAGATTCAGAGGGAGATTGATGATGATAGCCACTTTTATGGTTAGGACTTGCTGATACCTTACTTCTAGATTTTTAGAAATCATATGTTGTGCATCCAGTTTGAGAACGCTCTTCCCAGCGAGAGTAGATCCTATACAAGGTGGGAGTATGATGGTTCTTATGCCTATTTTTCTACATGTCATTATATCATATTCCTTCAGGAAACTAAATATTTTTATATGAACTCGATGGTGCATAAGTGAAGCTAGCTAATATATCATTCATTGAGGGAGTAACAAAGTTCGAACTTGTTTTTATATGGCTACAACAGTTTTAGTGAGCATTTTCATTTGATGGGCAAATTATTGGAGATTTGAAGGAGAAAATGTCCCTACAGTGGAGAGGTTGGTTACTTTTCCATATTAAGTTATCAACCTAGAAAAGACCTAGAAAAAAAAAAACTAAACTAAACTAGCTTTTGTTCAAGTTTTTATAGACGGTGATACTGATGAAGTTTTAAAAACTTCAAACTGAACATAGACCTTTCTATAACTAGAGTTTAAAATGGTTTTAAAGTTTTTTTAAAAAAATTAGGTTAGACCAATAGATGATGTATTTTTGCAAAACAAGTCTTTTATACTAGATAGGGGATCTTCTAATGTCTAAGTTAGCAAACTTATAGGGAAAAAATATTTTATAGCAAAGAGAATAAGAACATGGAAGAATGTATGTTATGATTATTATGGGTATGGTTTTGTGTTGTTATATGAAATTGAAAGGAAAAATCAATTCAACAAAAAAAACCCAAAAAAGTAAAACAAATAAAAAAAATAAGGATCAAAATTAAAGTAATAAATAAATAAAAATTGATTTACAAGTGAAATTTAAAAGAAAATGAAATCCAACAAAAGGCCCAAAAAAATAAAACAAAAGATTGAGGACCAAATTGAAACAAAATACAATATATGACAAATTGGGATTGAAGGATGAAATTGAAAACAAATAAAACTTATACAAAAAAGCCAAGAGAAAAATTTTGAAAATAAAAATAAAAGGACTAAAGTTGAAATACCAATAACAAAGAGGGTCAAACTGTAATTTTTTAGGGAAGAAAGAGAAAAGAAGAAAACACAGTTTCACCAATAACAAACTACCCCACCACCATCAATATGCGTTGCACCATTGAGAAGGGTATTTTTGGCAGCTAGGAGGCATTGCAAGCATTGCCTGAAGTATACAGGGGCCTCCCACGCATCAACAATTATGCCACGCTCGTCTTCACTTTTTTTTTCTATTTAGATAACATTTAATTTATGCAAAAAAATCACATTGCCCTTCATGAAATCAGCAATACCAAAAGCTATTACAGTAAAAAGACCAAAAATACCCTAGTAGCATGATTTAATTTTTTTGGTTTTGCGGACGAAGTTGTCATTTTATTGTGTTCGAATACTTAAAAAGACTTTAATACCCCTATTTATGCAGGTCATATCCCGCTAATTTGGATCACGGTTTCAAAGCCTTAATAGTAGGATTGATAGAAAGTTAAGGTTGTGTATATATGTTGTAAATATCAGGGTGTTGCTCTGATACCATCTTAAGAAAATAAATGGTTGAATGGTTTCTTGTACCTTAAGGCTTAACTTTCTATCAATCCTACTATTAAGGCTTTGAAATCGTGATCCAAAATTAATGGGATATGACCTGCACTAATTTTGGACAAGTAAAGATATTACTAATGTTTACAAAGATATTTCTTAATATGTTCCATGTTTGCAAAATCATGGATAACAAAGGCCTTCTCGAATGGATTATGCCCGTGATGAGATTGCAACTATTTTAATGGGACAACTAAAAATTGAATTGTATTGTTGCATTATTGTATATATGATGTATAAATAATTCAATGCACATTAATGTAATTGTAAACTAAGAAATTAATACATGTTCTTTTTAGTCATTTTACTAGTAACATCATTTTCAACTGCAATTTTAATCAATCATTTCTAAACTGCTTTTTATCCAATCATAATTTCAACAATATTTTTAACCAAACACATTTTAATCCAATCGACCCACAACTAAAAGTGATTTTTATAAATCCATTTTTTTCAAACTACCAACAGCAAAAGCTATCACAAACCAAACGTATTGTTAGAGCGAGATGGTTGTTTGAGTGTGCATTTGATTTTGATTGTCTCTTTTGTTGCTTGACATTACTTGCTTCTCTAGGTCGTTATAATTCCTTTAGTTGTTGTCGCAGTGTTGCGTTAGTTTTTGTTTGGGTTCCATTGATTCTATTATTATTTATTTACTTTTATCTTGGTTTGTTATGCTTTATAGGATTGGGTTTGGGGTTTCCAGGAAAAAAGGTTTTGTTCTAGGTTTTGTACTATTGTCGTTGTGCTTTAGGAGATTTTTGTTTTTAGAATCTATGGATTTTGGATTCTATGTTGTTCTTGTTTGTTAGACCTTTCTATTTATACCCACACTCACACGTCCCATGTATCATGCATATATTGTCTGTGATTTGTTGCATTTGTGCACACTAGTTGTGAAGTGCTTTGGTGTTACTGCTCTCATAAGCTATGTTGGACTATTAGTGCACTGTTTTTCTCTCTTTTTCCTGTTATGTCCTGAATTTCTTTGGTCTGACTTTGCATACTGTTGTTTATGTCTTGACTTGCTTACCTTTGTGCATTCAATTGGTTGCTTTTGGCCATTCCTGTGTTATAATCTGCGCTGAAATGATGCTTGCCTCTTGCATAACCTTTTGGCCATTCCTGTTACTTTTTTATCATGGAACTTCCTGTTTGTTGCATGACTTTTCTTTCATTGTTTTTTGATGCCTTTCCCTTCTTATATACAAAAAAAAAATGTTATATGCTTTTGTCTCCATTAGAGAGCATGTACGTTGTCGCTGCTTCCATTTGTTGTGCATTATTCTTTTAATAATTAATTGGTAGAGTTTTGAACAGAAGCAAGTCTTACCCTTACATATAAGATTTGACCACTTATCAGCCTCCCTAGAAAGTGATTTAGTTTTGTGTTTTCTTTTTCATCTTTTGATGGATGAGAAAAATATGGTGATATGCTCTACCAAATGCTTGGCACTTGACAGCTTGAGATTTGGAACAATGACCAAGGATAAACATGGTAGAAGAAAATCAAACTATAACGGTGAATAAAATCTCCTAGTACAATTTAACCTCGAGAAAAGCATGATTTGGTTATAATATAAGATGTAAGATATGAATTTGGTTGTAAAATATTAGAATTTTACTCTTAAAAAAGGATAACAGATATTTTGAACAAAATTTGGGAATGTTGCTATAAGACAATTGCTTACAGATGATTTCATTTATGGCTCATCTATTGCAAATGCACGTGTTCCTATTCTTTTCTTTTTTGTCTATGGATGAGAGTTAGACTAGTAGTTGGCACATTATGCCTAATGAAGTGAAAAAATAATAATTAAGCTTTGGGTTTGAACATAAATAGTGCTTTTAGAATGGATGGTGAGGTTTGAGCATAGGATTTTCTCTTGTATGGCACCATAATGTTGATCTTTTTCTGGAGATGATTTTTTATTTTCTTCATGATTTCTTTGTTCGATGAAAAAAGAGAGAGGTATTTTGTGCATGCTTTGCAACAGAACTTATATTAGATTTGTTTTTGTTCAAGTCAGCTTCATTAACTAGCTATGAACTTGGAAAAGTCCGTCGTGTCCCGGTTTTTCTCTCTTTGTTTTTTCATGAAAGAAATTTAGATGTGCTACAAACTTGCTCAGCAACATGAATTGTATTTTGTACGGTGAGAAAATGCATGCCCTCTAACTTAGTTGTTTTAAGCTAGATTCATTTGATCTTCTCTTTTTTCACCCTCTAACTTTGCAGGCCTTCATTTGCTATCATTTGTTTTTTTGTCCAGTGTGCCTCCTGCCAATTTTATTGGTTGTTTATGCTTGCTATCTAAAGGTTATCATGACCTTTTCTTTCTTTTTCTTTTTTTGCATCAGAAAGATTTGGATAATAGCTAGCATAAAAATAGTAATTAATGAGGAACTTTCTTGTCTATTGATGTTGTCGACGGCAAATCAAGTGTTGCAAGAAAAAAAAAAGATTGGATTGTTGCGTAGCATGTCCCGCTGTCCTATCAGCATTTTGTTTTTGTTCCTTTTTACGCTTGGTTCTCTGCGCACCATTTCGGCAAAAATCTCTTTGTGCAAGATGGCCTTTTTAATTTCTCCCTGCATCCATTAGCTTCGGTTCATAGAATACGAGAGAGTTTTCCTCAATAAGTACTATAAAAGATACATTAGCACAAAAGCCACATACAGATTTGGAGGGCTCGGCTTTATGAGTACTCCATTTGCATTTCCACTACACTTTTATTTACTTATATTATGATGTCATGAACTTTTTAAAGATTTGTAGCCTGGTAAGGCCATTTCCTTAAACATTTGTTTGATACTAAGTATTATGACTTATCTTTTGCAGGGATTTCGCCATAAGATGTCTTGGCCATTGTATAACAAATAATACACTAAGATAGTCATATTCATAAATGTAATAGCTAGTTGTGTATTTATATATCTATTATACTGCAAGAAACAAAACTTGTAAATGCAAATAAAATACGATTATACAGCAGGTGCAATAGAGGCAGCTACTCTAGTGCCACTGCGCTACATGATATCATTAGGTAGCTAACACAGTCTCGATAAGTGTCATCATTTGTTAAACAAATTGATGGAAATTCATATAAGGAGATGATGAAGATGTTGGGAGGTAAATGACCCTTCCTCTTAGGGCTTCTATGTTATCCGCCATAAAATCTTTAGAATCAAGTGAATGAGAAAGATCAACAATGAAATGAACAAAGGCTTTTGTTCAGTTTCCCATATATGGCGCCATTGAAGAAGATTAGAAAAACTTTGTTTAGACCTCAACTCTCTTCATGTATAATATTAGGCTAAATATGTAGGTGTTACTTGCAAAATTATTTCGATGGCTAAATCAATGTGGTGTTTGAAGGGGGTTTTTTATATATAAAAAGAGTAATTGTAGATATATAGTTGTGAATGAGAAAATTCATCCATTTCTTTTCATTTTACCTTGTTTATATAGATTATCTCAGGAAACAAATATCAAGAATAGCTCATATATAGCTAAGACAGGCGTAGCTCTTCATATAAATGCTTTATACTATAATAGTTGAATGGCATATGTGAAGTTCAGATAAAGGTGTAGTTTATACAACATGACATTCTTTTGTTTAGTTTCCCTTAGACGACATAACTGATGAAGCTCATAAAAACTTTATCGGGACCTGGACTCCTTCACAAATAATGCTAGGCTAAATACATGGGTGTTACTTGCAAAATAATGCTTTGATGGCTAAGTCAGTGTGGTGTTTGAAGGGTGTTTTTATAAGAAATATACAAAGAGAATAATTGTAGATATATAGTTATGAATTAGAAGATTCGTCCTCTCTTTTTTTACCTTGTTTATATAGCTTACCTCATAATATATATATATATATATATATATATATATATATATATATATATCAAGAGCAGCTCATGGATAATTGAGATAGACATAGCTCTTCATGCATATGCTTTAGGTTGTAATAGCTAAATGGTGTTAGTAAAGAATAGATAAAAGTGTAGTTTATATAATATGATATCCTCTCGATATAAATAATAATAAATTAAAGGAAAAATATAAAAAAAGAAAAAAAAAGGATTAAATTGTTAAATTAAATAGAGTTTAAATGTGGACTAGATTGAATTTAATTTTATTAAGGTCACACTATGGAGCTCTGATCACAAAAAAAAGTCAAACCAAACCCCATGTTAGGCTAAGTTTGACCATGGTTAGATCAAGCCCAAAAAAGATCTATCCGAGGTCAAACCAACCCCAAAAAAATCAAACAAAGCCTAATATTGGCTTGGTTTAACCAGGTTCTATCAAGCTCACGAGCTTAGCTCAAACCCATGAATCATCTTCTTCTTCTTTTTGAACCCGTATCATCCGGTAACATTTTGTTCACCAATGTTACAATCTTGCATGTACAAAGCCAACAACGAGTGCCCGATGAAAACAGATAATTCTTTTCAGCTATTCACTCAGCAGGGAAGGGAACAAGTAGCAGTTAACAGCACAATTCCCATGTCTTGCATAAAACTGCCATGACCACAATGAGGCAGCAATATTTTAGCTAGTCTTAATCAAATCATTTAATTATGTTTATCTGGGTCAGAACCTGGACTGTAGTTGGTGTATTTTAATCAGGTTTTCTTTAATTTTACAAATGAATCGCGTTTTATTATTTTGCATCCTTATAGGCATAGGCTAAACTTTTGCAAGTGATATGAAATGCAGTCTAGTAATATTTTTGGGTCTTCCTATGTAATCAATCCTATTTACTTTGTGGTCAAAACATTTATGGATTTCTAGTTACCAGATGAATCCTTCCAGGTTAAAAATAACTACAAGTTAAACATTCACGTTCAAATGACTCAAAAAATCACAGAAAGAGTCTTTAGTAAGAAGAGCATCAGCCTGAGAAAGGAGAGACTGTACAGAAGAATAATTAAATAAGACTATGGCACTGAAGTATCATATCTCAGATGCACTATCACATTCCACTTTCAGAATCACACAGAAACCAAATTGAACAACAGATGTTTCTGTTTCGTTTTTAGCTTTGACATCATCATGCTATCAGTTAGGCATGCTGCTGAGGCTAATATTAGTATTTAAGAATACAATCATCCTTTGTCAGATGGAAGCTGCACTGAGAGATCCACCCAGATGATCTCATCATCTAGCAAAGCACCCGCCGTCCATTCATAGCATGATGGCGTAGCTCATCCATCACCCACGCATAGAACGAATATGTCCCCATTTCAGAAGGATGCACCGACTTCTTTGTTTGCTTTCAAGTGCACACTGGTAGTGTTAATGCCTTTCTCTCTTCATCTGTCAGCACTATGTCTTCAGATGCCATGAACTAAGAGATTAGCATAGCAATTCTGCAATTTCAAGAATAATATCACTGAATCATAAAGCGCAAGCCATAGTTTAAATGATATATTATCAAAAGCGTGTCCATGAGAATTGATTGACTGACAGAGACAAATTACGCTGCATACAATGTATCAGAACCACCATTAATGACTTCGTAAAAACACGAAGCCAGAGCGAGGGAAGGTGGAAAATCAATAAAGAACTAGAATTTTGTTGAACATTGTATCAGATATTCTAAAAAAAAGAACTGATTTCATAGGCATGAAGGGAAAAGAAAACACAAAAGGCTAGAATTAACAATCTATCAAAATAAATTATGATGTCCTGAGAATGGAAGACACATAAAAGAAAGCTCATTCTTTTCTCATGCAATGGTTGTTATAATTTACTTTTGATTCATTTATCCAAAGTTCTTGCAAATTAGCAAAACAAGTCAACTTATGAAAATTAAGAAAAAGAATCAGATCCTTAACACCTTTTACTCTTCTTTGGTCTTCACCCAGAAAAGAAAAGAAAAAGTAAAAAGACTATTGCTCATGGTCATTACAACAACCCAGTTGCAAAAAGCAGGCTTTAATCATGTAAACTGAAATAGCTACAAGTTACAATGAGAAGCCAATACCAGTTATTTTATCTGAAGATTTATGTGCAAGCAATTCATAATGAAGTGTTGCAATAGCAGCAGTGCTAAATATGTTATGTGGTATTGCAAAGGCTGGCTATCACAGAACATGGCCTTTCCCGTCTTTTAGTTTCACCCCTGTACTAACTTTGTTTTCTTTTGTACATGTCCTTCAACATATTCTTAGCATCAACCACCATTCCAGGTCTAGCAAAGGTAGAGCTGATACAAGCTAGAGTATTTTCACATGGGACAAACCCCTTCTCATTCATCTCTGCGAATAAGGTTCTTGCTTCAGTCCTGTATGTCTTCTTTGATATCCTATCCAGTTCTGGTTGTTTTGATAAATTGCACCAGCCACATATCAGTATGTCATAAGTGGAAGAATTAGGGGGCACCCTTCTCACTTGCATCTCATTCAGAAGTTCTCTAGCCTGATCCATCTTTCCTACCTTGGCAAAATCTTCAATAAGCACATTATAGGTGCTAGTCTTGGGAACAAGGCCTTTAGTAACCATTTCACAGTAAAATTTTATAGCTTCCTTCTTATTACCAATCTTACCATGGCCAGAGATTAGAGTATTGTATAGAGAAGCATCCGGATCTAGGCCACTTTCCTTCATTTTACTAAGTATTTCATGTGCCTTGCTCATCAAACCTGCTGCTAAGAGACCACCCAAAACGAGATTGTAAGTTCTGATACCAGGAGAAACTCCTTCATTTAACATCTGAGTGTATGTGGCAAGAGCCTTCTCGATGTGACTGCTTTTAAAATGTCCATGTATGAGGGCATTATAAGTGACGGTATCTGCTGAAATTCCCTCTTTAGTCATATTGTTTAATACTAAAGTTGCTCTTTTAGTCATGCCTAGCCCACATAAAACCGTGATAAGGCTGTTATAAACTTCTCGATTAACTTTAAGTCCCATCCCAACAAGTCGCTTATGCATTTGCAAAATTGTGTCAGCCCTTTCGCATTTTGAGCATGCATTCAGTAGAGCTCTATGAATGGTTATGGTAGGGCAAATTCCCCAGAGCAACATTTCATTCAACACATTTATGGCTCTTTCAGTCTCACCAGCTTTAGAAAGCCCTCCTACCAGAATATTACAAGTAATTGAATTTGGCATTACTGAATGACCCTTCATCTCATTCCAAAGCTTAATGGCATTTTCCAGCTTCCCCTGCTTGCAATATGCATTAATCATGGTGTTATATGTAGCACGATCAGGAGCCAAACCCAACTCTCTTATTCCAGAATAAACAGATTCTGCATCATATTTGCCAAGCCTCAAGAGACCGTTAATTAGCACATTGTATGCAACAACATCAAATTTTATACCTGTCTCTGCCATTTTTTCAGCCATGGTGAATGCAGCTGACTCCTTTCCTGTCTTGAAGAAACCATCCATCAGAGATGTGTAGTTAACTCGGTCAAGCAACAAGCCCTTTGACATCATATATTTACATAATCCCTCAGCTTCCTCCATCTTTCTGCCCCTTTTCAAGTTGTTAACAAAGACATCAACTATAAAACTGTTTTCCTCCAATCCATTCAATTTCATTTCATTATAGAGATCAACAGCAGCATCTTGTTTACCAGCCTTAAAATGGCCATCTATTAATGTTGCATATATATAAGCATTTGGCATGATATTTTGGTCCAACATCTTTTTCATAATACGAACAGCTACATCAAGCATTCCTTTCTTTGTATAGCCATTTATTATAGAAGAATATGTGATGACATTTGGAACAACCTGTTTCCTCTCCATTTCTCGCAACAGAGATTCTGCACCATCCATGTCTCCCAACTTGCAGTATCCATCGATCATTGCTGTATAGGTAATGTTATTTGGAATACAATTTAGCTTTGCAAGTGAGCAAAACATGGCCTCCGCCTCATCAGATTTACCAGCCTTAAAAAGCCCATCAATCAATGTGGTGCACACCACCAAATCAAAGGAAACTCCACAGACTATCATTTGACTTTGATAGATAAAAGATTCCCAAGCACTCCCTGCTTTAAATAATGAATCAACTAGAATAGCATAAACAACATGATTGGGATTCACACCCATCTTGTCCATCTCCCTCAAAAGTGCCTTTGCTTCTGTCAACATCCCACGTTTGCAAAGGCCATTTATAATGGAACTATATGTAACAACATCAGGCAAGAATCCATCCGAAATCATTTCTTCATACAGAGAAAGTGCTTGGCTGAGCCCATGCTGCTTACTGTAAGCACTTATAAGTGTGGTGTATGTAACGAGATTAGGTTCCAAATTCGTTGTACCATCATCATCGTTCATATCATCAATCTTTCTGAAACCACAATCTTTTTTCTTCCTAAACCCCAAAATCTCATCAATCAGACTCTTGGCTCTGTCAAAATCACCTCTTTTGCTGCACCCATTGATCAAAGTATTATAAGTAACAATATCAGGAAACACACCTTGGTTCCTCATTCTTTCCATCAACTCAAATGCATAACTTATTTCACCAACTTTGCAATATCCATCGATCAATGTATTAAAACCGACAGCATCCTTACAAATCCCACCATTAACCAAATTATCCATAACCCACTCTCCATACTTAACCGACCCAATTCTACAGAACCCTTTAACCAATATATTACAAGTGAAAGAATCAAAGAATGTATCTTTCTTTACCATTATTGACAAAAACCCAAAACCCTGATTAGCCAAACCTTGTTGACAAAACCCCCAAATAGCAGTATTATATGTTACAGTATCAACATCAATATCAACATTTCTAATCAAATCTAAAGCCAAACTCAAATGACCCATTTTGCACCAAGCATGTACCAATATGTTATGAGTGAAAACATTAGGCAAAACCCCACAAGATAACATCTCAGAGTAAAGGTCCCATACCTGAGAAACCAAGCCAGTGGCATTGAACTGGTAAATAAGGCGGTTCCATAAGGGCAGAGTGGGAACAATATGGTGAGTTCTTATCATGTCATAGAAAGTGTCTGTTGCTTTGGAAAGTCTGCCACAAGTCAAATAAAGGTGTATAAGAGTGCAGAAAAAAGAAGCATAAAGATGGGTTTTAGTTGGTGAGATGGAATTTGTGTGAAAATGGTGAAAAGGAAGGCTTTTTGAGAGAGGTTTTGGGTGTTTGGTTGATGAGAAAGTGAAAGATCTTGAAAGGAAAGCCCTTGTTTGATAGTACTTGAGATGGTTCATCATAATTGAAGAACAATCTTCTTGTATTCGTTTTCTTTGAGGATGTTAATGTGAAGTGAAAGGCTTTGAGTGTTTGCTTAGTTGTTGTGTCAGAAAGCTTTCATGTCACCCTATTTGAGTTTGACTGTGACAGTGAGGAAGAACTTGATGGAGTCGGGACGGAGTGACTAGTTATCGAAGACGACCGCGTTAAAAATTTGGATAAATTATGCAAGTAGCATTAAAAACAAATAGTGAATTACTGAATTAGAAAAAAAAAATGGCAAAATATTAGAGGAGTTTTAAATATTATAACTCTTAACTGTAATATTTAATTAAATATTACATTTCAGAATTGTAATATTAATTAAATATTATTTTTATAAATTATAATAAAATTTTAAATAATATTGTGATTTATATTTTATAATTATGATATCATTTAAACTCAAATTAACTGGTCAATTAGTTTGTAATAATCAATTAAACTGATTAATTGAGTCAAAAATTATAAGAAAAATTATAAAATAATCAAAACTAGAGGCATGGGTTATACTTTTTAAATCTAAATATTTGATGGTCAGAGTAGAAATTTGAAATCGCTACCTTTAGAAAAAATATCCTCTGAAAATTCTTGTAAAAATTTAAACACATTCCAACGATTGAATCAAAAGTTATTTTTTTTTTTTTTAGCCATTATTCTGATGTGACACAACTAAGCCTTTTCTTGACTCTAAATCTATTCCACTTATCCTTAAATACATTTGTTAGGTCATTTATATAATTCATATGAGAAATCATTATCTAGTTATAGAAGACTCACACCTTACCTTTTAAAATCACTCGTTATCGCAAGCTTAACTATATTATTAACATTCATAAAATATATTTGGAAGAAAAAATTCATAAAATTATTGTTTATACATAAAACATTAAACTAGTTCATATAACTAGATTAACCAGTCGTCCGGTTGAGCGAGAAGATTGGCAATAAGATTACATGTTAAATTGGCGTGTTTTTTATAAATAATATATTTAAATGCTGTTATTATAAAACGCAACATTGTGAAAATATATTATTTCTTTAAATTTTTTTCAAATAGTATTATTCTGGAAAAAAAAAATTAATTTACTGTGCTAATTTAAAATAAAAACTTCAATTTTTTCTTAATTATTTTCTTGGTGAACTATATTTCTGTCCTTACAGGTTCAAAAGTGTTCCAATACTAGCACTACAACAGTTCTTCTAACCCTCAGCGTGGATTATTTTCAACTTTTTAGACTGACGGTGTGTCCATTTTCAACTTATTATTTATTTTTATCCATTAAATCCTATCTTAGATACCAATGAAATATTTTCAACTTAGACTAACGGTTGATTTCAATAAAGAAGATAGCAAATTCTAACACATTGCGAGATCCTTGCTCCTATTTTTTTATTTTTTTTTAATTGTTGATGTTCATTTAATTTACACAAATCTCGATTAATCCTTCAAGATCCTGAAGTTAATGATCATGTAAATCTCCAATAGCCCTGATGTTTATGATACTCGAACTAGTGACCTCTGAAAAACAAACTCAAAACCTAAACAATTGATTTATACTCCTTATCATTCCTATTCCAAACTTAGAACATCAAGTAAATGTTATGCATGTACTCTAAATTTCTAATGTGTGGATTATTTATTTATTTGGTAACTTAGAATACTGAACAAAAATTTTCCCTTAGATTTTGTGGATATCTTCCATTTTATTTGATAAATCATTTTTAATTTTATGTGATTCAAACTTGGAACATTTATTGAAAGTAAGGTGGATTTTCATATCTTGTTAAAAGAAACCTAATAGTGTGGCATTTTTTTACAGTATATGTGTACCATGGTTGGGGAAATATTATGCATTGTAATAGTGCTTTTCTTTTTCTTTTTCTTTTTCTTGTACCTTGATTTTTTTTCTACTTGGTCATGATTTTTTCTTTTTAATTTTATTTTTTATATTATGTTGATTAAGAATTGGATTTGATATTTTGTTTTAATTTGTTTTCTATTAGGTTATTGTTATATTAAAAAAAAAAACATTTTAATACTAAGTTGATAGTTGATTTTACAATAAAGAATTCAATTTTCTTGCTTGAAAAAAAAAATGAGACCAAAATTTACAGTGAGACCAAAATGGAGGGGTTTTTTTCAACATTGTTCATGGGAGCCTTTTTAACAATTTTGGCCTCTAGAGTTCTGCAAGTTTCACTTTTGATCCATTTAGTTTGACACGTTTATGTGTTGGTTCAAAACTTAATTTTGTTCATTTTTTAGTCCCTAAAAAAAAAAGGTTATCACAAAACAAATAAAAAGAGAAAATTATTGATTATCTACTTTTCAGCAACTAAAAAATGATAATCTTAATGTTAATGAGTTTCATTTGACAAAATAAATTATATTAAAAAAAAATTACAACTAATACCATTGAAAAAACTAGATTGGGACTTGAAATTTTTTTCATTGAGGGTTGATTTTCAGGTTTTTTATATATTAAAAGTTGTTTTGAGGTTTGAAATAAGTTTGTTGAGGTTTATGGGTGTTTTATAGGTGTTTTAAAGTGTAAAAAAATTAAAAATGGTTTTTTCTTAACTAAGATGACATAACCTAATTTTCAGGTGGCCAAAGATGAATTAGTAAGGGATGTCATCTTCATGTGAAAACAACACGTCGCCTACTTTTAAGAAAACATAAGTGGAGCACTTGTCGTCTTTCCATTATAAGAAGAAAAAAAATGATGTCTAGGCATGTAAACCTTACTTTAGATCTACATATCTGATCTTTTTTAGAGGCTAAACATGTTGACCCATCAAAGCCTAGGTGCCTCCCTTTTTATTTTCATTTTTTTATTGCAATTCATTATAATAAATTAATTAGAAATTATTTTTTTTGTTTGTTTTTTTAATAAACTTATAACATTATTTTTAAAACATTAGCAAATGTTTTTTTGTACAACTCTTCGCAATGATTTTGTTTTTCTAAAATTTTATTTGCATATTAATTTTTATTATCATATAATTAAATAAAAATAAATTTAAAAAATGTTATTAAACCCAATCTAGTTTATATCTAGGTTCCAAGTTTGATGAGTTAACTCAAGTTAATCTAAAAAACTCTTATTTCAATATATATATATATATAAAAAAAAAAGAGTTAGAACAATGTCGTTTTAATTTTATTTTTTTCTTGAAATCAAGTTGAGTTTTAACAAGGTCATATTTGGATAAATCAATCAGGTTATCTTGAGTCAATTTTTAACTGGTTTAATTTGAAACCTAAACCAAGTAAGGGTGGGTAAAGGATCTTCGGGTTGATGACACAATAACGAAATTTAAACCAGAATGCATGGAGCATGTATTATTTTTATATTTTTTTAATACAATCATGTCAAATTATCGAAATTTGTCTAAAAATAAATATTCTAGCAAAAACAAATGCCAAGTCACAAATGGAGTGCGTTGATAAGATAAATTGATTTGGTTTTAATTAGAAGATGTATTTCATACCTTGTATTTCAAATCATCCAATTTGTTTTATATTTATTCTAATTGCTTTATAATTTTTATTAAATAAATAATGTAGAAGAAAAGAATTATAGTTCCTTTTAGAAAATAAAATAGCAGTGGAAGAATTATACTAGCAAATCAATGAGATTTAAATAATTACTTTTTTTACAAAAAAGAAAAATTAATTCTCATATAATTAAATAATTATTTTAAGGGAATGTTTATAGCATAAGATCAAATATTTTAATTTATACTTATTTTTTAGATTCTCAACTTCAAAATTTTATTTAAATGAAAATAATTATTGAAATCCCATGCTAAATTATAAATTAATTCTTAAATTTGGCAAAACAGTTTATTCTTTTCTATGATTAAAAATACATGTTTAAGTTTTCTATTTATATAGAAATATGTTGGAAGTATTTTAAGAGAAGCCGTTGTTGGGAACATCGGTTTCTCAAGAAAGATATTGGCCTAAAAAAGGAATCATATTGCTCCCTCTCTCTCTCCAAGAATATTTTTTTCATTCTATCTCTATATTCTAAAAGATTAATTAAAAAAGTGTGGTAAAAATATTATTCACCACCTCACAGTTCATCTAAACATATAACATTGTGGATTCTAATAGTTCTTTAATTTTTTTATCCCTCATTTTTTTTTTTAATTATAGCTTTGTAGGCTTAAATTAATAGTCCATTTAAGCATATTTATTAAAAAAAACAAAAAAGTGCTAGATTCAAAGTAAAAACAAAAAAAAAAAACAAAGTAAATGGGTGATAATCTAAAAAATTGAGTGAAAAGTCACTTTGGTCCTCTTACTTTTTAAATGACAACTTTTCGGTCTCTAAATTTTTCAAAAAATTAAATTTTGGTACAAAACAACATCTTCCTTGTTTTTTCTATTATTTATTTGAGAGCGGAGAGAAAGCATTATTATTATTATTATTAAGGGCCATTTTGCAATTTTTTTAGTCCCTCATATTTTCTACCCTCTTATATTTAATATTTGAAATTATAACTTACATACGATGCATTTTTCTAGTATTAGAAAAACTAGTCTTTTATTATTATTAAAAGATGAAAAAAAATAACAAAATATTCTTTCAAAAATACATTTAAATATTTTAATTTTTGCATATGGTCAAGTCTCTAAAAATAAAAATCATATTTGCATACATAATAATAAATAAAATTATATATATATATATATATATAGACACACATGGCAAAACTTAGCATTTTTTTTAAATACTAAAAATTCAAGAAAAATAGGTTTTATTTTGTATGCATATTGAATTTAATATCTAGTTTATTAAAGTCATGAGAACTTGATCTATATTTAAAAAACACCCAAAATGTATTTTTTTTTCTTTTAATATCCAATATTATAAATTTATATGTAAGATGTTTTCTTGATATTGAATAAAAAGACAATTTCTTTTATTTTTATGTTTTGACTCTAGAATGGTTAGGCTTAAGCCCTAAAGCTATGGTCAACTCTATTGGGATGGACCGACTTTAATCATTAGATAAACTAATAGTTAGAAAAACACAATAGTACTTTATTTTGTATCAGACAAATAAACAATGCAACTTATCTTAGATAAGGTATATTATGGGTGATACGTCATCCCTATATACAACTAGTCTCCTTATCTAAATGTTAAGACCAGTTAGGGTTTCTAATAACCAAAATACTAGGTGTCGACTTTATCTTCTTTTTTTTTTACTGATAAGAAATAAGAATTCATTTATTTTTCCACCCACATCTCAATGATCTCAATCTGGAGGCTGATTATCGTGACGCTGCATATGTGTGATTAAGTTGTTGCAGGGTGACAAACTTGAAACTATTAATTGGTCACTAGTCAGGCTTTTTCATATTGTATTTGACTAATACTATCTTCAACATTTTGTTGAAATAGATGGTTGATAAGTTATTTTTTAATGAAGAAACTTCTATCCAAAATAGGAAGAGGAAGCTCTTGAAATGCCTAACTAGAAAGCTAGGTAAAAAGCCTAGCGAAAGAACTCCCGATAAGCATGCTCGATTTTAGCCTATCATTTCTTCATAACTATAATTTATGTTATGAAATCACTCATCTTGTCTTTTTTAACTTATCATCCTTCTAAGATTCATCCCTCTTAAAAAATCACTCAACCTATTAAAGCTCACCAACTATTTAAGGTTTCTAATAATCATGATGAAGAACCCATCACCTAGTTGATGAGAAAACCTTAGGTAAGCAATTTGTTTGATTGACCTATTGATTTTTTCATTTTAATATCCTTTATCGCACCCGATATAAATATGAAACCTCAAAACTTAAAGGAAAATATAGAATGTGGAGTCACCATCTAGCTCTTTAAGGAAACTAAAAACCTAAAATATACAATGGTTTTAGAGATCTAAGGGGTTGATTATGCTCAGGGGAGGATAAAAATCACCTTTACTGTATCATTTCTAAGAAAAGGTTATTTTAAGTATGTGTTTTTGCTAAATTTATTTTACCCATACCATTAATTGTTTGAATTTTTTTATGAGTTTATTCACAAGTCATCTATTTTTTTTTATATATTCGTTAAGTTAGCGCCGACCCTAAATTAAGAGTCTTACAACTTTACTTTTTATTGATAATGCCAACAAATTCAATAATATGTAAGATTTTTATTGAATTAATCCATAACTAGTTACCTGACTCGTGCCATGTTATCAATCAGAGCATAAGTTTCTTCGACGTTGTAAACAATATTCATGCATAAGTCAAACATGGTTATAAAAGGCATAATTTTTTTATGGCTCAAATTTGAATCACTTGTTCAATGGAATATATTTTTTATATACAATAATTTTTAATGGGTTTCTAATGACCAAGTTAATGCTCATACTGAAAAAATACATGATGAGGGAGAAGAACAAAATGTTCGATGGTGATAATAAATTTATTTATATGTTTGAGATGCCACCTACAACTTTCTCTTTTAAAGATGCTGATACTAGTTCATGGAGATCTAGGATGGAAGATCATATAACCCAAATTGAGATGAATGTGAGCCATCTTTGAGACTTTTAAGCACAAATCATAGCTAATCAAGAGTGGTCGATGATTTACAGGATATTAACACCATGATAACAAATCTACTCTTTTGATATCCATCATCATATGAGATAACACCAAAAGTATTTTTACATTTTCATGATTTTATCTTTTTATCTTTTTATCTTTTTGTATTTTTTCCCTAATTGTAATGTATATTACATTTTGAAAATTATAGCATGTTTTTATATTTTATTTCATAGCTTATGGTTTATCCTTCCTTCTCTATTACTTTTCGTTGATAACAAAAAGGGAGATAATTGAAGTATTTGTAAAAATAAATATAAACATGATTATATAATTAAAAGGGAGAAACATGTATGTATAGATTATTGTTAATTGTTAAAGTCTTTAAGGTACTATATTGCAAAATATAAAGGGAGATTAATCTTTTTATATCTATATGTATACATCAATTGTCATCATAAAATAAGGAGAGATCGTTGATCTTTGGGTTACATATTAATATTTATTTATTTTGATGATAACAATTAAATAAAAATAAACTGATAATATGTTTGATTGAGGTTAAATTTAAATAGGTTTATATGAAGATCATCAACAACCATTAAAAATTAAATAAAGAAATAAATCAACAAGTGCAAGATATAAAATACAAAGCAAGTGAAGATTTAGTTCTTTAGGATTCATTTTAGTACTTATTATGTAATTTTTTATATCTTATTTGATAGCACGAATTAAAATGAATTCATATACTTTACATTGCTTGCATTATAGGATTGATATGTATTTAGTCAGTTCAAGATTTACCAGGCTTAAAACTAGATTTTAAGTTGAATCAATTGACCATTTGATCATACCAAGTGAACCAGTTGACCGCTTGTTCATCAGGGATGAACACTTAGGAATTTACAGGAACCGATCAATTGATTGACTTGACTAATCTAAATCAGATGTTCATTTTAGCTGTTGAAGAAATAACAACGGCTATAAAACAACTTGTGTGTGTGTGTATATAATTGAAGTATTAAGCACATACCTTGAATATATATCATATACAAGTTATTTTAAAAGAAAATATAACTTTAAATCATTAATCTAGAGAATTTTAATTAATAAAAAGGAAGGAAGTCGGATTTGAAATTTCCTCTCATGGGCTTAATGGATGGAGATTGAAATGCTAATCAATCTAGAGAATTTTAATTAATAAGGGAGTTTAATTTCACCCTTTTTTTTTTTTACTTTTCTTTTCTTATCCTTTTACATAATTCCAAACGCTCCACGATGCATCTTTAAATTGCTTAAGACAGAAGCCAAGAAAAACTTGGTTAGGGCACCGGAAAAAGAAAAGAAAAAAGTGCTGCTCTATCTCACCTTTTGCATAATCTATTTCATAGTCATAAAAAGTCTTAATAAATCTGTCAGATAAGCAAGAGTCTTCATCCATGCCAGTCTTCGGCCTCGGCTTGATGACCAGTCCAGTTCAAAGTCCGGATCTTGAATTTTGATTAAATTGCTCAAGTATTTTTTTTTTAAATCAAAATAATATTGTTTTAGTAAAAGAAAAAATCAACAAATCGCAGCTAGATTTTTAACTAGGTCTTGCCGGGTTCTTCCTTCTCCTATTTTTTCTTCAACCTAACCCAGTTTTAATGTCAGGTCCCTGGTCGACCCACCGAGTCAGGCCGGATTTCAAAATTATAATTCATGGATGACCATTTTTCACCTTTGTTATATTCATAAGAGAAGCACGACTTTGGATGAATTATTATTTTTTTAATCGTGGATGTATGAGTTAGTTTATACATATATGAGTTAGTTTATATATATATTAATTAATTTTATAGGCTTTAAAATTAATAACAATGTAAGTTTTTAATAATTTTAAAAAAATTTAAACTTGTATATATTAGGAAGCAAAACTTAACCAATTAATAGCGATGTAATTTTAATCTACTCTAAACAATCCCTTCTCTTTCCATGTATAATTAATTATATTAATATTCGTTAAGATAATAAAATAAAGTAATTAAAAAGACAGGCACCCTCACACGTGTCCCTTTCTCAAACCCCTTCGTGTATATAAAGTTATAAATCCCATAGAAAAATTGTAAGAAAAGAAAAGAAAGCACTCAAAGCCTACAGAGAGAGAGAGAGAGATGGTGTCTTCTCCTCCTCCTCCTCCTCCTCCTTCATCAGGTAATATGGACCCGAATCCGACAAGGAGAATACTGGGGTTGGGGTTCTGCATACAAGGGCTCAGGTGTTTACCATGGATGGCTATTAACTTCTTTTTGAAAGATGGGCTTCATGTGGACCCTTCTACTCTCCAGCTCCTTCAAAACTCTGCTAATCTTCCCATGGTTGGTAAGCCTCTATATGGTGTCGTTTCTGATGCTGTTTACATTTCTGGCCAGCACCGCATTCCTTATATTGCCATCGGTGGTAAGTGAAATCATCACAACTACCTTACCTCAAGCTTTTCTTTCTTTTCTTGCTCATTGAGTAGTTTAATTGATTTTTGTTTCACTTGTTTGATTTGATTTTATTTATTTCCAGAGATCATAGTATAGGCAGCAGGGATGCAATGATTCTTTTAGCCCTTTCTTGATCTGATAAAAGATATATTAGAGTTTGAGTCTTTCGATGAAGGATTTATTATTATGTTAAAGGAAATATATGATTTATCTGGGATGTTGTTGGTTTTATGATTTTGCTTTTTTACAATTAGTTTCAATAGTACTTGTTTTCTTACAATTTAATGAGCAAATTTACTTCTTTTTTTGTGTGTGTGTGTTCTCTTTGTTCTTGTTTTTTTGTCCCGGAACTGCTGTCATGATGATTTCATCCTGTGTTTTTCACTCATCGGATAAGTTCTATATCCCTTGATAAAGAGGGTTTGATCTTATGACTTTTAACTACGTTTCTTGTCAGTAAGAAGGGCAGACAAGCAGAGAACAGGTGCATCTTAAGTTTCAATAAACAATCCTTTATGGTGTTTCTTGAAGTTCTAAATTAGTAGAGTATCTAACAGTGATGTAGGATAATACTACTTGAATTTGTTTTTGACGTTCAGGGGAATTCTCTCATTGCTTCTTCAAATTGTGTTAGCCTGTAATATTCCTGCTAAGCATGTTTATCTATTAAAATTATCCCAGCTGTCTCCTTCACGATAATGTTATCCTTGCACTTTTGCTCATGGAACAAGTTATTTATTGTTTGATAAAGATAGCTTTGAAAATAGAGAAATAGTGAATTGGAGCTTAAGTCAGTACTAATTTGCCTGCAAGGAAAAAGTTTGGTACCATGGTGAACTGAGGATATGATTCTGTAGTCTGTACAAATATGCATGGTCTTTTGTCTCTTTTGTGATATAACTCAAAATTACTCCATAACAAGTTTGCACATCTGTTATTGCAGCTTTCTTGCAAGCAGTTTCATGGCTAGCCATAGCAATCCTCTCTCCATCAGGCATCTCAATCGTCACCTTGAGCCTGTGTCTCCTCCTTAGCAATCTTGGTGCTTCAATAGCTGAGGTTGCAAATGATGCCATTGTTGCAGAGATAGGAAAGCAGGCCACTTCGCCCCTTAAAAACTCCCAGTCATATTCCTCGGGTGAGCTCCAATCATTTGTCTGGATTGCTTCCTCTGCTGGTGGTGTCCTTGGAAACCTGCTTGGTGGTATTGCCATTAACATTTATGGTCCCCAAGCTATGTTCCTCTTTTTCAGCCTTGCTGTTGCTGTGCAATTGTTTATTATTATAACTGTCCGTGAAAGCTCACTCAACCTCCCCAAAAGTTCATCCACAGTTGGAATCAGAAAACAGCTTTCGGAGCTCTCAGTTGCATTACAGAAACCTGAGATTGCTTACTCAATAACATGGTTGGCAGCATCAAATGCCATAATTCCATCACTAACAGGAACCATGTTCTTTTACCAAACACAATATCTGAACATCAATTCATCTGTATTGGGGATCTCTAAGGTTTTTGGCCAGGCAGCAATGCTCCTATGGAGTGTCATCTACAATCGTTTTTTAAAGTCAGTTCCATCGAAGAAATTAATTGCGGCCATTCAGGGAGTGATGGCAGCATTCATGCTGTCTGATGTGCTGTTTGTGAAGGGAGTTTATCGGAGCATGGGAGTGCCGGATTTGTTATATGTTATAGTCTTCTCTGGCCTCTTGGAGGTTCTATTCTTCTTCAAGATGCTGCCATTCAATATTTTAATAGCACAGCTCTGCCCTTCGGGATGTGAAGGATCCCTGATGGCGCTTGTGGCTTCTGCTACCGCCCTTTCATTCATAGTGAGTGGATACCTCGGAGTTGCACTCTCATCATTTGTTGGAGTAACTGGCAGTGATTTTTCAGGATTTCCTTGTGCCCTTCTGATACAGGCAGTCTGCACACTCTTGCCGATTTACTGGTCATCTTGCATTCCCGGTGATAAGAAGCCGGAAAGCAGGAGCAAAAACGAGTAGAATTGTAGTTTCGACGATTCAATTGATTTTCTAGAGAGTTCTTGATTCCTTATTTCCTACCATGTTTGGTATACGCAGTGGTCGTTGCAGCCTTGCAAGAATTTCGTATGATATCTTGAAAGCTACATGCTCTGACGCTGTGTTGATGGATCTCTTTTCATACATATAATTCAATTATTAGCGGCTCATTCGTGTTCTCCAGGGTGGAAAGCCACGAGCTTCTGCGGAGAATGTTTTTGTTAGTGTTATTATGACCAGCCTGCTCCAGCAGATCAACATGTAAGCTGTCAACCCGACCCCTAACCTTGAACAGGTTTCTCCTCTAACCTTGAACGGGTTTCAAAATAAACTGAATGAGAGTTAATCTTTTTGTGACCTGGTTCACCTAGTGATTTTATCATGACTTGAGTTAATAATTTTGCTTTTTGAAATTAATTTTTTTATTTAATTATAAAATAATAAAAATAAATATATGCAGGAAAGATAACAATAAAATTATGGAGGAAAAATAATAGTCAAACAAGTTTTTTAATTTTTTTGTAATTTGAAAACAAAAATGGTTTTTTTTTTTTTTGTTAGCATCATGGTTTATTGAAAAAACAAGTCAGTAATCAGGAAAAACAAAATCATAAAAGCTGTAAAGATTAAGAAAAAAACTGAGGCGTGATAAAAACCTTTTGGATACACTAAAACATATTATTTACCGCAACAGTGTTTTGATTTTTTTTTTATCCCTTTGGAACTCTTTCTTTCAGTTTAGTTATTAATTTTTTTTTTATTTTATCCTTCTTATATATTACATTGTTCTAGATTTGAGTCTAATATTTTTTTTTTTGATTGACTTGCCATGAGATTTTCAAGATGTTGGTAACAAGTCCTGACATTTGATTTAAGGTTATACTTGGATCTAATTTAACATAAAGTCTACAAAAAAAAAATTATGTATTGTTTAACCTGAGCTTTTTTGGGATTTTTTTTCCTTCAAAAATTTTTCTGGTCCCTTTAATTTTGAAATTATTGTTTTGGTTCAAAAATTTATTTTATTTATTTTTTAATGCTTGTTTTGAGAGAAAAGAGAGTCCCTGGAAAACAATGAAAAAAAAAAGAGTTGATGATTGATTGAATTTCAGCAACGAAACAAGTCATTTTTTTATGTCAATAAGTTTTATTTGATGAGAGAAGTTTCATTTTAAGTTTAAATGATATTAGTTGACAGAGATTTTTTTTCAAATTGATGTGTTTTTTTTTTTTTTAACAACTTAGAGGTGTTTTGAGTTTAAAGATTATTTTTTAAGTTATAAGGGTGTTTGTTAGATGAAAATAGGTTAAAGAATGCTCTTTTGAGTCTAAAATTACCGAGTTTGATAAGATAATGTTTGATTTTTAAACCAAGAAAATAAAAAGCTAGGTGTTTGTAGCCTTCTCATTTCATGGGCCAAAGCCACTAGCCCACCCAAAGGAAGGCCACTAGCAATTTGTTTTTAATTTTTTTTTTATCTTAGATTTAAAATTAAATTTAATAATAATAAAAATTTGTCTCTTTAATTTTATTCTAGTGAATATATATTTTTAATATCATATAATTAAATGAAAGGTAGATTTTAAGATAATAAGTTTATCAAGATCTATGGTATTTTCTACATATTTTTGGTAAAAAATGGGTTGGGAAATGGGTTTGTGTGTTAAAAAAATCTTCAAATTTGATTTACTGGTTAGCATAATGACTAAAATCTAGGTAAAATCAAATATCATATTTTTACCTAAATAAATGATATTTTGTCTAATTTAATTTTTTTTCAAAAAAAAAGGGCTAGATAAAAAGCCGTGTGTCCTATCAGCAATTATGGGCCAAGTGCACGGAACTTAATAAAATAGGCAAACTTGCCAACGTTGCTTTATCTTTTTTTTTTTTTTTGTAAATAATGTTTTTTACTAATTTTTAAATTAATGCTTTTTTTTTTTCTAAATTGGTCATATCATCCACTCTATCTATAATAAAAAAAAAAAAATTAAGGATGAAGCACGGGGCCTAACAAAATGGGCTAAATAGGCTGGGCTAGCTTACCAATCTTAGCTCTGATCCTTTTTTTTATATTATTTTTTTTGTTATTTTTTTTAAATTAATGATTTTTTTCTGTTTTTTTTTTAATTATTTTTTATTTATAATTAAATTAACACTCCTTAATTGATGATTAATTTTTAGTTATTTTGTATGTATTTAATTTTTCAGATTATTCTAATTCATTTATGATTTTTTCTTTATGTTTTATATAAATAATAAAATATTTATTTTTAGATAATATTTCTATTACATGTAACCTTATATAATATTTTTATTTTATTTTATTCAATCAATTTTATATGTATATGTGTCTATTATCATTTGATTGAATGAAAATTTGATTTTGATAAACAAAGTAATTCAACATAACAAGGTAAAAAACATGTATTGTAATATTACATATCTTGATCAATGTCTATTAATTTTTTATTTTTATCTTTGTTTATTGTAATGATTTTCTTTTTATTTTGTAATATACATAATTTTCAATTTATTTGATTATTCATATATATATATATATATATATATATATAAACTTTTCAATTTACACTTATAATTTTTTAATTTACAAATACACATTAGAAAAGCGTGCATATACAAATAACTAGTTTTGTCTAATTAAAGTAGCCGTCATCTTTTGGTTATCAAGAGGATTGTTTCAATTTCTAATAGAGAGAGCATTCAAATGTCAGGCAGGCAGGCACAATTTTCTCCAGTAACCAAACAACTTAAATAAGGGGAAAATGAAAGGAAATTGGATCAGGTGGAGATTGTTCGAAATGGGGGAAGTCGAGAGCAGACCTAACAGCCTTAAAAAGTATATCCTGATTTGTTGAGTAAAACTACACTACATTCGTTTCCTGGGCAAACGGTTCTCAAGAAAAGACTGAAAACAGAGGCCAAGAACTGGGGATATCTTGTCCTAATCCCACAAGATGTTCTTCTCTTATGCCTGTGAATTCTATATATTGTCACACGATTGGAACCAATAGCCAAGAGCTGCGCTTACAGATAATTGATCTTAAGCATGTCAGTTCTTTAGATATCAACAACTCATGAACATGGACATTCACAAAAGATTAATCTTGAGAACCCAGTTTTACTACTGCTAGCATGTCAACAGACAAAATCCATCATACACTAAGATCTATACTTGTGTGTTTGTGTGTAAAAACACTCTGAAAATGTTGAAATATCTCATCAATAATTACATGATTGCAAAACATTGCTTGCAAATAATCCATTCAACAATCAAAAGGAAAACCTGATCATTTGTCGTACTGGCTAAACTGTTTCAACTTCCAACAAGTTAGGAGCACGCTGACAAGTCCCTAAGGTCTCTTCCTATATAAAAACTACAGCATTCAATCATGATATTCCAAATTAAAACAAAAAGAAATATAGAAAAATATCCAGTTTTTTATTAAATTCAAATCAGAATGCACTCTTCGATATGCTAAAGCAGAATAATCAACACTCCATGTTCGCTCACCCGCCAGAAGCCATAATCTCGTACTCACACAAGGCTGCAGCTCAAATTTCAGCAACACAACATTTACGTCCATAAAAGTTTTTGATTAAGATGAGCAAAGCTCACAAGTGAATATTAACAGAGGCTGGACAGAACACAGTAAATTAAAAAGCACAACTTAAAGTCACAAATTAGCTTACGATGATACAACCAAAGCATAATATTAGTATTAGTAACTTCTAAATGCAACCATCCCACAAGCATTCTGATCGAACCTTTTCGCCCTTCAACAGTCCTTCGATTTCTTTCGGTGGGTTTAGAAACGTTGAGCACGCTCCCAACGTGCAAGCCGAGACATCCCAAGGCACGGTCCATATGCCATGTTCATGTCAAATTGCCTCAAGACATCCTCCTGTTTGTCATAATCATCTATTAAACACAAAACACCAAGAAAACACAATAAGTTACAGCTTATAAATACACAGAATATACATATACATACACAGGTAACACAGTTTCAATTAACCAATGCCGATATTTTACAATGAATTTTACCACACTGAAGAACAGACCCAGATACAATTTTCCAGTTTGAGTACAATAAAAGAAGAATAAGTAATTAAGACAGTAAAGACTTATATTTCTTGTCATGCGATGAAGAAATTTTCCAGTATTTTTATTCTTTAAAGAAAAACAGACAGTAAAGGGAGAAAAAAATCCCAGAAGCGTCAACTATCAAACAAACACTAGCAAATTACAAGTAAAAAAAGAAAAAGAACAAAAAAGTAGATGATACAAGAAACAGAAACCTTTGAGATCAGGAGAGTCATGGGAAACCAAGGCTGTTGGTTGGGTAATATCAGAGCCAAGAGTGGCCGCGTGAATAAGGGACGATTTATTGGTAGATGTGGGTTTTCTGATACCACTCTTGTTCTTCTTTTGCCTGTAGAAACCCTTAATGTTGCTTGATGATGTTGCCATCTCTCTCCCAAAATATCAAATTTCGACTTTCTGTTTCTGTTTCTAACGAGAGAGAGAGAGAGAGAGATAGAGAGAGGAGAGGAGAGTTAATTAAATTTTATTTATCAAAACTAGCTACGCAACGGTGCTGGTCCTTTTTTTTTTTCAGCTTAAAAAAATGTAAAGATATTAAAAAATTAAAAATTTGATATATAATGGTTAAAATATTTTTTAAATATCTAAATTGTGATATATTGAATAATATATTTTTTAAAAAGAATATTGAGATAATTACATATTAAATCAACCTGAATAATAATTGTTAACTTGTGAAATTAATGATCTAAAATGTAAGATTGTGATAAAACCATGAAAACTACATCAAAATAAATTAAAAAGTTTAATTATAATGAATCAAATATACAAAGTTAAATAAAAAATAAATTTAAAAAAAAAAACAAAAAAAGTAAACCAAGTAAATTTATATTGAAAATAAACTTACCCGAATTAACTTGTTAAACTCACAAGTCAGTTATAAGATCTAGATAACCCAATAAAAATAAATAAATAAATAAATAAAACCATTGAGCATATTATGTAAAAGAATCAATGTCAGTAATGGGATTGAAAAAGAAAATAAGTAAAAAAAAAATCAACCTGTGTTAACTTATAAAACTTGTGACCAAGGACCATTAAATCAAAAACACCAAACTTAAAAAAAAAACAAAAAAGCCTAATTTTCAATAAATCAAATGACAAATGATGAAATTAAAAAAAAACTAATTATACAAAAAGACAAAAAAAATAGCAATAAAAAGAATTAGGATTAACTTTAAAGAAAAAACAAATGAGAAGATGGATAATTTTGGATTGAAAGGTTATATTAAAAAGAAAACTTACATTCAAAAGATAATTAAAAGAAAAATCACCAAAATAATGAGGACTAAATTAAGAAAATAACACATTAATTATTATTTTTATCAAAGAATGAAATTAAAAACAATTGAAAGTTTACAAAAGAGGCAAGAAAAAAATTAAGAAATGAAAAGAATTAAGACCAAAATTGAAAAAATAAAAAATAAAAAAATTTAGATTGAAGGATGAAATTGAAAAAATAATTATAAAAGGACCAAGAATAAAAATTATAAATCAAAAGAATGAGAACTGACACTCAAATACGAGCAAATTCGTGGACTATTTTAAAATTTTAAATGCTCAACACGAATCTCAAGATAGGAGAGAGAGAGAAACATCATTGGTCTACTGGGAAATAACATATATGCGTCGCTACATGATAAAGAGAACACAACAGGCAATGCAATAACACAATAGATGATAGCTTTTAACTGTTAGAATTAGCCGCACATCGCTCAAAAACAATAAAGCGGTTAACACTTGTGCGTGCATCAACAATTTTGTTTTTAATCAAATTATCACTTAACCATTATGAAATGTGTTGTCAAATGATTATAGAAAAAAAAAACCATTATTTGATAAGAATTCATATGCCTGCATTAGGCCACTCATCAAAGAGAAGTTGAAGAGACCGGTTTTCCTGCCTCATAGATTCTAATAAACTGAACTCCTTTCCATAAAAAGTAACGTCGTTAATGTTGTTTTGACGGTGCATCATCAATAGTTAAAGGGCTTAAAATCCTGCAATGTCTGTAGTTATGGGTAGTTTTGCAACAAAAAAAAATCATTTCTTGATCATGGCATAGGGTTTTTTGCGTGGACATGGGATGTGATGTGTTGAGAATTCATAAATTAAGATTCAAAACATAGAAAGAAAAATAAATGCTAATTTTAAATATTTAATTCATGAATTATGAGCACCCAAGCAACATGAACTCAGGCTCAATTTCAATAACTAATTCATGAATTGTCATTCCTTCTTCTTTTAGAGGAAGTAGCATGAGCCTTTCTATAAAAACAAACTATCTTCAAATGCCAGTTTTATTTTTATTTTATTTTTTATCAAAGAAACATCCATCAATCCACTATTATAATCCATAATGAATTAGGTATATGTACATTAATTTTCTCATATATTTCAGGTTCTTGTAATTAAAGTCTGGGTTTCCAACATGTCTTCATTTTCCAACACCAAAAATTTTTAAATTTTGAATTTGTGTGTTGTTTTCACTAAACCTTTAAATTTTGGATTTTGCACATAACTATACAATTTTCATGTATGTTATTATATCATGGTAAATATATAAAAAATTTAATTGCTTAATAAATAAAGGTATTATTAAACGTCTAACAAAAAAAACTAAGTATTAATGTTATTAATTTAGTTAACAATTTTAAATTTCATCATTCTTCAACTTTTTTATTAGTCAGTTTCAGTACCTATTCTTTTCATAAATTTAAAATAAAAAATATTAATAAGTTATTTTCTAACTTATTTTTTATGGCATAGCCAAACACTAAAAAATAATTTTCAACTCATTTTCCATGACACTACCAAAACATCAAAAAATAATCCACTTTTCAAGAATTTATTTTCCATAAAAAACACTTTTTTAAAAAATTGATTTACAACAAATAAATAGGGCTTTAGATCTCATGATCATTTTTATTGTATGTGAACCACTCTACGAGCATTGTTTTATCAAATTAAGTCTCCTTATAAAAACATTTAACAAAGTATCATTACAAAAAAAAAAGTAATATTGTAATGATAAATGAATTTGCATCACTTCAACTAAAGGGTCACAAATATGAATGGGAACTTCAAAATTTTCCAAATTGTTCATATGGATATATAAAATGACAGTTAAGTAGGTTTGTATCTCATCATGGTTTTATTTTTCTATAACCATTTGAAACCTATCAAATCCTTTACTTATATATTTGAAAAAAATATTTTATCAGCATTGATAGAAACAAATTTCTACATTGATATAAGCATTATATTGAAAAAGAAATTCTTTATTATAAAGCACGCCATAGTTATTTTAAAGTCAAGTATCTCATTTGAAGTTTATTCCATTGTATCATTGTTTAATTTGGGTAGAGAAAAAAAGTGTTGTCTCATGAGATCATAATTTAGCTCTTCTTTAAGAAGTTTGTTCTATGTAAATTTCTACATTGATTTAGCTATTAATTTGCAATTAGGCATAAGTAAATTATATTTGCTTAGAAACATTGCCAATACATTTAGCAACATCTCTAGCTAATAAAGATTGTAATCTTAGATCTCATGATCAGACAAATGTGTATTTAGCATTCGATATAAAAGTTTCTGATCCTATAATAATATCATTATACATATAATGCTAAAAATTTGAAAATAATGCTTTTGATTAGTAACTTCACAAATAAAATAATGCTAACAAAAAGTTGCCACAATTATAGAGATGAAGTTGTTATAATCACCTTTTATAACGTTGTAGCCAATTCTTTATCATTTTTAAATAGGCCTAATGCTTTGCAAGATATTTGTTATTTTGGATAAAGAATATCTTCAACCATTTTAATATGGTCAAAGCTCAAGGCTCCTTTTACATGACCAAGCATGAATCGTATAAAATATAACTCTTTAGTAGTTAGATAGACATAAACAGTTCTACCAATAGATCTTCTTTTTGTTTGAGTGCTCCAAACTTTTTATCCTAGATCCCAAACATATTTAGATAGAGATTTTGAATAATAAAGATTTCAAGCATTATGATCATTTTTGTTACATATGAACCACTTTATGAGCATTGTTTTGTCAATATTAGGTCTCCTTGTTAAAAGTTCAACAAAAGTATCATTTGAAAAAACAATAAAGTTGTAACGACAAATGAACTTCCATTGTTCATAATGGTTTTGTTTTGTATAATCATTTGACACTTATCAAATCCCTTGCTCATATAGAAAAATATATTTTATCAATATTGAGGGGAAATAAACCTCTACATTGATATAATCATTGTATCCAAGAAGAAGCTTTTTATTATAAAGTATAACACAACTATTATCAAGTCTAATATAGTCTTTGACAACAAAGTTTTGAGAGGAATCACGTCGTTTATAACAAGCAAAGCCATTATCATCAAAAGTTGTTTAAGATTTAAACCATTTAGTAAAATATTTAGAGTAGTTGTTAAATTTCATGTATAAAGAGTTTTCACCACATGACCTATATATCATAAATTGAGAAACAATGACATAACAAAGTGGATCCATCAAACACAGTGTTACTTCAACCATTTAAGAGAGAGAGAGAGAGAGATGGCATTTACTTCTTTAGACAAGCTAGAATGGGTGATAGTATCATATTCGTCTATAATCCACCCAGTCCTCTTAGCTTTCAGCCCAGCTTTTTCATGGAAAACTAAGGTCTTTCTTATACCGATCATTTTCTTGGTATGCTTAGTCTTTATGGGCTTTCCCTGGCAGGTTGATTTCCAGAATCCCATCTTCGTTCTTCTGTTAGAACATTTTCTGTTCGAATTCTTGAGTTCGCAAGGGCAAAAGAAATACCACGCTTGATCATCTGACTTCATAATCGATTTATCTACACAGACATAAGTGCAAGCAACATTAACAAAACATTCTGACATTAACATACAAAAATAAATTTTCCTTTGAATCTCAAAAACTCATAAGCATAACTTGAGAAAGGCTTAGAAATATTATCCCAACTTTGCATCATGAAGATCACTTCTGATTGTCCCTCGCAATCTGCAAGGAGCTTATCTCGAAGAGTAATTAAGGACTTCCATAGCGGAGAGGAGGTTCTCTAAAAAGGAACCAACCAGATAGTACTATCCTGCAAGTAAAAATGGTGCACCCATCTAATCCAAATCGAGTCAATTTTTAAATGAATATTCCATATATGCTTTGCAACGAAAAAATTGTTCCTAGCTTTGAAGTCATAAAGCCCAAGGTCACCCTCATTCTTTGGCAAACATACATGCTTCCAAGCTACTAGGGCAAACTTGCTTTTAGCTATGTTACTAGTCCACAAGAAGTTCCTGCAAATGCATGTAATTTGGTTGATGAAAATATTTGACATGGGGAAAATGCTGAGCTAAAATTGCACCATGCTAAAGAGAACATAACTAATTAACTCTAGACGCCCATCATAGGATAAGTGCTTGCCCATCCAGCCTTATATAGCAGATTCAAGTTTATGCAGGAGGGGGGAAACTAGCTAGCAAGAAGCTTGTAGGGACTGAAAGGGACACTAAAGGTATTTAAAGGGGAAGCTGCCTTTAGAAAAAAAAAAATCTTAGAGGGTACCCTGTTTCATACTGTCTCCAACTCCTCTAAAATATATGAAAGATTTCCCTGCATTAATGTGTAACCCTAAGGTTTGGCTAAAGACATGCAACTGCTCTAAAAGAATCCGAACAGAAGAATGTCATCAACAAAAGCAAGGTGACAGATGTTATGAAATGCACACTTCGGGTGATAATGGAAGCTTGGTTGTTGAGATGCTATCTTCAGCATACGTGAGAGATATTCCATGCAGATTAGAAACAAATGGGGAAAGAGAGGAACACCCTGCCGAACTCCACACATTTTAGGGAAAAACCCATATAGGCTGCTATTGATAGCAACAAAGAAAGAAGTAGTTTCCACACATAACATAACTAGATGAACAAAACACTAAGAAAAACCCAACAAATAAAGAAGCTCTCTAAGAAAGACCTATTGCACTAAATCAAAAGCTTTTCTGAAATCAATTTTTATAAGGCACCGGGGAGAGGATCTCTTCCTGCCATAATGCTTGAGAAACTCTTGAGCCAAGTTAATGTTATCAATCATATTCCTCCCTCCAAGGAAAGCATTCTAACCTGGACCAATAATGTCTTGTAGGGCACGACACAATCTATACTTGATTATATAAGAAAAAGTCTTAATGAATTCAACTTATTTTGCATGTCTTCTATTTAACTTACATTGTCCTTTCAAATGTTTCAAGGACTCATGATCTGAATGGAGTATAAACTTTTTTGGCTTCAAGTAATGCTACCATGTCTTAAGTGTTCTTACCAAATCATACAATTCTTTGTCATAAGTGATATATTTCAAAGTTGCTCTACTTAACTTCTCATTAAAATAAGCAATGGGTCTTCGATCTTGCATTAACACAACTCTTATTCTTATTCCAAATGCATCATATCCAATCTCAAATGCTTTTGTAAATTCAGGTAAAGTTAAAACAATTGTAGAACATAATTTTTCTTTTAAAAAAGCAAAAATCAATTCTTATTCCCCCCATTTAAACTCAACTGACTTTTTAACAACTTCATCAAATGGTATAGTTAATGTATTGAAATCTTTAATAAAAACCCTATAAAAACTAGCTAACCCATAAAAACTCATTACCTCACTTATCGATTTTTATGTAGGCCAATCCCGAATGACCTTAATTTTCTCCTCATCCATCTCAATACCCTATACAATTACAATATAACTAAGAAACATAGTTTTCTCCATGCAAAAAGTACACTTCTTAATATTATCATACAATTTCTCACTACGCAACACACTAAGTACATTACATAAATGATCAATATGTTATTTTAAGTTCTTGTTATAGATCAGAATGTCATCAAAATATACAACCATAAACTTACTTATAAATGCATGTAACATATGATTCATTAAGTGCATAAACATAGCAGGTGCATTTGTAAGTCAAAATTGCATGACTAACCATTCATACAAACCATACTTAGTCTTAAATGCAGTTTTCCACTCATCACTTTTTTTCATTGTAATTTGATGATACCCATTTTTCAGATTAATTTTAGAGAAAATACATGATCCATGTAACTCATCTAGTATTTCATCAAACCTAGGAATGAGATGTCTATACTTTACTATTATATTGTTGATGGCTCGACAATCAACACACATCCTTCATGTTCTATCATTTTTAGGCACAAGTAACACTAACAAAACACATGAGCTCAAAATCTCATGAATGTATCTCTTCTCTATGAGCTCATTAACTTGCCTTTGAAGCTTCTTTGTCTTCTTGGGATTACTTCTATATGTGGTTGATTAGGAATCATAGCCTTAGGTACAAGATCAATATGATGTTCTATTCCTCTCAAGTGTGGTAATCTGCTAGGGATATCTTCAGGAAACACATCTTCAAACTCTTGCAATAAAGAAATAGTAACATTAGGCATAACATGATCAAGATCGTTATTATTGAAGTAAGTCTCCTTGTACAAAATTAAGATCATTAGCTTATTAGTGAAAAATATAGACTTAACCACACTCTCTCTAGCATAAAAATTGAGTTGTTTCTTTAGTTTTTCCACACAATTCTCATCACACTTGTTGACTTTCTTCACTACTATTGTCTTACCTCCACTCTAGGCTAGATTTGGGTGTTTTTGGGTAATAGCCGAATGGTCTGATTTGTTTGGAGTGTTAGCCAAATGTTTGTTTATGTTTGTATGGGTGGTTGAATGGGTTGTAGTAGTGTTTCGGGTTTTGGTTGACTCTGATGGTCTTCTCTGCCCTTATTCCTCACCTTGATTTTCTCTCCTCATAGCCTCATACTCACCTTTTAGCTTTATTTAATCACCATACACCTGTTTAGGTGTAACATGTATAAGAGTGATGGTTTTACCATTTGTTTACAATGATATATTTATTTTTAACCTTATCATGAATTGCTTTCCTATCATATTGTTATAGTCTCCCTAATAAGATGTGACTTGCTTACATTGGCACCACATCACATAAAATTTCATCAATATACTTTCCAATAAAAAAATAGAACTACAACTTGTTTAATCACTTTCACTTCATCACTATCATTCAATCATTGCAATCTATAAAGTCTAGTATGCTTAACAGTACACAAATTCAGTTTACTAAAAAGAGTAGTACTAGCCATATTAGTACAACTTTTGCTATTTATAATTAAACTACATATGTTATTTTGTACATAGAATTGCATATGAAAGAGGTTTTCACTTTACCGATCAATGTTATCTTCTTTGACCCGAACTTGAATGTGTGCCTTATAACCAATGATTTATTAACAGGTAATGCCAATTCATCCTCGGTACAATCCTCTAATGGTGGCATGTCTTCACAATATGATTTGTCACTCTTGGATTTTACATCACCATTATCTCTCGTCACTATTATCCTCTTGTTTGGATACTCTAAAGTGTAATGTCTAAGCCTCTAACACCTAAAATATTTAACATCATGAGTACATTTAGGTTGAGTGTCAGATTTACTTTTAAATATTATTTTATTTAGTACCACTCAAAGTTTCTTTGGTATTTTTTTTTTAATATTAGCAAGCATTCTTTTTGTAAAACCTATCATAATTGATTTTTAATTTAAATTTTATTATGTTTTTTTTTACTAAGAACATCTATTTTTGTTATCTTATAATTAAATAAAAAATAGATTTTAAAATAGAGTTATTAAACTCAATCACGTCTATAACTCAAGTCGCGGGCTTATTATGTTAGCTCAAGTTAAGGTGGATTGATCCAAAATATTAATTATATTCTCAATGTAAAAAAGATGTCACCTTGAATATTTTTAAAAGTCCAATTATTTTTTATCAATCGTCCAAGATGAGTTTTGATTTTTCAAGTTGATCTGGTCATATCAAATCAACAACACGATTTAATTTGAAACCGGGCTAAAAAATTCAAGATATTTTAAGGTTGACCTATCAATTCAAGTTTAACTATATTGCCAAAGAATTTCCGACTACGAAGCTATGCAATTATGTTATTCTTATGGTTTCTAAGACAATCATATAAAAAGTATTATAATTTTTTTTAATTGAAGAATCTTGTATAAAAAACAAATAAATAAATAATTCAAACTTCTGTTATAAAAAAAGAAAATTATCCCCTTCTTCTTTTTTATATTTGACTCACACATTAAATTTTTATTGTGGATGTGTTTCCATCTAACGGTTTTACCATGTTAAACATTCTTCTATTTCTTATTTTTATTTTTTAATTGCTTAGTTGTAGTGTTGATATTCTATACGTGTATATAAATTATAATTATTTTGTTGGATTATTGATTTAATAGTTTAAAATATTACTTAATTATACCACTACACTAAAATAACTAGGGTTTACTATTTATAATTGTTATACTACTACACTAAAACAAAATTTTTTATAGGGCTTTATTATTTATATACACCTTAATATACTTGTTTAATTAGACTGATAACAATTTTATATTATAGGTTAGTTGATTAGCATGCCAATCTAAAATTAGAGATCTCAGGTTCAAGATAAAAAAAAAAAAAGACAGGACATAACCAAACAAATCAAGATTATCAATTTTGTTTTGGTAGGTGTTTTATTTTTTCAATTGGAATGGAATGTTTCGATTTCAAAGCATTTCAGCGTGCCGTTTCGGGGTTGTACTGTTCATATATATATATATATATATATATATATATATATAATTCAACAAGCATAATTCAAATTCAAAATAAATTAATTATAAATTATGCAATACAAACACAATGTCAAACAAATATAATTTTAAATATTCTTAAATAGTCAAGATTAAATAAAACTTAACTTAAAGTAATTCAACTTAAACAAAATACCAAAATATTATGAAAGTAAAATGTTTTAACACGAAAGAAACATAAATCAAACATCATGTCCATCATTAACATACAAATAAGGATCTTGATCTTGTGATGATATGTAGGGAAAGTCATCAACTAAACATTCCAATAGCTGATCATTTCCACCAAGCTCATTCTCGTCATCCAAACACATCTCTTCATCCTCTAAAGTCAAAGTAGACAAATGTACTTCAATAATCTCCCAACTTATATCATTTCCAACAAGAAGTCTAGGCTCTTCACAAATCCATTCATTCAATATGTCAATGTTATCAAGGCTAATGAGATCTAAATCATCCCTTGTTTTGCTCAAATTCCAACAAAGTATAAACAACATGAATATAAACCATATATATTAGTGATAAATCTAATTTTAAAAAATTAATATTATTGTTAATGAAAATAGTAATAATTATTTTTAATAATATTATTAATATCATTGTTATTGAAAATAGTAATGAAAAAAAACCTTTTATACCTGGATGATTTAATTAATCAAATTGAATCAGGTTCAATGTGATTCAAGGGGTTTTCAAGCTCGGAACGAAACATGTGAAATGAAATCAGAGCATTCCAGCCGAAATTTATCTGGAAAATCCAGAATGGACCGAGATTTGAAATGAGATGAAAATTATTCTGTTTTGTTTTGTTTTTTGAATTTGTATGAAATATTTCAGTCATTTCAAACAAAACGGAACGAAATTGACAACCTTCCCAAACATGAAAACTTGATTCCTTTATATATTTTTTGAATTTATTTTATTGACACTTTATTTTATTTTTTAATCAGATTCACTTTTTTTTTTTTAATTTTGATATGATTTTATAAAATTTTATTTAACTTTTAATTATTATGTACATATGAAAATATCAATAGTAACGATAAATTATTTATAAAAATTTGATATATATTTTATTATTTTTAAATTGATTTTAAATATAATTTTATTATATTTGTTGTAACCTAATTTTGACTCACTTATTTTTAATTTAATTTTAAGGAGGGGAAATCTTGAAATTTAAAAGATTAGGGGCTTGAATGAAAAAGTTCAAAACTTCAGGGACCAAAGTTGAGAAACTAGCCACCCATGTATCCGGCGCCGTTTTGTCACCCTCCTGCTTCGTCTTGTTCCTCTGAAAACAGAGGAAACTACCTGAGTCGGGTATTGGTTTGGGTAGTAACTGAGCCGGGCTGACTGAATCAAGCCTAGTCCATGTAGGCTGAGCTGACCAACATAAAAAAATAAAAACAAATAAAAATTTGGGTATGAATAAATAAAAAAATATAAATATAATTGTATTTTTTTATTCATTGACGCTAAAATTAGGAATAACAATACTGATTTCAATTTATTTTATTGTATGTTATTTAGCTTCATAAAACAAATATGTATGTGTAAAAATAAATTTATTTTTATTTGTTTATTTAATAACGCCAGAGTCAAAAATAAAAAATATTGATTTGAATTTATTTTGTTTTTGTAGCTATGTAATATTTACTAATGCCATAGTTGAATATTCATTGATACCAGAGTTAGAAATATTACACGCAAACCATCATAGCATAAACCAACAAAATGTTAGCAATTTATAACACAACCAGCGATGCAGTCTGTCTCAAGCAGGATGTTTAAGGGGTGATAATATTTTTCCTTTTACGTAATCAGTCATGTAGCGATGCAGTCTGTCTCAAGCAGGATGTTTAAGGGGTGATAATATTTTTCCTTTTACGTAATCAGTCATGTACCATAAAATCTCTATTAATCAGTTAGGGTTCCTAGCGACTATAATATTATATGGTGACTTTTTAAATAAGATGTTTTTCTAAAAAAAAAACAGATAATATATATATCTTTTTAATTAAGCGATGATTTTCAATCAGTCGCTTCAGTGATAATTTTTAATCAGTCGCTTCAACGTATGTATGTGGCAATATTTATAATTTTTTTTAGTTTTCAATAAAATATAAAACAAAATAAAATCTACAAGAGATCAAAATCAAGAATATTTATTGAATGAGTGGAAAGCAGCAGTGGATTCAGAGAAATCCAATGGTGGAGATTTTTAAAAAAAAATTAAAAAAATATGAAAGAGTTTTGGTTAGATTAGCATTTTGCAAGAGTATTGGCCATGTTCATATTCTAAAAACACTAGAGGAAATCTATACTCCTCCCCTCCCTTCCATCCCTATCGACTCAGTAGTCGTTAATAAGACATAAAAAAAAGACAAGCAAAGTAACGGAACTCCAGCTCTAGAAAGACAGAAAAGAAAAAAAGAAACAGAAATGGATCATCATCATCATCAGCAACAGCAGCAGCAACAGCAGCAGCACCAGCAGCAGCACCAGCACCAGCAGCAACAACAATTGCTTTTACAACAACAACAACAGCAACAACAGGTGCATCAGCAGCAGCAGCAACATCAACAACAACAACAATTCCTCTTGTTACAGCAATTAACAAAACAAGCCCAACAACAACAACAAGCTGCTGCTATTTCTCGATTCCCATCGAATATTGATGCCCACTTGCGTCCACCATCTATTCATCGCCCACACACTCTTCAACAACAAAACCCTAACCCTAACCCTAACCCTAACCCTAACCCCAACCCCAACCCCAACCCTAATTTGCAGCAGCATCAGCAGCAAGGTTCCAATTTGGGGCAAAATGCGCAGCATTCACAGAAGCCGCAACAGCAGCAGCAGCCACAGCCGCAGCCGCAGCCGCAGCCGCAGCAGCAGCAAAAGGGGATTCGGCCTCAGGTGAACCAGGTGGAGATCCAAATGGCTTACCAGGATGCTTGGCGTGTTTGTCATCCAGATTTCAAGAGGCCATTCGCTTCTCTTGAAGATGCCTGCGAGAGGTTTTTCTTTCTTTTTGTATTCCCTCTCTCGTTTTTTGTTTTGTATACAACTCAAATTTTCATTTCTGTGTGTGTTTTGCACGTGGGTATTTCATTTTCTGTCTGGTTGTTGTGGAATGTGGGAATTTATTTATTTATGCGCTTTTTGGTGATACTGTGACTTTTTTGTGTAGTTGTGACGTGTAATGAGATTGAGATTGGGATTGATAACATTTTAATATGCAGTAATGGTGCAGTTGCTTTTTGGGTTGGATTTTGCTGCACTGCAGCTAGTTAAGTTGAAAGCATTAGAGTTTGATCACATTTTATGTGGCATGATGCAGTAGAGAACCTGCATTATTTGACCATGATCACCTAGATTACCGTTTTGTGTGGTAATGTGTTTGGTTTGATTGTTCAAAGATACAAATGTTTTTGTCGGGGATCAGTTCTTGATTATATGATTGCTTAGAAATTGATAGACTTTATATGCATAGACGGAACAAATTGATGGGAGTTGCCATGTGGCGCTTTCATCCTGATGATCAGGGATGCTTTTTGCGCATTCACACTTCATTACATGTGGCATAGAAAGAGATGTAATTCTTCATCACGATTTCCCAACAACTTGAAGATAGAATTAGATATAAGAATAATTGTTATTTATGTTGTTTGGATTAATGTATTTTCCGAATGGCATGTATTTGACATGAATTTGATGAGATGGATTGGGAATAAACCAAGGGAAATGTCGAAATAGAAATGATTTTACAATTTTATCTTGTAGGAATCCAAAGAAAGTTTCTCTAGATCATATAAAACAACTCTTTTTGCTAGTATCTTATGTTTTCTCTAGAGGTTCTTAAATGATTCTATAATTCATGTATGTTTATAGTAACTTATAAACAGTACACAACGATGTGCTTCCTAACACTCCCTCCCAACCTTCATTTATGCACAGCGAAAAAAAATGCAAAAACAAAATACATCAAATGTATGTTTGCATATACTCTGTAAATTACAGAAATTCAATATAAGAAATCTCACATGGTGATGTGTTGCTTCCTCAACCTGTTCTATGCACAGAACATCTGCTATCCTGTAGTTATATATATATTGGACGTCCTTTTCTCAAACCAGGGGATATATTTTATTATCTACAACAAAAATTGGTCATCTTATTTTATTTGTAGTTAGTGGAATCCACCTGCATCCTTTGATTTTCCTCTTAAAAAGCAGCTGTTGCTTTGCACTCTTTTGGCATTACAAAGTCGTGAGCATTTTTTTTGTAAGGCAATACTAAGTGGTTGGCATGAGTGAACTTTGCGTTTTATATTTGTATTGATGTATTTACCTTGGGGTATCTAGTTGAATTGCTTCAATCCCTGGCTCCTTGATCTGCCAACCATATACAGGTTTAGTTCATTAAAACTTAAAATCAAGTGAGGGGGAGGGGATGTGCAGGAGAAGACAGTTCATAATACACACCAGTTTTTGTTGATTTATTGATCTTTATGATTTTTTACCTAATACATGTTAGGCGTATTTGGTAGATAGTTTTTTGACTCAATATATGGGTGTTAACCCCCTTGGAACCTTCTTATTTATGCTATTCCAGCACTCTTTTTTATGATGTGAAATTTCTGTTATTCTAAATTATTTGAGTCAACAAATGGAAAGGAGTGCCAATAGTTTCCTTGTCTTATGAAACATGTACACCTGCAAACTTCTAGTCTTTCACTTCTATCTTTCCTTGTGAGAAATTAGATTCAGTTGAGTGTTAGCCTCAAAGATAGGTTAGTAAGCACTCTGATTCAAGGATTAACATTGTGATTTCTAAATTTTTGTTTGGCAAATTGATGAAATTTAATGTTTTCTTTTTTCAATCAAAAGGGAAAGAATTAATGAAGTTATGGGAGCCTTCCATTACTTGTAGATGGCACTTCTCCTAGACTCCACTGACTTTAATTGCGGTTTGTAGTAGTACAGTTCAGCACCACTAATTGAATGAATAATTACCACCATGGCTTTCAAAAGTTCTGCATTCATTTCATCTTTCCCCTTGCACAACATATGCAGATTACTGCCTTACCATGTAGTAGCAGACTATGAGGCAGAGGAGGATGATAGAATCCTTGATTTAGACACAACAGGTCAGATGCCATCTCGTTCGCAGCAGTGGGATCATAACATTGCTGCTAAAGTTGCTGAGTTCACAGGCACATTTGAGAAGCAGGCCTTAGCCTTCAACATAATAACCCGAAAGCGTTCCTTGGGGGAATTCCGATCTGAAGAGAGATTGATGATTGAACAGGCTCTCCTCCAAGAGGAGAAGCGACTTTTGCTCAATTTGAAAGCTGAAATGGATGCCAGGGAGAAGGCCAGTCGGGAGGCTCAGTTAAGAATGGCGGCTATGTTTCAGGCCGAGCAAGCTCAGGCAGAATCACATGCTCATGCTGAAATGATGTCTCGGGCCCCGATAAGGGCAAGTGCACTCGGATCGCAAGGCAACAGTGTTCCGATTGGTCATGACATGGGAGAGCAGGAGCATGGTGTTAACCCAGATGAGATGATGAATGGGTGGGGAGGCAATGCTCCGAGAGATGAGAAAGAGCCTTCTGAAGATTTCCTGAATGATGAAGAAACTGAAAATGGGAACACAGCAGTACACAGTGAGTGGAGAGAAGTGGGAGAATTTGATCTAAACACTAGATGAACCATGCAGAAGTATTGGCCGGAAAGAATGCTGATAGTCGGTTTCTATCTTCATGGGATGAGAATGACTGCATGAAACCTGGTTTGTGATTCTCTTTCTGGAAACTATATCGAGCTCCAAGGCAGCTGGGTAAAATACAATGTTGTAATTTCTGAATTAGCAATGTTCTTCCGTGGCCTTGTAAGGCAAGCCTGTTCAAAGCACTTGTAAGAATCACCTCGAAGTACCCTCGTGTATATCTAAGGGGGCAACACTATTTCCATGCTAGCCTGATTCTAAACGTTTCCAATAATTTCAGTGATTCTTATGGAAAAGATTGGTGTTTCTGTTTATTTCTTTGTTCCTTTTCTTTTCCTTGGTTATTGCAGATGTGTCATACGAAGTTTAAAGGGGAATTATGGGATATGAAAACTTCCAGTGTAGTTTTAAGAGTGCTTTGATGAAACAGGACTGATTTTAAAGTGTCTGAATGAAACATGTAAAGACAAGAGACGGGTGGCTCACTGCTCGTGTGGAATGATGAGTGTAAAGGACGCTTTGTTGCTTTTTGACATCGGTTTGATGCCCGACAGCAATGAATTGAATAGGAGAGAGAAAAGGTAGAAGACAAGAGAGGAGAGGAGAAATATACAATTAATTAATATAAAAACAAACCTTGATCCAAGCTAAAATTCCACTAAAATAATATGAGCAATGCTCGATAACAAAATTAAATAACAGTCCAATAGAATTGACTTGATTGTGCTCTCAATCTCACAACCAAATAGTGATAGGTTGAAGCATTGTTTGTCATCTTTAACCATATACATGTATGACATGTGGCATGAATTTGATGTCTCCACAAAAAAAATCGAGGTTGGAAATACTTGATCTAATGAGTATAGCTCTTCGTGGCTCTAATGATTAACTCTTTCAAAATTTTTTTTTTTTTTTTAGTGGGCTTGCAAGAGTTATAATTGCTCCCTGAATGTTTCTAAATGTATCGATTAAATATGAATGATAGTTGTTCACTCTATATTTTCAACTAAACATGAAAAATAAAATTATGATCAACCATAAATTAATAGAATTGACCATTGCCCAGAAAAAGTATAGCCTACCAAAAAAAATTATGAAGCAATCGATTATAAAGATATGAGTTCGTATGATTAGTTATAAGACCAAATTTTATTTAGAATAAGACTTGGTCTTCTAGTCAATCACATGAAGTCAAATTTTATTTAGAATAAGATTGTATAGTACTTGGTTTTTTATTTAATTATATGAATTTAATAAAATTTTTATAAATTAATTAGAATTCATATAACTACTAAAAAAGAAACGTACGGGTAGGAATATAGATTGTATTAGGATTTATAATGTAAATTTTTGAATTGTATATAGTTTCATTACTATGTTTCTATAATTTTTCTTTCTTATTGTAATTTATTTTATATATATATATATATATATATTATTTTCTTTCAATTTTCTTTATGTTTTAATCTAGTTTGATCCTTAACATTACCTTTCTCTTTTTATTAACATATTAAAGTCATGGTAAGAACCCTGCATTCCATTTAATTTATGAAGTTTGATATGCCTCTTAAGATTAAGTTCTTAATAGTAGTTTTTCCTTGCTAAAAAAAAGGAGCAAAGAACAAATAGCATATTAATTAATGATTCAATATGCTATTTGTTAATGAATCAATGATTGATCAACAAATTAGCATGTGATTAATTATCAAGATTATTTATTTGATTAACAGATTTGCATGCTAATATGATTAATTTGTTAGCACCATAACAACTTAGTAATTATATATAAAAATCAATCTCATAAAAATATCATCATTATGATTGAGTGATAGCTAGAATATGCATACAAAGGCTAATCTTATAGCTATAAAGAATTAGACAATCGCTCACCAATATAATCACCAATTGAGTAGCTCTTATTAGTCGTGACATGAATGGTTTTTTATTTAGCGACTCTTCCACCATTTTCAATATCATTGCCTTTACTAGCTATTAGAATGTATGATGACATTCCTAGACCTTCTACATAACTTCATTCATATCCTTTTTTAGTGATTAATGGTGTAGTTAAATGGTCGCAACCAGCCAAGCTCTAGTCAACCATTAATATCTTCTCTTAAAATAATAATGTTATTTTATTAGTAATATAAACTTGTTTGATGCCAATTTAAAAATCATCCAATTAAAAATGGAGAATACAATAAAGCAATTTACCACAATAATATTATGACAGTTAATAAAAATAAGTAGTTCATGATTGACTACTTTGAATGCACACACAACTAAAGAGATATAGTCTTATTTAATATAGAAATTCTAAAAAAATAACTAATTCACATGTATATCAATTAATTAAAAAGAAATTTAGCTTGTACTAGGATTCAATAAACCTCACTATTTAATACCAATATTTATATATAGGATTAGAATTACATATGTAAATAGAATTCAAACTTTCTAACAATATAAATAGAGCCAAATCTACTATAAATTATGGCCTGCCTCACATATTTATTTTCAACACATTTATATATCTTTCTTTTTCCCTCATAAGGTTCTTTATTGCTTTCTTTTATTGTTTTCATTTATTTCCTGCAATTTAATTCCTGCAATATTTTTTTCCCTTGAGGATCCAATGCTTCATCTCTCTCTCTATATATATATATATATATATATATATATATATATATATTTGGTTGTTTCATTGGTGTCCATTTCCTGCACTACTTAATAATCGTGTCTTTACTACAGTCACTAATTGATGAGGATGAAGTTAAAATTTCTTCCAGGATCATGTACAGGTTGGCCTGAGAACAGTTAGTGGCCAATTAGCAAACTCTGAGGGGTTCTTCTTCGTGAGCTAGAGGAGGAACAACCACAGGTTTAAGTGATCAATGTAATGATGAATAATGGGATCTAGCTTTGGCACTTGAGGGGATAACTAGAGAAGTTGGAGGAGCAGTTGCAGTGATTGAAAACTCACCCAGTAATGGAGATTGAGACATAGTATAAGAATTTGTTAGAATGATAGGAGCAACATGGAGGAGAAACTAAAGGAATTGTATAGAAAAGTCTTGTATAGACGATATCCATAAAATTTTCTTAGCTCTCTCTCTCTCTCTCTCATCTCCAACAAGCGCACTTTTGAACAAACACGTAAAATGCATCAAACATTCTAAACTAAGTTATGAAAGAAATTCTGGAAAGAAAGGAGAAAAAAGAAGCTTCTCCCAAAATTCAGAATGTAGAAGTAAAATCAAAGAAAAGAACGAGGAAACAACCAAGAATACACATCCTACCAATGCCTACAAAATATTAGGGAGCTGTGAATCCAATCTGTGCTGCAATTCCATAATCTTCATGGAAAGCTCTGACTTCTGCTCCTTGTAGCTCTGCAACAAGTACTCTTTCCCTTCTATCACTTCCTTCAACTCACCTACTTCTCTCTTCAGCTTCTCAATCCTCTCGACATCTCCCCTTCCGTTTTCCAATGACTCAAAATTGCTGTCTCCATCAAGATATCCATTTGCATGGCCATTTCTTGCCTCAGATGGCCATGTTGTGTTTGCTGATGGTTTGTCATTGATGCCCACATGTTTCACACAGTGATCAGCAATTGCCTTCCTCAGCCTCTGGATTTCCCTTTCAGAATCAAACAAATCCCTGTTAGCTGCATTGATCTGTGATTGCAAATTTGAAGCAAGTGTCAGCTGAGCATTGAGCGAATTCTGTAACTCCAGAATCTGATCCTGCATCTCCACTATCATGTCGTCTCTCCTCTTCAATTGCTGCCTCAGCTTCTGTATAACTTCTCGTTTGCTGAAGATGTCAGAACCAGATTCTGAGACACATGGTGAGTCAGAGCCGTTTGAATTGTGGAATGGCTTTGGTGGCAACTCAAGGCGATCAGGAGATGATACCCACATAACACCATTCTCCTTGGTGAATTCTGCAGCAGGAACTGTCACCAAAGGTAGACCAACATCGGATCCAGACAGCATCTGGTCATTGGACTGATGCTTCATATCTGCAATGCCTTCATTCCCTGTTCCAAACCCAAATTCACATATAAAATACAGGGAAAAATTCTTCTGATAACATGAATACCATTATACAGTAACATATTATATGATTGTCAAAAAAAAAAAAAAATACTCAATGTAACAACTTAACTATGTCTCAAAACCCAAACTAGCTGGATAAGGAAAAGTGATCTATTTTACACTGTTCTGCATAAGGCACTTCTTGTCTCTGGATCTGTGACATGAAAAAGATGGATCTATATTTTTTGGGCAGATATTTCATATCTGCAAATGCCTTGATCCCCTATTCAATCTACTGTCAATTTTCTAAGGACTGACATACAATGTTTATTCATCTTTCCCTCATACTAAAAAGAAAATCACAAAAGATGGGTTGCAAGAAAGCATTGCAAATTTAGGGGGGAATACATGTCAAATTTATAGGAAGAGAAGCATTGACCATGATACAAATATTTTGCGCCTTATCCCTATTTGTACAGGAAACAGAAAAGAAATGCTAGACAAACAAGTGTCCGTCCAACAGAGAAGAAGGTAGGATATGTCCATCATGTCCACATAGGATATGAACTGCAATGATGCACGCCCAAAAACAGACAGTTTACTGTTCATCATTTCCTCTAATCTAATAGCAACATTACTATCTCACAACCCCTCCCCTGTTCCACAGTCCAAGGCAAGTAAACAATGAACATATATCCAGAAGCTGAAGGAATTTGAAATGCAGATGCAATGCAATGCAATGTCATTATGCAACTACAACTAACCAACTACCAGAATCTACGAGCCCGTTTGATATTGTGGTGGTGGTTGCTTTTCAAAATGTTTTTTGCTTGAAAATGCAACAAAATAATGTTTGTTTTTTTTAAAAAAATTTTGACATCTGCATATCAAAACGATTTAAAAGCACCAAAGAAAATTAATTTAAAGCAAAAAAAAAAAAAATTCAATTTTTTTCAAAAGCATTTTTGCATTGCAAAAACAAATAGTGCCTGCATCACAAGATATCCCAAAAACAAGGGAACCAAACAGAAACTAGCAAACATTTGAATTTAAGTATCAATATACGTTCTCTTTAACCCTTTGGCAGCTTGAACAAGAAGAATTGTCATACCTGGAATGCAGTTGTAGCAACCATCATCATCTTGTGTGAAGGAATACATGTTTGAATGCATATTGCAATGTGGTGACCTCCTCCTGTCAGATGATTTCACATTACCTGTATTGTTCAAACTTCAAAAGTTATGGCCAAGTTCATATTAAAGGAATCTAGCTGATGCTATAAACAGTACAACACCTTTCAGACTATTACTAGCATTTGCCTGTTGCCTTGAGTCCAGTGTCTGCTTGAGCTTGTAACCAAGGCGAATTGACAATGTACTTAACAAGGCACCACCTGCAATAAGAATCCAATTTCGTCCCTCTCCCTGAAAATTCTGTGCCTTCTGACCTCTAGAAGTCCCATTAGCTCGTGGTTTCATTTTAAGAGCAACTAAGAAGCTTGAGATCACGCTGGATCATCCAAATACAACCTACATTAACAATGCATCAAAATTCCATTGGTAATTAAACAAACATGATAGGAGAAATCACATCAAGAAGCAACAAGATTACTAGGTTTCAGCATTTCCTATATACACGTGTCATACAACATTAAAAACAAATGTAAACACGCATGCTTGTGCATGTGTAATTCAATTAAAGCAAAATGAGAAGCACAAATCAAATATAACAACGACAAGATGTCCATAAATTAAATGTTAATAGTAGCTCAATACGATCAATGCTATGTTAAATGCCATGCCATCAGCACTAGCCTATAAAGCACATATCCACATACATGGGCCTCCAAAAATCCAACCACATAAACAGTTCCAAACATATTAAATGTTTGTTTATTTATTTATTTTCATCTCATGCTAGAAAGTTCTCAACTAATGCTTTAAACTGTGACACATGTTTCTGTCAAAGTACCAAACACGCAATAATACACAAGTAAATGGAGCACACATACTGACCTACTGCTTACAAATTGCTACACATTAAACACATCAAGTTCCTGACAAGCTAGAACATTTTCCAACCACCAAAAGCCAAATCCATATGAATACTCATATTTACATTGTTTTAGAAAACAGTATAACCTGGATAGGACCGTCCTTACCTTAAGCCAATCCTCAACAGGAACAACGAATTTTCACACTTGCAGCATGAAAAGACCATGCAGCACATAACAAAAGCCTCTTGTGTGCCAATGGAGGAGGAGAAAATAGAAGAAGAAAAAAAGAGGAATGGCATGCTAAGGATTGCATGTGTTTTACCTCATAATTGTTCTTAACAACACTCCAAACTTTGCAAATATTCATCTGCATCATCTATAGTCTATCTTTTCTATTTCCAACAGGACATTTTTCCTTCATATTTCAAATGCCAATTCCCTAACATCCCTCAACCTCACTTGTCCCAAAACATCCCTCATCTCCTAATGTACCACGCAATCAGATCTTGACATGCAAGATTGACATAATCTAACATACAGCTAGATGTTCTTCAAAAACTCTACTGGTATTCACTTCATAAATTAGAGTTAAGACCTTATTCATAATATTGGATTACCTTTAACTGGCTACGAAAACAAGCAAATGACATTCACAGCACCATGAGCTATTGACATTTGAGCACCCAGGTTGACATCCCAAGCATCAGATTTCTGATGCGAAATACTAACACTACAAATGCAAAAGCAGTCTATCACTTTTATTACATTCTTAAACAAAATTTTTTTTATTAAAACCAACAAATATGACATGATTAAACGTAGAGAAGTTAGACAACATATCTGTCGGCTTCATACACAGGGAAATAGTAAATATTACTGAAGAACGACGGACACTTCATTTTCAAAAAATAGGCTTGATATGCGATAAACCCATCTCAATCCAAATAAAATTAGGAGCATCAGCACCTTAATTAATAACAAAGGCAAGTAGACACTTCATTCTTAAACCCAAAAGAAAAACAAATGAAAAGAAACAAGAGGCAATCAATCCGTTACATTACAAAATCGATAATCGCAAACTGAAAACACAAAACAAAACAAACCTCATTCAATCAAACAGATTAGGGTTTACTCATTTCTCTTAAGAATCCGTTGAAACCGCCCTTTTTAATATCTTTTACCATTTCACACTGTTTTTGTTTTTTTGTTACCCTCTCCACTAAAATGTAACGCCAACACTAAAATACCTGACCTCACATGAACGCACACACAACCAAAAAAGACAAAAAAGGAATTGTAATATTGTTAAAATATGTTAAATAAAATATGTTGTTAAAGTACACGAGGGTATTAATGTTGGTAAGTTATAAATAAATTGGAAGTCCAAAGATGGGGAAACTTGACAAGATTAGGTCACATGAGGATAAAAGTAGGGAAATGAGTTTCCATACTATTCATTGTTTTAAATTGTATTAAAAATTGAATTCAAACCAATTAAAACGAATTTAGAATGATAAAATTGAAATAAATGCTTTAAAAACATATATGTTAATTTTTTGCTATTAATACAAGATGAAAAAAAAAATGATAAGAATCATTGTACTAACTAAAAGTGTGTTAACAACCAAAGTTACATAGTGATATAACTTGGGTAAAAATGATAAGGTTAATGAACTTATATATCTAAGAAAAGAGGGGTATGTTAAGTATAGAAATCGGTTAGATTCGGGTGCATCAATGTTAGCTGATGTGTTTTAATTTTTGGTTATGTATTATTATATGAATAAAGGAACATACCTTAAGTAAATAGTAGATTTGGACCCTTAAAGATGATTATAATATTTGAAAAGTAAGGGTGAACATTAAATTCTATGAGTTACTTTGCTATTGATTTATAAACATGAGTTAAATGAGATTGAAAATAAGATTTTTGGGTCATATTGATGTGGTTATGATGGATTGTAATCTTGATACATGAGAGGCTGCTAGAGTTAAAGAACAAATTGGAGCGTCGAGACATACTTAAGCTCTAGGTAGGTGTCTAGCACCTTAAATCTCAAAAATTTAAAATATCATTTGAGTAGTTATTATTTCTTGTAGTGTTGTTTCTGAATAATAAAATAATTGTTTTGTGAGAAGAATAAGTTAATGAATATTAGGAAATGCAAAGTATATGTTAGATGTGATACGAGTTATTGGAAGGAAATACTTGCATGGGTTTTTAATGTGAAAAGTCGAAACATGATGATAAAGGTTGTAACTGAAATTGTATAGATAAGGTATGTAAGTGGAATTGAAAAAAAGTATTGATTCATAGAATTGAAATCCATGCATACATGACAAAGTAAAATTATGTATTCGCAATATAAGCATTAGATTTTAAAAAGAAAATGTCATACCTCGTAATCAAATTTAGGCATTTTGAACGGGTAGTATTGCAATACTTCATTGTAAAAGTAGGTATACAAAGAAGAATGGTTACATATGACATTCAAAATGGATAATAAAAATGTAATATAGTGATTTATGTTTGAATTCAAGACAGATAAATTATATAAGTGTAAATATAAAAAGGTATTGGATAAAAAATAAGGTGAAAATGATAGGTTTTAGGTCAGGGTAACCTAGTAGAATATATAAGTTGTTATAATGAATAAAATTTTGGTTGAAGTGGGATGATTTGTTGGGTATGTTACCAAGAACGTGTGGAGAACTTGATATGAGAGGTTTAAGAGTGATGTTTCATTAGTCTTCCACTGTGTGGAAACTATTGGCATTAGTGGTAACTGATAATCAACATTGTTTGATTAGTTTGGCACTATGTAGAGACTAATAACATTGGTTGTTACTAATGACAAACATAGTTTGATTAGTTTGTCATTGTGTGGAGACTAATGACATCAATGGTTACTAATGACTAACATTGTTTGATTAGTATGCCATGGTGTGGAGACCAATACCATCAATGGCAACTAATGATTGGCATTGTCTGATCTAATTAACCATATGAGTAGAGACTAGGTTTATCAAGACCCCATTATATGGATGAATGATAGATAGTAAAAGTGTACATGGTCTAATGGAGTATCAGTTAACCCAAGGATAATTTGATGGAAGTCATTATGGGTAATGCACATGAAAGGATAAAAACATGTAGTGACAACAACTAATGATATGGAAGTTAAGTGGATTTGAGGAAAATAATACATGAAAAATTAAAGGCCATTTTGATAGCTCAAGAATGTCAAGTTAAGAAATTCAAAAATAGAAGATATTGGACTATTAAGAGATTCTATATGTATGAAAGTGAATGTTTGTATGTTGGGTTACGTACTTAAGCAAAGTTACTTATTGTATAGAAATAGATAAGCATGATTGTAGTATGTGCAAGGTTTAGACCTTACAGAAAGTGCATTAATGATGTGAAACCTTTTTAATTGGGTTATTAATGTGAAACCGAGTAATAATATAAATAGAATTATGATAATAAATTATTGTGTTATAATAATTATTGTCCTCTTAATGCAGGAGAGGTTATAGAAATGGAAAGGTAGCAGTCAAGAGTAACTAAGCATCTACAAGCTCCAAAAAAGTGCTCAGTATTTTGTACTATTATAATAATTCCATAAATTTTGTAACTGTAAATTCTTTAAATGTGAAATTGTATTTTTATATTAATAGTATAAAGGGTAAAAAAGGATGAGTTGGATGGATTTATAGGCATTCGTGAATGGTGGTTGAACTAGTTGATGTTTATGAAAAATAGATGAAAAAGATGAGTTGGGTTCATTGATATTCTTTGGAAGGAAAAGTTAGAGTAAGAGTATCGAGAAGGGATCAGTCGAGATTAAGTTGACTTTGAAGACATTGATTTCATGATTAATTGTTGAATTTAAGATTTAGTTACAAAGAAACCAAAAAAAAAGAAGAGGAATTATATAATAATTGAATATTATATGCCTTTTAATGTTATACTAATAAGTAAATATATTTTAATGTTTATTGTTTGACTTTAGGTTCATTATGAACTTTATGAAAGTAGTAGCTTAAAGTTGTATTATTACTATTGTTTAACCTTAAGTAATGGACTTTGTACATTATTTGATTGGTTATGTCAAGTAATTTGGATTAAATGTAATTTAACTTATCATTTGATGATATGTATCCTAAATAATTTAATTTTGAATGTATGTACTTAATTAGTAAAAACACTTTTTTTATATATCAAATGTAAGAATTGTATAAATCAAAAAGAAACTGGAGACCAGCAGTACAAAGGAAAGGGAACAGAATCCCTTGACTAAATCATAAAGCAGACAAGTTTGCTGAACAAAACAAAAGGGGGGGGGGAACAGACTCCCTTTTACAAAGAGTCTCTTTTACAAACCATAAGGAAGACCAGCTTGCTGAAAATCAAAGGGAACAGGCTCCCTTGAACAAGAATGAAAACCACATCAGTAGAGCAATTATAAGGGGAGATAGCCTCACCCAAGTTGGTGCGATCTAGAGCAGCAATGAGAATCACACCTGGAAAGCTTGCAAGGAAATTGCTCACATCCAGCCAATTAAAAATGCAGCACTACAAACTTCATCATGAAGATAAAACATGTCGCTAAAATAGAGCCCAATAGCAACTACCGACAGATCGATAAAGAAACGAATGGACCACCCGTCATAAAAGCAGCCATAACATATTAACGAATGGACCACCCGTCATAAAAGCAACCATAACATATTAATTCTTTAGAAGCAGACCATCCTTGCAGAGATAAGGGAGCCAATGCATGCCCAGTCCACGTGATACAGCAGAAGAGACAGGCACATCCCATCCGCTCAATCAAAAAGCATGATGAAAACACCATGCAGCTCCCACCTAAAGAACCAACATAAGGGGCCACCTAACATAATGAGAAACAAATCAACGATGTTGAAAGACCAGAACAGAAGCTAGAGAGATGAGCATCCACGCTATAAAGCAGCAAGTCGATAGGTATCAAGCAACAAGCCGAGACAAGGATGAGTCATCCGTAGCTATAGGACACTCGGTGCCAAGAACAAACAAGCTATGGCCCAGAACAGCCAAACCGATGTGCACAAGAAGAAGCCATACAAGCCATGCAGAAATTCCAGACAAATGAAGAACGATTGGATAAACATGCCACCAGATTGAAACCCCCACGTGGAAAGGGACCTCAAGCAAAGAACCAGCCAATCAGGAGACATGCAAAACCATGCAGAGATTCCAGCAGCCCCCGACAAAGAGCACATCTTGCAAACAAAACTAAAGAGGACCGACCAAAGCCACCACCTCCACCAGCAGCACAACAGGGAAGACCCCTCCAGGCAAGACAACAAAACTCGAAGCTAAGAGTAGAAAAGAAACACAACAGATCAACAACCAACATGGAGAGAAAAGTGATCTTGCTCATGGAAATGGAATACTAAGAAGAACAGAGTCTGAAATTTGCGGAATAGAGAAGGAATAGAAGTGCTTTTGCTGTCAAATAATCGTTTGTTCCTCTCCTCCCAGATTATATAAACAAGAATACCAAGAGAGACACGCCTTATTCTGCCATCTGCATTATTTCCACCCCGACTCAGCCCCCGAATGGCACTACTTAAGGAAGACATGCGTCTTGTTATACGCAGCCAGTTCCTAATCACTTGCCAAAGACGGGAGATCCAATGGCAGCTAAAGAAGAGGTGATTGTGTGACTCCTCTTCAACCTGGCAGAAGACGCAGGTCAAATCAGTTTGGAGGAAACGAAGTCTATCTTTGGTTCGAAGTCTTCCCAATATTGCCAGCCATAGAATAAAACTGTATCTTGGCATAGACCAAGGCTCCCAGACTATTTTCCTCCAATGCACAGGATTGCTTCTAAGCCGTAAGAATACATAAGCGTTGGCTGTGAAAGATCCAGTAGAGCTGCACCAGTTTTCCATCAAAGAGAGAACTTGGGAGTGGCCACCACCCATGTCAACTAGTTTGTCCTGAAAGTTGATGATTGATTTCCACAAAGGAGAAGAATTTGGGTGAGCTTTAGTGTCCCAAAAAGATTGGGAACGTATATAGTAATGATGGACCCATTGAATCCAAATTGAATCAGCCTTAAGATGAATATTCCAGATATGTTTAGCCAGAAAACTGTTATTTCGAGCTCTAAGATCAAAGAAACTCAGGCCACCTTCATCCTTAGGAAGACAAACCATACGCCAAGGTACCAATGCAGATTTGTTCCTGGAGGCAGTCCCAGTCCACAAGAAGTTGCGGCAAAGACAAATAATTTGCTTAATAACAGTATTAGGAACCGGGAAGATGTTCAGCCAGAATTGAATAATGCCATATAAAACAGACTTGAGCAACTCCAGTCTCCCTGCATAACTGAGATGCTTGCCCAGCCAACTTTGAATAGCAGAGTCGAGCGTATGGATGAGAGGTGAGTATTGGCTGGCTAGGAGTCTGTGAGGGATGAGGGGAACGCCAAGGTAGTGGAAAGGAAAGGACCCTTCAGCAAACCCCGTGTCTGAAAGTATAAGCTGCCTTATACTATCCGAAACTCCATCGAAAAAAATTGATGATTTGGATGCATTAATTTCCAGCCCTGAGGTCCTCCCAAAGATGTGCAATTGCTGGAACAAGGTGGATACAGAAAGACGATCTCCCCGAGAGAGCAGGATGACATCATCAGCAAATGCAAGATGACAAATGCCTAGCGAGTCACATTTTGGATGGAAGCGGAAACCAGGAGAAAGAGTGGCCATATGGAGCATCCTGGAGAGATATTCCATGCAAACAATAAAAAGATAGGGGGATAAAGGATCTCCTTGCCTAATACCATTCATTCCAGGGAAAAACCCATAAATATTGCCATTGACAGCCACTGAATAAGAGACAGTTTTGACACATTGCATTACTAAGTGAACGAAACGGTTTGGAAACCCAAGCAACAGCAGAAGTTGACGGAGGAACGGCCATTGGACAGAATCAAAGGCTTTCCTGAAGTTTATCTTCATCAGACACCGAGGAGAGGCTCGTTTTCGTTCATAGTTTCTGAGCAGCTCTTGAACAAGGTGGATATTATCTGCCATCAACCGACCGCCTAGAAAGGCATTCTGCAATGGACTAATAATAAGCACAAGAGCATGGGATAATCTCATGGCTAGAATCTTGGCAATCCAAAACACTTTTAATTTGTATTGTTATGTGTAATATCTTTATAGCCTATTATGATATTGTTTTGGATTATTAAGAGGATTGATTGTGAAGAGTTGATGATGATGAAAACCATGTGGTTATCATGTTATGGTAAAATAAATGATCAATGCTGATTGGATCAAGAATTGGGAAACTGTTTAAGAAATGTGCAAGTGATTGTTGATAACCAGTTGATTTTAAGCATTAATACTATTTTGAAATTGAATGTGGATATATAAAAAACTAAACTAATATATGATGTGTTGTATAAATTGGTTAACAATTTAGGATTATCAAATGATCTAATCGACTAATCGATAGGAGAAGTAGTGAAATTGGCTACTATCTAATTCAGTCGATCAAATTGGTTAACTGATTAGTCGTGTCAATGCAAATTGGTTGACATTTCTAAATAATAATGAACTATTATTATTTTAAAAACATTACCCTAGTTTTCAATGAACCATAACTTATTATGAAGTATTAACCGTTCATACACTTTAATTCCTACAATCTCCCTCTCTTTCTTTATTAGTCTGTCATTTTTCTTTTGTAGTTCAACTTGTAGCAGATCATTTTTTTCTTAGGGTTAAAAGCCTTAGTTCTTTACATTTTACTTGATTTTATGAGGTTGTGATGCAGGCAGAAGCACAATAAGACAACAGCATGCTCAAAAAGATAGAAATTAGGCAAAATTAAGGTGAAAACACGTAGAAACTTAAAAATCTATTTTATTTTTGAAATATTAATTTGATTAAGTTTGCCTCCTAAAGAGGTTTACAATGTCTTTTAGAGGCTAGGAAAATCGACTTAAACTAGGAAACAAAATCAGAATCCTAACTCATAAAGAAAATTAACACAAAATCCTAAAATAAACAATAAATCTAAAAATATCTAGGAAAAATAACAAAATTGGACCAAGCAAACATTTAGGCCTAATTTTGGGAAATCTAATGGTTAAAAAAGCAATAAAGTGGTTTTTTTTTATAGGAAAATACCTTGTAGAATCTCCAGTAAAAACTTGAGCCTGATCCAATATCTAGTTCTCTTATTATCTCTATTTTAAGTCATTATTATGGTCTGGCACGACTAGACCTTTTATTGGACCTATACAAGTCTCACCAGTTTATAAGAGTATCTATGAGGCTATTCATATAGTATGTTTAGGGTAAATTCCCATATAACCATTTAAAATCTCAAATTTATGCAAACCTAGTTACATTAGTTTGTTACCTCTTTTTTTTAAAATTAAATTCTTATTGTGTAATTTCTCCTTTATAAAAGGTAGAAATCATTAACTAGTAGCATATTGATTAAAAGAATATCTAATTGATCAATAAATCAACACATTTTGTGGGAGAAGATTAAACTTTTGTTATAGAAACCATTAATTATACCTTTAAAGAAAAATATAAGTAAACTCGTTACTACTGCACTGGATGAACAGTATAACAAATAATGGAGAGAGGCCAGCTTCTTGGCCAATAATAAGCTGGCAATCCACCATCTCTTGAAAATTTAGTGGATTAACTAGTTGTCAACTTGCCTAGAGATGGATCTTTATCATCTAATTCACCATTTTAAAATAAAATTGCTTTAAGACACACCTTTAATATTCATATGGAGTCCTTCACATTTTTATTTATTTTAATAGCGTCAACACCATTAATCATATATGGGCACATTGGTTTATTCATGCTTCATACGCAACCAAATGCATATCCTTTTTATAAATCTAATGGTATTGTACAATGGTCACAACTAGCTATGGTAAGTTCTAACCAACTAGCCAATATTGCTCCTAAAAAATCTCTTCGATAATGATATGAAGACTCTACATTGAGATTGTGAACACAACAAAAACATAACCTACAACAATAATATCATTGTGGTCAATTGAACCACACAATCAATAATTTAATAAGTAGAATTAGATACATAGAGTTGCATCAAAATAGGCCTAGTAATCCATAGGCTTATACACTTAAGATATGTATCCTAAAGATTTATACAACCACAAGCACTCTAGCAAGTGTGTTTGGAATGAATATGCCATATATAACAGGTATTTTTTAGCATATCAAACATAATCCAACTTGGGCATGATAACCCTTGATACGCCAGTCGCTTCTCAAATATACAAATAACTACATGCCAATTACCTAGGTCTATAAAACTTTTATCATTTTCCACAACCTACAACTAGACAATTATATGCCTCACAATCTATGTTACAATAAAAAAATATTAATACCCTTATACAACAACCCTTGTTAGCGATTACTAACAAAGGGGGTGGATAGACAAAGTTAAATCAGGCCAACATTTAAGAGAGATAGGGCTAGAAATAAAATGAACAACAAGACATACTTATAATCATCCATAACTTGAATAAGTGGACATACTACATGCAATCTTTAGAAAAATAAAAATTATAAATTTTAGTAATTCTCTAGGAAATAAAATCAATTAACAAGAGATAACATTATCAAGTTCACTTATCAATATGGAAATGGTGCAACCAACCTTTTAATAAAACTAAGGATATTTGATTCAACATTGAACAAAACTAGCTTTCCAAAATTCTCCATAGTTTTACCTAAATCAATCAACAGTTTTGAAAAGATGAATACTCACTTCTATAAACACTCTCTTTTGAGATCATGATAGGTTTTTATTTAAAAAAACTATTGTGCTTATATATATATACCAACACCATTTTATTTTTTTAAAAAAAAAACACAAACCAAGTTTTGGCTGAGTCAACCGAGTCGCGAGCAAGGTAAAGCTATTAGTGTATTTTCTTTGTATCAAATTGGTTGGTTACATGTGACACCTTTTTTCATGCAAAACATATTTATTATTAATAAAGACCCTTTTTTATCTTTAATATTTATTTATATTAGATTAATGAGTCTAGAGTAAATATAAAATTCTTGGAACAAAAATGTTATACAAAGGAATTTATTATAAAAATATTATTCTTAGTCAATTCTCTATTAAGACTGGATATCAATTAGATTCGTTAAGATTATTACATATTATGTTATTTCATTCCTAAATGGAAGCAATTGTTCTTATAAGTTTAGGTATAAGGGATACCTAAAACTAATATGTAGGAGCTTGTTAGATAAAATGTACACTAAATTAATCCACTTAAGTATTCCATATGGAGAGATCATTTATGTTAATGAGAAAGCTCACATGATAGTTATGTAAATGATCATTTACATGTTAATATAAATCACTAAGTTATTTTATATAGAAAATGTTATACTTTGATCTTGTAAAATATGTGTTAAGTAGAAGAATTTAGAATAAAAAATAATAACTTTAGAGGAGAAAATATTAATGAATAGAAGTGAAAATTTCCAATTTGTTAGCGTTAAAAATTAAATGAAATAAAAATTTAATCAATATGTAAAAAGTACCAACGATCAGATATTTGATAAGAGTAACACATTGAACAATTAAATAGTGGCAATTTCATAAATAAAGCAAGAATCTTCCTTCTTATTTTTCCAAGTAGAAGTTGACGACATTAAAGAGAGGAAAACATGAAACTGTGCTCTTCTTTCTTTCATTTTCCTTCAATTCCTCACAAAGTTTAGCGCTAAAATTAGGTTTTTGGTGATTTCTATTATGGGAAGCTAACTCAAAATAAATAAAATCTTATATATAAAGAGATGATAAGTTTGGGTGTTCAGAGAGAAAAAGTTTGGAATTGGAAGAAAGGAAGAAAATTCTTGAAATTGTTTGGTATCAAATTTGATTAATTAGCATCGGTAAAGTATTTTATTTCAACTAAATCCTCTTCTTTTCTTGTTATTGTTTAAGAGATTGAAAATTATCAAATTTTAGGATTTTAGGGTTTATGTGATTTGTTAGGAGAATAATAAATTTGTGTTAATTATTGATTAATTATGATGTGTATTACATGAAAGGATTCAATTAGAGAAATTGAAGGCCAATCATGTAAAAATTAAAAAATTTAGTGGCTAACCATAATTAGAAAATTTAAGAGAAGTTGGAAATGTGATTAAATTATATTGGTTTTGGTATTTAAATTGTAACATCCTAGAGATTTATACACGTAAAATAGCTTTTTTAAGCCTTGAATTCAAAAATCAAGGTAATGTTTTTTCCACATAATACAAGACTTTTGCGATTTAATCCTTACAATTTGATCTCCTTTCATTAACCTATATATATATATATATAATCAACTTAACTATTCTCAACTTCTTTATTTATGTCCAATCCATTATTTGAACCATTCATGCCAAATTTGTATAAATATATTTATATACCCCTAGCATGTCATCCAATAAAGAAAATTTTTTCTACTTACATGTTAATAGAAACATTATCCATATAAAAAAGAAACACCTTGAAGACTCATTCCTTTACAAACATAAATGATATCATACATTTTTCTGTAATTCAAGTTTTACACTTAACAATTTAAAATTCTTGTTCTTCATACCCTTGGTCATTTAACGCTGACTTGTTTTATGACACTTGATTTCAGTTGTATTATCATCATTTTTAACTTGTTATATAATACCAGCACCATTACCACATTGTTAACATATTTGCACCCCATTAAGTAAAAACATATTCAAGATTTATTTAACCTTTCAGCTTAGTTGTTCATTGCATTTATTTTTCTTTGTATACTCATGTTTTAAAAATTTTGAACAACCATTACTTTCTTCTATCCGCGACCTATGTCCATTTTTCTTTTTTCTTTTTGTCATATATTTTTATGATGGTTCCTCCCTCTTCAAGAACTAGATAAGATTGTCCCTAAATAGCCCCAAGTTATGCCATACAAGTCATTTTAATTAGTTTTTTTATTCACTTGATTATGTTATCACATTAATCATAATTTTTTCTATACAAAAAAAAAATCTATACAATACAACCCTACTCTATACTTTATTTGACTTCCCAACACAGTCATGCACCTAATCATTTTTTATCTCCAAGTTGTCTTTGATGTGATAACATCATCTTCCTTATCATAGTAGTCGTCCTTCTTATTACTATTTGAATTTGCTAAATTATCTACATTCTCATGCATTCTCCTAAGTGATATAATTTCTGTCTTTATCCTTCACAAAGGTTATGTATTAATCAATTTAACAATCTATATCATGAACTTAATCATAAAATTCTTAGTAATTCAGTACTTAATTCAATAGTTTACAACTACTATTTAATAGTTGGGTTTTACCCAACATTTTATTAATAAGCTGACAAGTTGGTCATCTAGATAATAGTAACTCTACACAAGTCCATTTAAATCAACTTACACATTCCAGTCAATAAAAAAACTGATGCCACTAACCTATTTTCGGGTACTAGTCCCATTACTGGGCAATTATTTCTGCAACATAGACTATTACCGGGCACTAGCTCCATTACCCGAATACTAGTTTCACAACATAACTCATTACTAGGTAACTAGTTCCCAAACATAACACATTAATGGGTGCTAGCTTCATTACCAGGGCCCTAAAAAGAAAGATGAGATGAGTTGTTTTGACAACAAGTTATGAATAAATAGAAGTTATGCTAGATAACATATTAATGTGTGAGTAAAGGCTATAATGACATTACACTAGAGCATAAATGGTGGTTGTCTCTAGTAACACAATTATGCATCATGAAAGGTACACATATAATAGTACAATATGGATTATTTCTCAATAATACAAAGATGAAACTTTAAGGGCTGACAACGGGGTGTACAAGAAATGATACACATATGAAACATGGTTGAAAGGAAATAGTGAGAGTGAAATAGATATAAAAATAACTTTAGTTTGATACCAAGAATAAACCAAGATTTAAATTCCAAGGATAAAATTTCTTAATAAGAGGAGAATATAGAACTAAAAATAATAAGACTTCGAAGAGTGATAGAAACCAGGATAAGAAAGAATAGATAAATTAAGATAATGACAATAATTGTGATATATAATGGTGGGGATGATTTCCATAAAATGAATTTTAATTTAGAATTCATAATAACAGTAAAACTAGTAATATGTTTTAATGAATAAAATAATAAAAAAAAAGAGAATGATTCTAAGAAATAAGTGAGGTAATAAAAAATAAATTATAAGAAAGGATAATGCAACAAAAAGACAAAAGTGAATGTACAAGCACTAATAAAAAAATTGGCAACGTTGTCTTGAAACAGTAATAAACCTGATAAATAAATAAAAGTGGAAAATTTAAGGGTTTTTTTAAGGATAATTAACATGATTTATGTGGGGATTGAATAAAAAAATTTGGATTTTTTATGAAAAGTTATAAGATTATTTGTATATTAAAAAACAGAACTTTCAATCTTTTTTTCTTAGAGTCTATTGATATATTTTACTATCTTGGTTAAAAGTTCCAGCTCAATAAGAGAACTCATGATTTAAGCAGAAAACTGAATAGTTTACTGGAAAAATAAATATACGAAGCCATAAATGTGGGACAAGATTGTGCTTTCCCTTCCTTACAGTGATGGTGAAGCTGCGTGGTTTATAAACGATAGGCGCGTGTCGTGAAGGCGCTCGTGTAGCTCCCACCAGGGCCACACATGCCAAGTGCCATTACCACTGCCACTGGAAGGCTATCAGCTTTTGCAATTTTCTGTCCACGAGCTTCAACAAGAGCAACCAATTTTACTAACTAGGACTTCACCACATACACCAGTACTCTAGGTTGCTCTTTGGGTAGGAGGCACCAGCGATGTCATCTGCTGTAGTTGCAGGAACCACCTCCACTTCTTGCTTTGCCACCTTCAGCAAGAATCACTCCCTCAAAACTACCACACCTACCTCTACGAAACCATTCACTTCCTCTCATTACCAGGTTAATTTTGCCCTAACCTTTTATCTGGATTTGTGTTTGTTTGTAATGGTAAGTGAAAAAAATTGATGATTAAATACAATTCATCTCTTTCTTTCTCAATAGAAAAGCAACTTTCAAGGCCTATCACTTCAAGATGGCAAAAGGGGTTGCTCGGATATCTTCATGCCTAACAGCAGCTGCAGTACTTTGATCAATGTGAGAACAGGGCTTCAGGTCACTGCCAGAACGGCTGGGGCTGCGAAGACGATTGAGGTTGAGGTTGACAAGCCACTGGGTCTCACTTTGGGTCAAAAGTCTGGCGGTGGTGTGGTCATCACTGTGAGTCTCCTTGTAATTGAATTCTATGTTTTTGTGTTTCTGGTCTTTCTTTTGCTGCTCATGAAATTGACATTATTAATTAGGGCGTAGAGGGGGGTGGGAATGCAGCCAAAGCAGGGCTAAAATCAGGGGACCAGGTGCTCTACACTAGTAGCTTCTTCGGAGATGAACTTTGGCCTGCTGATAAGCTGGGGTTTACTAAAACTGCCATCCAAGCAAAGCCAGATTCTATTTATTTTGTTGTTAGCAGGTATTCTTTCCTTACTCCTCCTCGTTTTTTTGCTATCATGATTCATGTATTCCATATCAGTGATGGTTTAAAACTAACAAAACATCTCTCTCTTAGAAAGAAATCACAGAACATTTATGTAAGATTCATCAATTAACTTGTGGGAATCAAGAAAATAAGCGCTCGTTTACCTTAATTGCAGTGTTTTTTTTTTTTTTTTTTTTCAGTCCAGTTAGCTGGACTGGTAACCATAAAAATTAAGTTTTTTTTTCTATAAAAACAAAAAAACTCTAGGCTTCTAGCATAGACGGTAGTGTTGTTTGGATTGATGATATGGAAAAGGAAAAAAGGCAGCACGGGTTAGCTAAGATGGATTAACTACGTTTGATGAAACAAATATTATAGAAAATACGGATCAAATTAATTGCAGTCTCTGTATGAGGAAGTTCCTAGTAGCAGGTGAGGGATCAATTACAATATTGAAAGCAAGTAGATATAGACAATGGCATATAGAAAAAGTGAAAGATAATTATATATAATATATATAGGGATTACTGTTTGTAGAATTAAGACTTGTCTTTGTTAGATGTTTGGATTGGTGCTGAATGAAATATCTCATGTTTGTCTCGTAAGCAGTGATTGCATTCTTCATATAATTGTATTAATCTATCTATATAGTACATAGTTATTAAACCCGGCCCGGGGGTTGACCCGGCCAAGGGGCCGGGTCTCGGGTTTCATGGGTCAACCCGGGTCAACCCGGGTTGACCCGTAATAATTAAAAAAAAATTAATATTTTATATGAAAAAATTCATGTAAATATAGATTATATATATTATAAATAATCAAGTTTAAAATAATATTTTAAAAAGTTTTTTATCCCACGTTAAAAAGATATTATGTTAAGCTTTTAAGTTGAAGTATTTTAAGTTGAATTATATTTTATCAATGTGGGATTTGAAACCCATTAGTATATATACTCTATGTTCCTAAGGAAAAAATCATGTTTTTTCAATGTGGGATAAAAAACCTTTTGGTTTAAATACTTCAACTTAAAGGGATAACATAGTATCTTTTCAATGTGGGATTTGAAGCCCTTTCATATATATACTCTATGTTCCCATGAAAAAAGTTATGTTTTTTCAATGTGGGATTTGAAACCCATTAGTATATATACTCTATGTTCCCAAGGAAAAAATCATGTTTTTCCAATGTGGGATAAAAAACCTTTTGGTTTAAATACTTCAACTTAAAGGGATAACATAATATATTTTCAATGTGGGATTTGAAGCCCTTTCATATATATACTCTATGTTCCCATGAAAAAAGTTATGTTTTTTCGATGTGGGATTTGAAACCCATTAGTATATATACTCTATGTTCCTAAAGAAAACATCATGTTTTTTCAATGTGGGATAAAAAACATTTTGGTTTAAAAAACATAACTTTTTTCATGGGAACATAGAGTATATATATGAAAGGGCTTCAAATCCCACATTGAAAAGATACTATGTTATCCCTTTAAGTTGAAGTATTTAAACCAAAAGGTTTTTTATCCCACATTGGAAAAACATGAATTTTTCATTGAGAACATAGAGTATATATACTAATGGGTTTCAAATCCCACATTGAAAAAACATAACTTTTTTCATGGGAACATAGAGTATATATATGAAAGGGCTTCAAATCACACATTGAAAAGATACTATGTTATCTCTTTAAGTTGAAGTATTTAAACCAAAAGGTTTTTTATCCCACATTGGAAAAACATGATTTTTTCCTTGAGAACATAGAGTATATATACTAATGGGTTTCAAATCCCACATTGAAAAAACATAATTTTTTTCATGGGAACATAGAGTATATATATGAAAGGGCTTCAAACCCCACATTGAAAAGATACTATGTTATCCTTTTAAGTTGAAGTATTTAAACCAAAAGGTTTTTTATCCCACATTGAAAAAACATGATTTTTTCCTTGGGAACATAGAGTATATATACTAATGGGTTTTAAATCCACATTGAAAAAATATAATTTTTTTCATGTGAACATAGAGTATATATATGAAAGGGCTTCAAACCCCACATTGAAAAGATACTATGTTATCATTTTAAGTTGAAATATTTAAACCAAAATTTTTTTTATCCCAAATTTTAAAAAAATAAAAAAAAACCCGGGTCTCGTCCGGGTTTGCCCGGGTCACCCGGGTCCCGGGTCGACCCGCCGGGTCGCCCGGGTTTGGCCGGGCTGTTGCCACAGCCGGTCTTTTATTAAACCCGAACCGGTCCAGCCACCGGGTCGACCGGGTCCCGGGTCGACCCGCCGGGCCGGGCCGGGTTTAATAACTATGATATAGTATACAAGGGCTGAGTGAAGAGAAGAGAGCCAGCGACGTCTTTGTTATTGAGGGTATGTTTATCCTACTTCCAAGCACTAGCAAAGAAAGTTTCGATAAAGAGTTTTTTTCTTTCCTTCTTTTTCGCTTCAACTCGGGAGCTTTCCGCCCTCACTTTTTTTCCGTAAGGTTTTATCGATTTCAAGCGGTAAGTCTGAGAATTCTGTAAGAGAATTTCTCTTGTAATGATAGATTGTGGTAATATGGCTGGTACATGCTGATTTGCAATCTACGTCTGACGAAGTCCCAGTTTTTAAACTAAACTTTGATCAGATTGTTTAACTCCTTTCCAAAAAGACCAAGAATTCAAACATGTTATATGCATAGGAATAGGGCAGGAATAAAACATGCATAAGCTCATAATTCATTTTGCTGTAGTTATATGTGTTTCAAAACTGACAGAAGGTCGATCTTTATTGCAATACAGAGGCACAGAAGTAGATGTCAAACGACTGCCTAAGCGTCCTGCTCCTCCCCGCTTTGGAAGGAAGTTGACTGAGGCTCAAAAGGCATGCTTCTTTTTCTTTATGTGCAATTCCATATATTCCTCCATTTCAAATTTAGTGTGTTGGTATGAAATTACTTTTTACTGTCATGTCGTTGAACACTAATGGTGTAAAGCTTTTTGCAGGCTAGAGCAACTCACATATGCATTGATTGTGGATTCATATACACCTTGCAGAAATCTTTTGATGAGCAGGCACGTTTGTCCCCTTTGCATAGAGAAAGATCTTACATTTTTCTTTTTCCACCTAAAACATCAATTTCGTATTCAATAGCACATTGAGTAAAAAAGATAGCAGAAAATAGATTTCTGGCAAGAAGAGATTTTGACCGAATAAGAACATGTCAATATAAATGCTTGTACACAAATTTATCTATTCTTTTCTTCTTGTTTCTGCAGCCGGAAGCATACGTATGCCCACAATGCAGAGCGCCAAAGAAGAGATTTGCACGATATGATGTGAATACTGGAAGAGCAGTCGGTGGCGGACTGCCTCCTATCGGAGTCATCATTGGGCTAGTGGCTGGCATTGGTGCAGTTGGTGCACTGCTTGTTTATGGCCTTCAATGAGGCAGTTGCTTATTATAACCCAGATTTTATCTCCTTTTGTTTTTTCCTCTCTCAAATTCTACTGTCCAGTCTGTTTTATCGTAAACATCAGATGTGCCAGTAGTATTTGTGTTGCCAGAGAGAGTTCATGTCCTGGGATATATATATTTTTTCTGTCAAATCAAGTAAAAATTACAATTTACAATTAAAAAAAATACTAAATATTTGGCCTTTTTGCTCTTCATCAATTGCAGTTCCTCTAATATTTCACTGTTTTCAAAGCCAATGTTTTTCTTATTGGTCCGTTTTTGCTTTGATTATTGAACTTTATTTCTTTTCAATTATATCCTTGCGAATTATGTTGACATGTTTTTATCTATTGTTACATGTTTTCATTTTCATGTTCTCATCTACCCGAATATTCCACAATTTTACATAATGAATTTAGGCTGTAGTACTTAAAACAAAAAATACAAAATCAAGGATAAAGAAAAAATGTTTAATTTGGTCCCTTAAGTCTTACTTTTTCATATTTGATCCTTGTTCTTTAAGATTTTTATGATTTAGTTCTTAAGATTTTTCTTGCATTTTAGTCCATAAATGTAGAAACCTCTCATATGGCAAAGTATAGCCACCAATAACAAGTAATTTTGATGTTTATTAAGTTGTATCTAAGAGAGAAACTTATCAGAGGTGGTTTCTGTATTCACTTATTCCCAACAAGGTAGAACAAGATTTCTATTTTTAATTTGGTTTGATTTTAAGTGTTTTAGACAATTAAAATGTGTTTTGTAGTTAGAAATGAGTGATTTAAAAGTCTATAAAATGTTTTTTTGTCAGTTTCGGGGTCAAAACAAGGTTAAAATTAGGATTTTTAGAGTCTAGAAACTTGAATTCTAATTTCCAGTAACTTGAGGTGCTTTCAATGATTGAAAAATATTTTGTTGTTTGCGTTATTTTAAAAAATATTTTTTATTTTTTAATATTATGATAAGTTTAATTTAAGAAAAAAAACATTTTTTTAATGAAAAACATATGTTTTGTAAAACAAAAGGAAACCAATGAATAAGAAAAAGAAGTTTGGATTAAAAAAATACATTTTTTACTCCTTATTTCAAGTCAATAATTTTATTTTTTTAGATTATATTTTAATTACCTTCATTGTTTTATTCAATAAAATAAATAAAAAGAATATTTTTTAAAACAAAAAATAAATATACAAACAAGAAAATATAATTTTGGCTAAAAAATATACTTTTCTCTAAATTTGAAGTCATTGTATTTCTTATGGATATCCATTTTTATTGTCATACAAATAAATAAATAAAACCAAAAAATTACTCAAATATTTATATGAGCATCTATATTTTGCTTCTTAAAATGAAGATTAAATTCCCAATTTAGTCTTTAACTAGTGTTAATAACTTTTTATATGATTTATCAGTTTATATATTTTTTAATTTATTTTATAAAAAAAATACAGACAATATCTTTTCAATTCTTGAATACTTCTTATCTTTAATTACAAATTAGATTGGAATCATATCCACAATATGGCGCGGGATACAATAACTAGTTTAAGTAATAGGAAAACGATGTTTTTGATGATCAAAATAAATACTTTGAAGTTTTAACAATGTTTGTTTCAAATATATTTTATTTTGATCTTATTTTCATATATACTCGTAATTTTAAAATCCAACTCAAAGGTCGGTCCAAGATAAGGTTTGGGTCATAAATTGAAAGGGTCATATTTTGATTCTAATTTTATTTAAAACAACATCACTTTGATCTAAATTTTTTTTAAAAAAAAAGGTTCTTGATTGGCTTTTACCTAAGTCCGGTAGGTATCAAGTCAACCTATATTTTTAACCGAGTTAGGCTAGGTCAATAATTTCTTTATTTTTTTAAACCTAGATCAATCCAAACTCCAGGTTAATGGAATCCTAAATTGAATCGCCAGGATGGTCTTGTTTTTATAACTAGGTATGTACATGTACCAATAAAAGTGTTCAGTCGATACTTAAGTACTAAGGTTCAAAAGAATTCACAACCAATTTCAAGTTCACCAACCAGTTTTTCCTCTCAAGCTTTGTTAGGTTTCTTGAAACACACACATGGAGCGGAAATTGTAAACATAAAAAAAATTTAGGAGTCTCAAGAATCCTGTTATACAGATCTAAAGTTATTTAGAGTTTATGCAAAGATTACATGAAGATCAGATGTTCTTTTTGGCTTTTAATATTTGCTTCAAAGCTGAATTATTGCAACCCACAAGTTGTCCATATATCTGGTCTCTAATGGTAATCCACGCGAAACACCAGCTAAAAATCTCTTAAACCTTTTCCATTATAATTAACCATTAAATTGAGTTGATTAGATGTTATAAGAAGCTTAGTTATCCTTTAAGCATTGAGAAGAGAAAATAGAGGGAGAATAACTTGTAATTGTTCTTTCTTTCTTTTTTCCAAACTCATGGCATAGTTGTATAGATAATCATATTAAAAATCTATACAAACATGTGTGTGTTTAGAGAGAAAATGAAAGTGTAGAGTGTTTTGGTGAGGGAAGTTTCAAAGAAAGAGAAGCAAGAGGTTTGTTTTTTATTCCATAATTAACTATTAAACTGAGTTTATTAGATGTTGTAAAAGGCTTAGTTATCCTTTAATTTCATCCTTGTTCCTTAAATTAGTAAAGGAAAATAAAAGCTTTAAAATTTGTAATTAGTTGTATAGAAAAGAGGATGATAAAGTTAGTTGGAAATCAAAGGTGAAATTGTCAAATAGGATGTAATATTGTGTTGTTATTGCTTCGAGAATAGAAATTGATCATGAAATTGTTAATTGGGGCATGCCTTTGTGTTGTTGTTTTGTGAATATTAATTGATAATAAAATTGTTAGTTAGAGCATGAATTTGTGTAAAATGTGTGTTATAATGAGGAATCATATATAAAATCTTGGTTATGATGATTGTATATTGAATTGAGATGTTCTGTATCATTGCAATATGTTTTGGAGGGATCAGTAGGTGAAATTTCTATGAATTTTATAAGTTGAATTATTGCCCCCCAAGTGTTTGATAAAATGTTAGACATGGATTTTCAAAGTTTTGACATTAAAATTCATTGATGAAAAGTTTAGATATTTAAACAATGAAATTCATTGACGAAAAGTTTAAACATTCAGTTTAGTTGATAAAATAGTTAGATATTAAATAGGATTATGTAAATAGTTGATGTAATGCATAGATATTGAATCATATGATGGAAAATGGTTACATGTAATGTTTAGACATTAAACTGAAATATGGAATTAGTTGATGAAATGTTGGGACATTGAATTTGAATATGGAAAAAGTTGACATACTTAGACATTAAATGAGATTGTGGAAATGAATGAATTGATAAGCAACAATGATCAAATGAATAAAAATTAATGAAATTTGTGAACAAAAATGGTATATCCATGAACTTTATTATGAAAGTGGAAAATGATGTGAATGAGTAATTGAGATAATGGTTGGAATAAATTTGGATACTAATTTAGATATCTTCTTAAATATTATAAGGGTGACGAACAGGAGCACAACAAGAGCACCAGGTAGGTGTTTGTCACCCTTTTTCTTTTATTTTAAAGAGTGTTTTTGTTTAATTATGAAAATGTGAATACAATATGAGTAAACAAATGAAGAATCGATGAAAAGTAAACAAATAAGAAATCAATGAAAGTAAGTGATTGAGAAATAGAGATGAGCAAGTTAATATGATGTCAATGTAAGGAATGATTATGAGAAATAATGAGTAAATGAAATATGAGCATGAAAATGATAAATAATGCAAATATGGAAACAATGAGTAAAATCAAATATGTTATATGACTGTGAAAATAATACCATATGATATATGCTTTCAAGATGGAAAAATGGTATTGAATGAAATATGTCTTCGGAACAGGAAAATGATACTTATGAAATATGCATTTGGAATAGAAAAATGTTATCAAATGGAATATTTATTTTGAGAGGGAAAATGATTTGTAAATTAATCGGTCGCAATAGTAGAGGTTATGATTTTAAATTAAACCTACTGCAATGACAGGGTTTATATGAAAAAGGTTAAGCCGGCCACAATGAGTGTTAATCTTTAGAAGGAGAAGAAAAATGTTTTTCAAGTAAAATCATAAGTTATTTGTGTGATGATGCTTTTTGAAAAAATAGATATTTTCCTTTGTTAATATATTTTTTTTTTGTATTATTATGTTTTTCTGATTTTTTTTCCTATTTAAAGATAATAGTTTTTCTAATTTATTTTTTCTATTTAGTATTAGTGGGGGTTTTAACTTTTTTCTATATAAAAGATTGTAAAAACCTTTTGATAAGTGAGATGAATACAAATTTATTTTTTTAAGAATCCTTCCATAGTTATAATGTTCTTCATTTTTAAGGATTTTGACTTGCAAGAAACCCTGCCATCCTTTGCTTCTATCTGCATCACTTTTTATGGATGTGTTCAGCTGGTTTTCAAGGAAGTTCTTACACTTGAGGTTCCTGTGATGAGAAGGATTTCTATAATCCTGTGGGCAATCTGGTACTGCTGCAATCAAAGAGTGTTTCAGGACAAGTGCACAAATAATTCTTGATATTGCTGTGTCAAATCTCTCTTGATACCAGGAAGCTAACAAGAAGCTCAATCCATTTACTTCCGCTTCCTGCAATCAAGGGCTGTCTAGATGGTTGCCTTCTGCAGATGGTTTTATACAGATCAATTCGGAGCAGCACACGTTGCTGTGGTTATCATCAAGGCAGAGTTATGTTGTTTGTTCTGTTAAGAACTTCATGGTGCTCCTTTATGTATCAAGATTGCAAGGAAAGGAACAAGATTGTTAGCGCCGTTGTTGATAGAATTTCCAGCTTTAATCGACTTAGATCTCACGAAACAAGAATTCTGCAGGAAGCTATTGTATGTAAATCCCAAATATGATTCTCTTTGCAAGAGCTGGAACTTTCAGTAGTTTGCTTTTGTTTATACTTGCATTAGCTGTTGTCCAAGGTTATATTGCTAACTGCCACTGTTTATGTCTCGTTTTGCCTTGTCTAGAGCTTCAAAGATCCAGCTATGGCTGAATGTGGTTATGGATCAAAATTATACAGAGAGTTCAATATCACCAAGAATTGAAACTAGTGTGTACGGTGATCTTAAACCCTAGAGTTGAAAAAAACAAAAAAACTAAAACTTTCTTAAAAAATGCTCATAAATACAGAGGAAAGCAGTTCCTGATATAAGAGGAGTTCAGGACAGATGATGCACTTGTACCAGCTCTGCTACCAAGAAATACACGCATGGTAGCATATGATAATACAGATTACAAATGAAGTAAGAATAACAGAGCACAAGAAGATAAGCCTCCTCATTAATTTTTGTTAAAAATAAATAAATAAAAAACAACTCCAGCTGATGAATGATATCTACTTTTGAATTATTTATTTGCTTCCTTCACGCACTCATCCTTCTCCTTCAACCACATTTCTGCAAACTCACAATGCTTCCATGCCTCGAACCATGGGCCACCACGAGTATAATGTATTGCTTTAGGAAATGTTGTTGTGTCACCCTCCACAACTTTGTTATGACCCTCCAGGAAATTCCACACAAATGGGATGGAACCAATTTCTTCGTCCTCAAGCCATTGAAACCTATGAAGGAAAGCACCAGTTTGGGTACTTACAACCTCAGGCGTCAGAACCTTGTTCTTCGGATGCCCACAATTGTACAGCACCATGGAAGACCAGTTCTTCCTTGGATACACAGTTTGCACCGCCCCGTCCATTTTTGTGGTCTCTTTCGGAGCATAGTCATGATGCACACACATGATGGCATACTTATCATCAATCAAATCCCTCAATTCCTTAATGTCAGCTAAGTAGAGGAAATCACAATCGACAAACATTGCCCAACCATCATAGTTAGCCAAATGCGGGGTCAAGAAACGAGTAAAAGAGAACTCTGTGCTCTCAAGCCGGCCTCTCTCACGCCAATACAGGCCTTTCGTTCTAAGCTCTGATTGCACAATGGGGGTGATGTCAACGGGGATCGAGGATCGTTTCAAAATAGAATGGCGACAAACCTCATAGGCAACATCTTCAGATGGATCGTAACCCACAAATATCTTGAAGGGCTTGTCATTCGTAAAGCCTCCGTTGGAAGTCACTGAATGCACCTCCCCATTGGTAGCGGTCATGGTCACTCTAGCTGGCTCTGAACTGTGAATCATGATCGCAGATACGTGCAAAACAAACAAGCAAACAGTTTATAGCAGCAATTACAATTATTTAGACCAGGCAGGCATATCACAGATCTGTGTAAAACACCAATCTAACAGTTCATGATAAAATTCATCTGCTCAGATTACACTCCGAAAATAAACAGAATAGGAGTATGGTTTTAGTCTATAATTATCAAAAGGGTGGCCGGATTAACCATAGGTCAAGAAGTCAAATCAAATCATAGAAACAAGAATAAAATCCAGTTGTTGGAGCTCAGTAGCATCACCCACATTTTGTCAATCAGTGATTAACAGAGAACCCAGGTCATTAAGTAATCATCTCAACAAGCAGAACGAGACGTGTTTAACAGACAGGTCTCAAGAAAGAAGAACAAAATACATTGGGCCAGCAAAAGATTTGAGAGTACCTGGAGATCTTGAAAAAGAGAAGAGAATGAAAAAGAAAGCGTGATCTGGGTTTGTAATGGACGTGAAAGGGAATCGAGTTCCTTTATATTCAATCTGTCTAAGATTAAGCGGTGGCTGTGAGCAAGAGACAGGGAGATTTATGGAGAGCCCACCGTTTTCTGAAATGCATATATTATTTAATTTTGAGATGAAAATGTTAAATTTTCGTTTTCTTTTCTGACTTTAACTTTATATCTTTTACTTCTCAAGCTATGGCTAATAATAACGAGTGGACGGAATAGATGGAATGAGAAAGAGAGTTTTATTCCGTTTGGTTGACAAGAAAAGTGGGAATGAAAATGAAAATTAAACATAGTTTCTTTCTCAATCGTAACCAAGGAATAGCAATTAATAGTTTTATTTTTAGAGTAATATGCTATTGTTATTCACACTTTTACTGTACACATACTCAATTATAAATTTATATATAAATTTATCATTTTCCCGCACACAAAAACATTTAAATTAATTAGAAATTCATTCTTTTCGTTGAGATACTAATGTCATTATTAAATTTATAAGGGGACATAATGGTAAGCTCATACTTTTGTTGCATGGTAAAATTACTAAATAGCTATTAAAAGTTATTTTCATTTAATTCGTGTTAAGGAGTATTTTTTATTTTTTTTACTTTATTTTAAAAATTAGAATGACTAAATTGTTCCTAAAATCAAATTTCTTAAACCTTGAGTCCAAGGGTGTTTATGTTATTTTCAATAGGGCTTTTTTTGTATTATTAAGCCGAGGTATAAACAATTTAGTCTTTTTTCATTTTAAAATATTATTAAAAAAATTGTTGACATGTATATAGCACATACCAGCATATGGGGTGACTCCACACTACTCTAACGGCACATGAGCTGTGTTTTAGTAGAGGAATGTCAGCTTCCATGTGTGGTGGTTACAGTGACAGTTTATCGTCGGACACCTCTTTTTTTTCTTTTCTTTTCTTCTTCTCTTTATCCTTCCCCTTGAATTTCTTGTTGGTCATTAAAACAAATTAGATTTGTCCTTTTATTTTATAATATTTCAGGTTTGGCTTTTAATGTTTTGATTTTTAATTTTGATTCTAAACCCCTTTTATCAATTTTAAATTTATTTTCAATTTCATCCTTGGATCCATGATCTAATTTTTAATATTTTTAAATTTGATTCTTATTCTCTTGATTTTTATTTTTTTATGAATTTGATTTTTCTTTTCAATTTTTCCATTGAATTCAAAATTTAATGATATTTCAAGTCAACCCACCGGGTCGAGTAGAGTTGTAAATTAGTGGTTTTTCTATATGGGATGCTTTTGGTTCGATCACTAGCTAAGGTCATGGATTTGAAAAGTAAACATGAGTTGATATTTTTTTTTTTTATCTTGATTACATCTTTCAAAGTTGTTCGTTTTGAAAAATAAACTTTGTTATTTTTTTTTATTTTCTTTCAATCAAGTTAGATCCATATCATAATTTAGATAGTAAATTTAGCCGGGTGGCCCAAGTATTTTTTAAGTTAATTGTTTTTTGTTTTTTTTTAGCTTCATCCTTTAAAATTCGGTTCTTTTTAAAAATAACCTCTTTTTTTTTTATCTTAGATTATCATATTCCCCATGATCATGCTCATGATTTTTGGCAATTCATGATTTTTGTCCTTTTGATCTACCTAGAACCCCACACGATAAGAAAATAATAACTTGACAATTCCATGTATGCATTCTAATTTCTTGCTAATAAGAAATCGCTCGTTGATCATTCTAATTACACGTTTCTAATCCAAGTATGCATTCTTCAGGTAGTGTTTACGAGTATCGTTGTATTTTAAAATGTTTTTTATTCTAAAATATATTAAAATAATATTTATTATTTTTTTTAAAAAATTAACATCAGCACATTAAAATAATTTAAAAATATTAAAAATATATTAATTTAAAATAAATAAAATAAAATAAAAATTATTTTTAAAAAAAACAATCTCAAAACACAATATCTAGTTAACTAGTCTATCGCGCCTCACTTAACGGGAGAAGATTATCAAGTAAGACCAACGGACAACGCAGCGAGGATGTCGGCCTTAATTAAAAGCTGGCGCTTGCCTCTTGCAGGACAGGAAACGGGAAGCACATGTCGGCCACCGACACCAGTACACGTTTCGTATAAATGGTTCAGACAGCTGTGATGGTGACTGGAAAAAGCAATTGGGGCAAAGGAAAGGGAAGGTTTTCTTAAATGATATATAATAATAATCACCACAGATACGATGAGTGGAGTTGATGGTTTCTGATCCAGCATAATAAAATCTAGTGGAGATCGGTGTTCCGTGCTATACCACGTGCTCATCTGTATTTCGAAAGTATTTTTAAAAAAATTTAAATTTTTTTTATTTTTTATTAATTTCAAATTAATATTTTTTTAATGTTTTTAAATTATTTTGATGTGCTGATGTCAAAAATAATTTTTTAAAAATGAAAAAACATCATTGACATGCATTTTAGCACGAAAAGCTATTTGAAAAACAACCGCAACCACACTGCCAAACAAGCTATAAAATGCGCGGCAGCTGCTTAGTGCGACTCTGTCAACTTAAAAAAAAAAAGAAATTTAAATATTCATAAAAATATTTTTTCATTTTCAAAATAATATTTTTTTAAAAAAATTAAAATGATAGTACGTTAGATCAACTCGGATCAAATTAGATTAATTTATCAAACTCGTGACATGAATCATGAACTTCACTGATTTTAATGAATTTGTTTCTTTAACCTATTTTTATTTAATTATATTATAAAAAATAGATACTTGTAAAACCGAGCACCAACTCAATAGTAGAATGTTTTTTCTGAGATCACGATAACCCTATAAAAACATATTAAAATAAATTATGAAGTTTAATTATTAATAATTATGTTTCTTTTTTAATCATTTTTTATTTAATAATATGATAGAAAACATATGCTCAAAAAAAATAAGTACCAACTTAATGCCAGTACGTTTTTCTAAGATCACATTCATTTCTTCTAGGGGAATGAATCAAAAGAATTCTGAATCATAACTCTAGATTTTTGTTCATCCTTCGCTGGGATATTATCTCAGGGTTTGCAACAATAACTTGGTATATCTATTATATGATCATTAAACTAAAATATATCTATGGTTAATTAATTGGTGGGCTTGAGGAATAGTTGTCGCCATACCTAATCAAAAAAAAGATGTTATCCAAAATCATTCAAGTAATTGTAGTAAAACTAGACATGTTGACCCTTTGGCTCTTGGAGCGATAAAAACGTATTTAAGTAATTTTCATTTTATAACCATAATGAAAATGCAATTTTTGTTATAGGAAGTAAATCAAAATAAATCATGAAATTTAATTTATAAAAAAAAAAATTTAGAATAATTTTTTATTTAATAATACAATGGACAATTTTTTATTTAATAATACGATAGAAAAAAAATATACAATTATAAAACCGAATACTAACCAAATATTGAGATGTTTTTCAAGGCCATGATTTATACCAATCCTCGGTCAATGCTAAAATACCAAAACGGTTAATAATTTAAAACAATTTTAAACTCAAGTATTAGCATGTGAGTTTTTTTTTTTTTTTATCTAATGGTTTGCATACTGAAACAAAAATCACAACGATTGTGCATTTTCGTGGGGTTATAAGAGAACAAAATTGAGAACAAGTAATAAAATAAAATTTCGGTAATGAAAGAGAATATGACAAAGGCAAAAAATAGTAGAACAAAAATATTAAAATCAATTTTTTATTATTATTATTTCTTTAGGTGTGCTGACACGAAGATATATAATTACATTCATTACTTTCAGGTAAAAAGTCAAAAAGGCCTTCAACTGACTTTTAGTACATAGGCCAGGCCACCCTCTGCACATAATCAGCGCGTCCCTTGCCAAGAATTATGTAAGGTACTGTTATAGAGTCATTTTAGAGATACTAGACACAAGAAAAATAAGGAAAGAAATAAAAGAAATAAAAATAAAAATAAAATTGTATTTAATAATAATGTATAAGATAAAGTAATAGTATTTTATTTTATTTGGTTAAGGTAAATAAGATATAATAAAATAAAAAAATATTTTACTTTTAATATCTATTGATGTCGAACTTACCTATTTTAAAAAATAATTAGATATTTTTTTCTTACTTTAATTTATATTAAATGTTAAAATTAATATTATTATAATAACTTTAATTATAAAATTATAATTGAGTTAACTAGTTAATCCGGGAACTAGACTCATCCAAGTTTAAAAAACAAAACAGAGGAAGGACGAACTTGACCCGACAAGATTAAAAACCCAGGCCAGCCTAATATAAAACACAGGTAAAAACAAATTGACTTTTTAAAAAAGAATGATCAAAACAAGATTAATTTGATTACTTTTTTAAAAAAATTGGGTCAACTAGGTTAATTCTCTCGATTAGTGACATGAACCTTGCCTTGGGTCAACTCCTGAATCAGGTTTTAAAACTATAATAATAACACTTTTATTCATACATTGACTCAGGTTAACTCCTGCTGACCCTCTTAACTCATGACCTGGGTCTTGCCTTGATTTAGCACCGAGTCGGGTTTTAAAACTATGATAATAACAATTTTTATTCTGAAATTGACCTAGATCAACGGGAGTTGACCTTCATGACATGGGACTCGAGTCTTATCCCAGGTCAACCCCCCGAGCCAGGTTTAAAAACTATGATAATAATCATTTTTGCTTTTATATTGACTTAAGTAAACGCTCAACCTTACTTGTGACCCGAGCACTGTCTCGAGTCAACCCCTAAATGGGATTTAAAACTATGATAATAATTAATTTTATTCTTACACTGACTTAAGCCAACCCGAGTCAACCTGACCCGTGACTCGAGCCCTGACCAGTGACTTGGGCTTTGCCTTAGATCAACCTCCAAATAAAGTTTTAAAATTATGATAATAACCATTTTTATTTCTATATGTTTTAGTTGAATAATTTTGAAATTGAGAGTTTTTTACTAAGTTATTTTAGTAATAAAAAATAATAAATATTATTTCTAAAAACATGCATAATCTATACTTCTTGTTTAAAAATGCAGAAATCCACTCCAAAATTATTTTTATATATATAATCAAACACGTTTATCTTTATAACAAAGCAACAGAAACTGATTTTTTCCGCATTACTCAACGACAATGAAGACAAGAGTCATTATATATGAGATGAATGCTTTAAAGAAATCCATGGATTTTGTGATGTCTTTTTCGAAATTGTAACCATACCTGAGGGTCATTCGGCGTGTATATTTTTCCCAATCCTTAAGCAGCTTATGTAGCTGCACTGCTGGAAGATCCCTGATTGAATTCAAACTTCAGAATTACACGACACATGTAAAAAGAATTGATCCAAACAATTCACAAGAAAAGCAGTTTAACTTTCAGGTGAGGTTGCAAGGGATCATCACAACATTACTCTAGATGTCCAACGCCTTAAACAAAAGGATATCATGGGTTTTGACGATTATGAAAATAAATCCTCACAACTTAGAATTTTTCTTCAAACTTTTAAATTCTTGCTATGGCATTTGATTTTGTAGAGGCCCAGGCGCACTTGGGTCATGCATGAGAGGACTTACTACACTCACAAGGTCAGACAAAAACCAGAACAATCCACAAGAATCTAGGATTAAAAAGATGTCTGATAAAAAAAAAGTGACAAAGTATATTAAGCTGGAGCTTGGCCTGCATCTGATCATATACACCTACCACAGGAAGCACAGGCCTAGGAAAGGCAATGCGAAACTGGCATTAGAAGGTATTCCTGAGAAACCAAAAAATATGCTCAAACGTTTGGTTGCAGGTCCTTGCTAAGAGTCTGCTGTGCTCTTCCAATTTTGCTTCTCTTGCAAGGCATGCCAAGTGAGAGTGGCATTCGACTCATCTAGGTTTTCCATTTGGCAGTGATAAATATATATCCCACAACGTTTTTCAGATCATATGGTATAGAGCAGGTTGCTAAGCATCTAGATGGGGGGAAGGCATTTTCTCCTCTCAGGGGTCACATTATACTTTTCCGGGCCTTCTCATACACCAGTCTCCTCCTGTATGATAAGATCTCTTTGCGGTTTCTAAGTGAATTGGGAAGATGATATGAGATTTTCTACAACCTAGAACAGGGGATCATGAGAAGATAACTTGGTTAGTTATTAGCCTAGCCCTAGATTCAGTTCAGAAAAATATACGTCTAATGGGAAATGAGTCTGGCAATTTCCCTAAGAAATCAACTGATTGACAAACAGGTTATCTGCATTAAAGCGCGGCCTCTAGGTGAATGGTTCGGGTGCTCAAGTCTAGAACAGCTTATAAGAACCTAAAAGCACCATCTTATCTAGCAACAGTTTCAATGATCCATCTGCAATTCTATTGATAATATCCTCCTGAATTTTCTTCTGGTTATGAACGATGAAATCTACACATTGAAAATCGTACTGCTTTAGCAGTTTTACTCCATCTAAGCAGACTACGTACCCCTCTTGCTTTCCCAAACTTGAAAACTTTTAGCTATTAGAGATTTATCATTAGCAAACAGGATGCTCTGTGAGATATGATCTTGAATATGGGAAGTCAGTTCAACAACAGTTAAGGAAAAACATAACGTTCGATCGAGGCAATTCATCGATATGGCTACTCTAATAGCTAGCCAAGACGATTGTATTTTCTAATTAAATCCATTTGTTAGAGTATAAATCTCTAGCATGGACCATCTTTATGGCAGGAAATCTGGATTCCAAAACGTTAGTTACCTCATCTTTATGATATTGCTGACGCTTGTACCAAGATGCTCCAGAGTCATTTTCTAAGCCCCCGCCATTGTCAGGAGCCCCTTGACTTGGACAGCTGCCTTCGGGCGGTGTATTTGGTATACTCTAGTGACTGTTTACTGTTTATGAACCTTTTTTTTCTTTATTTTGTTGGGTTTGATTTATCAATAACTGTCAGATAGATAATTTATTATATGAATTGCAGACGGTTGCATCTAGAAAGATGCATAAGAAGTTTAGGCAGGCGTTATTATTATTATTATTTTGGAGTGGTTTGAGAAATTTAACTCACACATAATCAAGTAGGTGTTTTTAAAGTCTCAAAGATGGATTGAGATTATTATTATTATTTTTTAATTAATATAGATGTTTGGATTAGTTTGTGCGTACCTCAATTAATTTTATAGGTTCTGAAGTTAATGACTAAGTAAGCCTCCAATAATTTTAAGATTTGTGGGATTCAAACTAATGACCTGCAGGAAACAATAATAGGACTTGATCAATTAAGTCACATCTTATAGTATTATTTTTAACTTATTTTTCATTATTTATTTTGTTAGATAAAAGTTAACAAGCTTAATTTGTTATATATATAGAAACTGATCTTATTCGCAATATTAAAAGCATTCATCTATGATCAAATATAAGTAGAAAGCATGTAAGGAATGAAGTTTAGATTACAATGTTATTGATATACTGTAATTGGAATTGTTTACAATCTTTCAGAAAGCAAAGTTAACGCGCGTGTTTCACAATTTTTCTAGAGACCGACACGTTTATTGTATTGTGAAAATAAAAAATCCATGTGTTTTTGCTTTGCTGGGAGATCAATCAAGAAGACTGCTGCAGATTGATGTTCTTTGCTGGTTTCTTGATTTTAGGGATTAAATTGTGACAGAAAAACACGAGGTTACACGTTACAATTGCAGCTGAGATATTTAATAGCAACCACCATGGCTGGAAATTGAAGCAAAAAATCCCAGCACACCAGCCATTTTTTCGCGTTTTCTAAACCAGAATTCTGAGAGAGCCTAGCAAACGACGCCGTCTACTTCTTCTCCCCCTTTTTAGGTTTCAGTTTTGAAAACGACGCTGTTTTTTTTTTCTTTTTTGGGAGAGGCTGAAAGTTTCTTTCATTTCAGTCAATTTAATCCCTAAACAGATTGATTGGACCCCTAGATTTGGCTTTCTTGTCCAGTTTAGTTCCTGGTCCTTCAATTCTTTTAATTAAATCCAAATTTCTTTTCAATTGAGTCCCTAATTGCATTTTTTTTTAATTAAAATCAAATTTCTTTTTTATTTGAGTCCCTAATTGCATTCTTAAATTTTTTTTACCTTTTTCAACTTAATCCTCAACTTGTTAAAATTAATTATTTGTATTTATTTTTTTATTTACTTTTGATTATTTCTAATTTAACTTGACACGAAAACAAAATGAAAGTGATGAAAAATACAAAATTATTAAAATTAATTATATTTATTGAATATATATATATATATGGGTTTAAAATTAGATTATTACAGCAATCAATTTGTGTTGCACGCCCTATTTTAATACACGATATCATGGCCTATCTTAGCTAGGTGAAAACATTGATGGTTGGTTGAAGACGGAAACTCTTGATTGTTAATAAAAATAAAATCTAATAATAAACTCCTCCTTTTTATTTAAAAGAAAAAAGCACTAGTAGCCTTAGAATCTCTTCTTTGTTTTTTTTTTTTAATTTGAAACTAAAATTTTCAAATGGAAAATCACAATTATGATATTAAATTCTATTTTAAAAATTTTAAATTGATTCTATAGGAAAAAAAATATTAAATTGATTAGTTAAATAAAAAATTATTGAAATTATTTTCATAGTTTTATGTGTAAAATAAACAAAGAATATTTCATAAAACAATCATAAAAAAGAAAAGAAAAGGAAAAGCTGATGTACCCCACAGCTCTGTATGAGCTTTTTGTTTGCCAATGTTCGATCAGGGCCTTATGTCGAATGTCACCTGCATTCCGGCAAACATCCGGTACGTTTCTGGGTGGTTTACCGGTAATTAGAGGTTTTCTCATCAAGCAGGTTGTCTTCTTATTCTTTTTCTTGGGCCCAAAGGGCCCAGTTCCAATCCAGCCCATCAAGTGAGGGTGCTGTCAGCTAAAGGGGTGGCAGTAGGTGGGTGAGGGGACATATAATAAAGGGTTTCGAGGAATCTTTTACTTATATATATATATATATAATTTCTCTTTAAGAAAAAGAAGAAAGATATGACGTCTCTGGGAATACTCTTGATTTTAGCGAGAGAGAATGACGAGATCGAGATGGTTGATTTTGTTTGGTGAGACTTTATTTAATGTTTCTCCTTCCTCTTTTGTTTTTATTATTCCATTTTAGAATTTTTTTTTTAATTTATAATCAATACCCACCCACTTTATATACAATACAATAATCAATTTTAAACCATAAAAAATAACTTAACTGGTTAGATCATGGGTTTACTTTTTAATAATCACGAGTTTAAGTTATTCGGGACCATTAAAAATTTACATGACTATTAACTTCAAGGCTCATAAATTAATCAAAGTGTTTATAAACTATTGTAAATATCTATTTTAATTAAAAAAATTCAAATTTAAATGATTTTTTCTCTCGAAGTCAATATCCTTTTTATTGAAATATAATGAGAATAATATAAATAAAGATAATTATATTAATTAACACGACTTCTTGGTAGGATCATTGCATAAAATATTAATACAGAATAGAGGTGAACTGACTTACTAGTTAGAAGTGGCGTAGCAGATTGGAAGCGAGCTCTCAATTAATATTCCTTGCAATGCAATGGATTGAGCTGAATGGTATCAAATGTTCATTTGGATTATTATAACATATACAAAAAAGCATGATAATTTTTTTTATTTAAAAAACCATGCTTTTTTAGTTTAAAAAAACATATTTTCTTTTAAAATTAATTAATTAATAAAAAATAATTTTTTTCAAATAATTTTAAATAATTAAATTTTTTAACAAACCTTTATTTCAATTACTGTTGCCTTTTATTTTAAAATTTTAGTGCTGATAAAAAATCATGTCATTGTTTTTAAGAAATTTTTTATTTTTTTTACATGATTATTATGACTCAAATTTTGTCTCTTTTTATATATATTTCAATCAAAGAAAAATAAAAAGAAAAAAAATATTTCAAAAAAAAAATACAATTAGAGGTGAAATTAAAAAAAAGTATTGAAAAAACTATCAATGTTACACTTCATAGGCCTTCTTAGTCCTTATAGTTTGAGCTCCATATATAACATGACATTATAATCATATTTTAGGGTAAATTATAAGGTTATTAAAATGTTTTTCTATGAAGCCCTATATGCCCATGCTACTTCTAACAAAATATTAAGTATGTTTTATGATTGTTTCTAACCAATTTTCTGAATGTTAAGAAATAGTTGTTGTTTTTTTTTTTTTTTTTTTGTCGATTCCACTTACCTATTGTCTTGGGCATAATAAGAAGTAGAGTGAAATATTTTGAATCCATATTTATGTGCAAATTGCTTCCCCTAGTGAGTATTGACCCAGGATGATATGTTTTTTTTTTTTTTTTTTTTTGACTTTGATCAATGTTTCTTGATTGATTGATTGATCGGTAATGAATATCTTAACTCATTTGGTGAAGTAATATGTGGCTCCTAGAATGAACACGATGAACATGATTTGACATTACATGGAGTTCGAAAATGTTGGATTGGATCCAACTATATGTACATTCTTGATATTTTTTTGCATAACTAATAAAATTCTAGAATATAAAAATATTGGTTGTCGAATAATTTACAGGGAAAACTTTAATTTTTATATATGTAAAAAAAATTATCATAAATATTACTGTTATTGTTAACTCATAAAAGAAATTATAAATAATATTCTGTCGGTGATATATTATATATTTATCAATAAATATATTGACGGATAAATAAAAATACCAATAACATTTCATACTGTTTTCCTGTCGGTGATATATTAAATTGACTGATAAAGATACCAACATAATAAAGTGAATAAATTTATTTATTTTTGGCGTACTTTATCTGTCTGTAAATTTATTGGTATATTTATTATCAATAAACTTATCGATAAACCATAAAATATCGATGAAAGTTTTTTCGATAAACTATTTTTTTATTTTTTTCTGTGAGTCTGTCAGTAATATACATATGGACAGACTGTAAATGTAAATATAAACAAAAATTCCTATAAGTAAAACTGTTAAATGCTTTATATATATTCTACCATTTAACTATATATTGAGTCAAGGTTTTTATCATTCAGCCAAATTCGCCTAATCTGTCTCCACTTCGGATATGCATCAAATAATAATTAAAAAAATAAAAGGAAAAGTAATTGAGGCCTTGCCAACCACTAGATCTTATTGTGGGTCCAAAAGCCATGCCATGCCATGAAACCTACATTCTGGCAGGGGAAAGAGAAGCAGTAGATATCACTTCTCCAAAAAGAAGAAAAATCTACAGCTGCCAAAGACAGGGTCCCACTGCCTACGTGGAAATCACCTTCCCATAAGAGAGAATTACTACAAGAATCACTTACAGAAGCCTCATTGCCCCCAACAACTGAACAGTGAGAGGCTGCCTTGATTGAATATGAAACAACATTAGTTACTTCTACTACTACTGATCATAATTTGTTAGCCATCTTTTTTTTTAGTTTAATGTGAATATTTAAACTAATTTATACATATTTCAATTAATTTAATATATTTTAAAATTAATGATCATATAAATCTCTAATAGCTGTAATATTATTTGTTAGCCATCTTTATTAATGCGATACTTGCCCTTCAGGATCCCCTCCCCACACTCACTGAGACTGCGACACGCGCGCGCGCACATATACACGGGCACTCATTGTTTTATATATATATATATATATATACACTCTGGATGGTTCAGACACGGTTTGATCTGTGTCCCGTGTTTCTCCTCATCCCTGTCACTCAGCGCTCATTTGTTTTTAGTTTCTGCTAATATTGTGATCGCTAGTTAGTACAGCAGTAGTGGTATTATCAGTAGCCAATACTAGTAGCGGTAGTGGTGGTGGTGGTGGTGGTGGATATGAGTACTGTTGGTGCAGGAGGGGCTGGGGGTGGTGGTGCAGCAGGGGTGACATCTTGGGGGATGGGGACAGGAGTGATGACCATGAGGTCGCCATTTACAGTATCGCAATGGCAAGAACTGGAACATCAAGCTTTGATCTATAAGTACATGGTGGCAGGTCTGCGTGTTCCACCTGATCTTGTGCTCCCTATTCAGAGGAGCTTTGAGTCCATTTCTCATAGATTCTTCCACCATCCCGCCAGTAAGCCAGCTCTATATATTCCTCCTTCACACATATACATTTATGTGTATACTATAGCTTCCATTTCTTGGCTACTGATTTAGAGTCTTCATTGGGTTTCTTCTCGATTTGATTAGGGGATCGTGTCGAGTATAGACAGCCCTTTCCCTTGTCCTTCTGCGTCTTCTTCTTGTTTAAACACTGAAACTTTGCTTTCAATTTTTTACGTTTTCTTGTTATGGATAAGTAATTTCAAGTTTACACATGTTATGTTGTTTTCCTGATTATCATGGAGAAGTATTTCCCTTTATTGTTATTATCATTACTAAGTGCATGTTGATATATATCTGGTAGATTTGGATTTCAAAGGCTGGCTATTCTTTTGAATTGATTTTAAATCTGTTGGAACATCCTTTTTCTTTTTTCATTTTGATCACAGTCGAGGTTTGTGGGCTACTAATTATTTGGTCAATATATCAGCTTTCAAGGGCGAAATATTTGACATTTTTGCACTTCTTCAGAATTTCTTGAAGAGATAAAATTGTAATGTCAATCATCTAAATGGTTCTGTGTATTGTATTGATGCAACCTTTTCCTGCCATGACCGTTGCTTTCTCCAAGGATTTGATTCTCTCTTTCATATTTCTTTAGTCATGTGATATGGTGATTAGGAGATGCCATATCACTTATTTTATAACAAAGTCTGACACTGCTGCTTGTAAAGGCTGTACCGTTCTTAATATAAGGAATCATCATGTTCTCAATGCTGTGTATATTATATTAATTGTGGCACAGTGTGTCTCCTGCTTGTCTTGTTGTTGGTATGAAATTGTTTGTGATAATTTGCAGTGGGCTATTGCACTTTCTATGGGAAGAAGGTGGATCCGGAGCCAGGTCGATGCAGGAGGACCGACGGCAAGAAGTGGAGGTGCTCCAAAGATGCATACCCGGACTCCAAGTACTGTGATCGCCACATGCACCGTGGCCGCAACCGTTCAAGAAAGCCCGTGGAATCACAAACCATGACACAGTCATCGTCCACAGTGACATCACTGACTGTAACAGGAAGCAGCAGTGGAACAGGGAGCTTCCAGAACCTCCCACTGCGCACATATGGTAATCCCCAGGGCACTGGTTCTGGACCTAACCAATCCCATTATCATATGAACTGCATTCCCCGTGGAATCCCAACTAAAGATTGCAGGTATCATCGACTTTTTATTTACTGGTTGTGTGCCTTTTGGATGCTTTCTGACCAGGAAAGAAAATAAAATAAAATAAATCCTAGATGAGATGACAAAGATGATTTGCTAAGCTTATTCCAAGTTATATGGTATTTAAAAAAGGGAAAAGAATTTAATCCAGATACGTTCTTCACTGTATAGATTTTGGTAATTATGCCTAGCACACTCCATTCCTTTTTCCCTACTCGTGGGCTGTGGTGATGCGAGTAGTGGAGATGTCGAGAAAACCTTTCATGTTTCAGTTGGGCTCTGTTGTCTAATAGAATGGAGAAGAAGTACAGGATGACATTTATTTTTGTTCGTCAGGCTTCCTCCTCCTTTGATTTGGTTCTATATCCATGAAAACTAATCCAACAACTCTGACAGCCATTAGAAATTGTCTTCAGCAAGTAATTGGCTGTAAACTTAATTCACTCTCTGGTTGAAAAGATTATAGAGAGAGAAAAAGCTTACAGCTTTTTTATGGTCATGGATTGCCTGAGATTCTCAGAGGAGAAAGAGTTGTCAGGTTCTACCCAAATTTTGGTGTTTCTGAAGATGTTCATGTCTCTCTGCTTGGTGATTAAAGTTTGCAATACAATTCCTGTGTGTGTATGCAATAAGTGCGGATTTCTTATTAGATGCTTCATGTTCCTTTTTTGTGTTCAGACAAGTTTCCCTGTGAAATTAGGGGCCCATTGATAAATTGTATGGAAGACCTGTGACCTTGGTAGTGTATGTGCAGCACAAACTTTGAATTTTAGCCTTCTGGGCCCTGGTGTCTGTGAGAATAGCTGTCAAAATCTGCTCTTTGCTTTGGGTCTGCTTCTTCGCTTTCTGTTTTTGCTGTTAAGTTTATGGGGGAATTCTGACAAGCACTCCAGTATGTGTTTGGAAATTCTGTTGAAACATTGTTTTTCAGAAATTTGATTTTTTTTTTTAATGTTTTTGGATCGTTTTAATGATCTGATGATAAAAATAATATTTTTTTTTTAAAAAAATATTATTTTGATGCATTTCCGAGCCAAAAACATTTTGAAAAGCAAACACTACCCTAACGCGCCCTAAATTGTCTTGAGCATGCAAACTTTTGGTATCTCATTAAGTTTCCGTTGAAAGGGTAAAAGATAGGAGGGTGTCTTTTGGGGTTTTGCAGAAATTTATGTTAAAATGGTTAGATGCTGCATGGGATCCTTAAACTTTTATCCTGGGCATGTACTCTCTTTACTATCTGCCAACAGCATGTTGCCCTCCTTGTGATAAGCTAGTTCCATGTCCAGGTGTTGTCTCTTTTTGCTCTCTGTTACTCTTTTTTTCTTTTTGTTCCGAAGGACTTTTCATTTTTAATTAAAAATAAATAAATAAACTATGAGCATACCTGACATTATAGTGTCATGAACTCTTACCACTCTGCTATTCCTACTTTGATCCCAAGATTTGCTTAGTTTCTACTTCCTGCTGTTATCCTGCTAATCTGTATCCCTTTCTGAGCCATATCATGGTTTTGTGTCTGTAACTTTGTTGATTCTGATACCTTTTTCTCCCCCTTCAAATGGAATGAGCTTCTGTTCTATTGTGTCCATGGAAGGGTTTTTATATATATATATATATAAAAGGTTTACAATTATTGAATGGCACAAACCATTTTCTTTTCGGTCGTAGATTCATTAACTCTCTTGGAAGCTGATTCCTGACATAGGTAAATCATGTTCATGAAGGTATATGGAGAAACAGGAACACAATTGGAAATCTAATATTATCCGAACACAAAAGAATAGGATTTTCTTATGAGATGTCGCATGTGTTTTCGCTAGATCAATATTTTGAAGGTTCCATAAATGGTTGACACCCCATCTGCCATCATTGCTGACTCTCCTCGTGATTTAGTTCTTGTCAGGAAATTGTTTTCTAGGTTATAGTAAACGAAGATTTCTATCAAGGTTCTAATATTATATCAAAATAGGTATCTTCAAGGACTGAAGCCTGAGGGTGGCGAGCATAGCTTCTTGTCTGAACCTTCAGGGTGCAACAGGGGTCTCCAGAAGGACTCACAGCTAGACAATGCCTGGTCTTTGATGCAATCCAGAGCTTCATCATTCACCACAGAGAAATCGACTGACGACTCGACGTTGAAGAATGATTATCCCCAGCATTCATTTTTCAGTAGTGATTTCACCACCGGAGAACCCGTGAAACACGAAGGGCAGTCGCTTCGACCCTTCTTTGACGAGTGGCCTGAGAACCAGGACACTTGGTCCGGCCTCAAAGATGATAGATCCAACTCCACCTCATTCTCTACAACGAAGCTGTCGATGTCCATTCCCATTGCCTCATCTGGCTTCTCCACAAGCTCTCGTTCTCCACAAGGTGGGTTTTTTCTTTTAAGATAATCGTGTATGTTTCTATGTGATGCCCATCTTTATGTGACTCCAGACTTGGATATTTTGCTGCAGAAAACTGAGACGACAGAATGAGAATTTACAAAGCAAGATCAAAGGTGATCCTCTACCGAAGATTGGTGTGTTAACGTGTAAACTCCTAATTCCCCGGTTTCAAATCAAATGTATGAGAATTATTTTGATGTTAGCTCGTTAATTTGATAGATTAAAATAAAAATAAAAATTAAAGGACAAAAAAAAACAAAGAATAAACTTCAACGATCAGGTTTTTTTTGTTCTTTCACACATTTGTTTTTGTAATTTCTAAAGGCATGGGGGATTTTTGTATTTTTTTGTTGGATAATTAATCTTTTATTAAAAAAAAATGTTGATGTGTCCTTAGTATATATCAGCGAGTAGGTGGCATCCATCTTATTTGTGTTGAATGTGAGACACTACCTAGTGCCCGAACTTGTTTTTTTTGTCATTTTTGAAAGTGCCACTATATCCTTTTTCTCTTGATGTGATGCATGATGACAAATGATAAGTAGCTTGTTATTGGTGATTATTTTTTTTCATTATTTTATCTTTCCAATCTAAAAATACACAAAAAGCACGCAGTTGTTGTCTTAGTTTTTTTAGTTTTATAATTCCAATCTATATTTTTTTTATTTTTTATTTTTGTTTTGACTCTTTTTATAAAAAACTTATTTGTTTTTAATTTAGTCTTTCAATTATAATTTGTTATATGTTATATTTTTCATTTTTGGACCTTATTTTTTATTTTATTCTTAGATTTTTTGTTAAAATTTTATTAATTTTTAATTTCACCATTCATTCAAAGTTTATGTTGTTTTATTTTATTTTTATTTGGCCCTTATTTTTTTTTTGTTAAGGTTATTTTTCTTTTATATTTAACCCTCCAATTGAACATTTGTTGTTACCCTCTAATTTATTTTTATTTTATTTTTTATTCTCATTCTTTTAATTATAATTTTTTATTTTAGATCCTTTTGTATAATTTATTTTTTTCTTCATTTTATCATTTGGTATTTAATTTGATGGGGATTGAGTTTCATGATTTTTTCATTAGTAATGCTTTATATGTAGTGATTTTAAATTTTTAAATTTATACTTTTAAATTTTTCATGTAAAAAAACACATCAAAACAACCTACATGCTTGTTTATTTGGTTTTTAGAATCTTTTTTATAACCTGTGAGGATTGCATATATGTTGTGTTGCGATGATTGTCCTCCCAAGTGTGGGTGAAAATAAATAAAAAAAATCCTTATCTTTTATCAGTTAATAAAGTTTTGAAGTTGTCACCTAATATTTTGATCATTAGAAACTCTAACTAGTCTTTAGAGTTTAGATAAAAGGACTAGATATGTATAGGAAGGATAATATTACCCTTAATACACTTTATCTAAGGTAAGTTGCATTGTTTATTTATTTAATTACTAAGATATTGTTGTGTTTTTATAATCGTCGGTTTGTCTATTAGTCAAAGCATGCCCATCCTAGTAGAGTAAACCATGACTTTATGAATCACGCCTAGCCATTCTAAAGCTCAAACATAGTTTTTTTGTGCTTTTTTTTTAATATTCAAGAACACATCTTACTTATAAGTTAATAATCATTGGTATTAAAATAAACAAGTTGATTTTTTTTTTTTGAAATGTAGGCTAAGTTCTCATGGATTTAATAAACTTGTTTTTAAATTAAAAAATATATGAAAAGATATATAAAAACTATTTTTCTTGAATTTTGGCATTTAAAAAAAACACATAAAAAACAACCTACATGCTTGTTTATTTGTTTTTTAGAATTTGTTTTATGACCCGCAATAAAGGGCATGCTAAATAGCTAGTAATAGCTATCTTTATTCTTCAATTTAAGATCTAACCATCCTCTTTATTGCATATGTGTGGAGTTGCGATGATTGTCCTCCTAGGTGCAGGTGAAAAAAAAATCCTCATCTTTTATCAGTTAAAAAAGGTTTGAAGTTATTACCTAATATTTTAATCACTAGAAACCCTAACTAATCTTTAGAGTTTAGATAAGAGGACTAGATATGTATAGGAAAGATAATATTACCTTTAGTACATTTTATCTAAGGTAAGTTGCATTGTTTATTTGTTTAATTACTAAGATATTGTTGTGTTTTTATAATCGTCGGTCTATCCATTAGTCAAAGCATGTCCATCCTAATAGAGTAAACCATGACTTTATGAATCGCCCCTAGCTATTCTAAAGCTCAAACATAATTTTTTTTGTGTTTTTTTTAATATTCAAGAACACATCTTACTTATAAGTTCATAATCATTGGTATTAAAATAAACAAGTTGATTTTTTTTTTGAAATGTAGGCTAAGTTCTCATGAATTTAATAAACTTTTTATTAAATTAAAAAATACATGAAAAGATATATAAAAACTATTTTTTCTTGAATTTTGGTATTTAAAAAAAAATGCTAAATCTTTCCATGTATTTTTTATTTGTTTTATGAAAATATAAATTTTATTTGAGAGACCTAGTCATATGAAATTAAAATGTTTAAATGTATTTTTTTAAAGAAACTTATTATGGTTTTTTGTGGAAAGATATCGGTTTATTTGATATTAGAAAATGCCTCATATGTTTCATAATTTTTTTACAAACGAAGGCTCAAATTCAAGTTAAGCTTTTTATGACTTTTTTTAATTGACCAATTTATACGACTCATTGAGGGATCAATTACAGGGATGAAAGATTGTAATTGGTTAATCAATTTTTCAATAGTAGCAACAAAGATTATGATTTGTCATGCCGAAGATGTTAGAAATTCCTGTTCCACAACATGATCAAGAAAACACAACAATGTATCATAAAAACCATTAACATTTAACAAACCTATGGGTTTATGGTGAATGTGCAGTTGGGCCCAAGAGAAAATATGAAAGATTTTTTCCAATGTGCCTAGACCACCTGGTAAGGAAATGAAGGCATCGGCGTGTTTAAACATTGTATTCATTCGGTCAGACATTGTGGAGACCTGTAGTTCTTCTCTAATTGTTTTTTCAATGATGTCCCATTTTACTAAAGCTTTGGGGACGACCCCCAAACCTTGACTACACCTTAAAAATGCAGTTGTTGACACACTACCCATTACTATAAGGTTGCCTCCCCCATATACTAAATGAATCTTTCTCTCAGCTAGTATCTGACCAAAATGATTTATGGATTCTATAAACTCTTTTTCTTTTCCAAGACTAGATCCACAAAAAACATAGATATTTTTATTTTTATTTTAAGAGCTGAGGATTCTGCCATTTCAAGACCTGTCTATGCTTGTAGAATGTGTGGGTTGAGTAGAAATGAAGGGAAGAAGAATAAGGTTTTATAGATGAGAAAAGGAAAATGCAATCATATCACCTATATGGAAGCCAGCTGGAGTTTCTCTCTCTCTCTCTCTCTCTCTCTCTCTCTCTTTCTCTTTTCTCCTTTTTTTTTTTTATAAAAAAACATGTGTATGTACAAGTAATTGTGATTGTGGCTCACATCTTCCCTTGATTTTACATCCAAGAACGGCTTAAACGCCTCTATGGGTCGGGGATAGGCTTCCCATCTAGTTTTCTTAAAAATTAGCAAACAAGGTCTTTTTTTAGTCAGATTCCCAAGACTATGATGAGCATGTTCTTTATGAAAATAGGGCTATAAATCATGAATTGCACGATGCACATCTCCACTATGATGAGACTTAAGAGTCAATATAAGATTATCTAAAGACTCACTATGTTTTCAAATAAATCCCACCTTTTGATAATTTTCACAGGTTTTACAGAATGCATACGAGTCCTTAAACATGGTGGGTCAATAAAATCTACTTGGTGAGATTTTTACAGTTGTTTTTTTATAAGAAATGATCCCCCATGCCTTAAAGTGACAAAATTTAATGACACTACTTACCTTATTATTGGGAATGCATCTTTGAAATATTTGATCATGATAATATTTGAATAAGTAAGGGTCATCCCAATAAAAGTTTTGCACGTCGCTCAAAAACTTTTTTTTGTCTTAGTTATCTAAATGAGCTGGCAAAAATCCTGAAGCAAGAAAATTGTTATTTTTAGCAAACCAAGGCATTGAATTAAGAGAAAGTAAAGATTCATCAGGAAAGTAATCATCGATTGATGTGATGTCGGATGTCGAATCTATTGTCAATTTTGACAAATGATCCGCGACAACAATTTCGGTGCCTTTTTCATCCTCAATTACTTCCCCGTTTGGTCATGGCATGAGAAAATGGAAGTGCTGGTGGAGAATCAGTCTTTTCTTTGCAATGTTTAGATTCAACCCCTTCCTTACCCTCAGAGATTGACTCATCATCTTTCTCACAAGGTTCAAGAGTGGATTTTTCAATAACCTTACCACTGCGAAGAGTGATGACTGATTTGACTTGATCCATGTGTTGAATTCTAGAACTATTTGTATTTGCATTGTATTGCCCCTTTGGATTTTGCTGTGGTTGAGATGAAAACTTATCTTTCTCTTGAAAATTGAGAGCATATGTGAATTTTGCAAAAGCATCTTTAAAATTTGTCATGCTTAGAGCAAGTTAAGTGTTGGTTGTCTCTTGCTTTTCAATGAATGCATACAATGTTTCCTCAAGATTTCTTCTAGGAGGTTGAGCATAAAGATGTGCATATCCATGAGAATTTTAGAAATTATGGTGTGCTTGAAACGGTGGCTGTGAAGTTTGTGCATTATTGTTACCACTCTTCCAACTGAAATTTAGGTGATTTCTTCAACCAGGATTGTATGTTTGCGAGTATGGGTTATGATTGAGACTTTGGAAACTGTTTAAAGCACAGGCTTGTTCATGAAGACATTTCTTGAAAGAAGGCAAAGTTGGATAGTCATTGATTGCATGTTCATTCATTTCACAGATTTGACATATAATGTCTTGAACATATTTTAATTGACCACTCTTTTTAAATTCAAGTGCCTCGATTCTTCTATCTAAAGATGCAAATTTGGTTTGGAGGTCATGATCTTCCCTAAGGTTGTATATACCTCTACTAGATGTATGAGGTTGAGTTTTACCCAGTGCCTCATAAGTGCCCGTAGTGTCCTAATTTTAAGCATTTTCAGCTAGCAAATCTAAGTAACCTATTGCTTCATCAGGGTCTTTATTTTTAAAATTTTCATTGCACATCAATTCCACAATTTATCTATCTTTAGATGTTAACCCTTCATAAAAATAGAAAACTAATCTCCATGTTTCAAAACCATGATGAGGGCAAGTATTAAGCAAGTCTCGATACCTATCCCAACAATGGTAAAATGTTTCTCCTGGTTTTTGAGTGAAAGTGATGATTTGTCTTTTAAAAAAGTTTGTTATATGAGATGGAAAAAACTTCTTTAAAAATTATTATTGCATTTCATCCCAAGCACGAATGGATCTTGGTCTTAAATTTTGTAGCCATGTTTTAGCTTTATCTTTTAATGAAAAAGGAAAAAGCTTTAATCTGATGGTGTTCATGCTACAATTTGAGTCATTATAAGTGTTACAAACTTATTTAAATTCTCTCAAATACAAGTATGGATTTTCTAGATTTGAGCCATGCAAAGAAGGTAAAAGTTGAATAATGTCTGGCTTAAAATTAAAATGAGATGCATCATGAGGAAAAAATATACATGATCGCGTAATTGTTCTTGTTGGATTCATGTAGTTTCTAAGTGTTCTAACCCGATTATTCTTATTATAAAGCGACTGATTATCCTCTTCAGCCATGTTTTCTAAAAATGATTAGGATACCTTACAAAGTCTATCATTTAATGTACATGACCAAACTTTCATGCACATATAATAAGAGAATAAAAAGAAGAAAAGAAAAAAAAAAGAGAGACAAAACACAAGAAACAAAAGTTAGATAAAAGAAAAGTGAAATGAGAAAAATATAACAAAATTTATAATTTGTATAGAAATTTACCTCCCTGGCAACGACACCAAAAACTTGACACGATCAAAAGATTGATGTCTTCTCCCAAGTGCAGGAGTGTCGAAATAATAAATAACCCGACAAGACTGAAGTCAAACCATAGAGATGTTAACTATATAAATTATAAACAACAACAACAACAACAACAGTAGTAGTAGTAATAATAATAATAAAAAGAGCTTTGAGATGTGATATTGATATAAGGATTAAATAATGATAAAAATAATTATCAAGGTTAGAGGATCCACTAATGGTATTAAAAATAATTATAGTATAAATTCTTTTTATTACTCAACTAGAAACCACACACAAAGGAGGTTCCAATAAGATCATTTATCCTTAATAGTTCATTATAAATTGTTAACATGATAATATTAATTATCTTATTTAAGTTACACCATACTTTTAAATATTGTCAAGAATTCATGATGCTAACTTATATTAATAACAAATCACGTTCCTTTCATAGTCAAGTGTAGGTTATACCATACGGTTGGCTATGAAAGTGTTAAGCATTTGTGTACCAAGTGTTATACAACACAAATCTAGATTAACCATTTAACAAGCAAGGTATAAAGAATTAGTAAGATAAAAAGATAAGACATGTTAATAACAAACTTTCTTAGATATAAACATTGAAGTCCATGTTGAGTTTATATTATACATATTCTAACACCATTAGTGAAATCTTTTCACCTTGACATAATAAACTTAACTAAACATAATGAAGAAAATAAACATACATAAACAACATAAGTATAGTAAGGGAAATGAAAGCATAAACAAGAGATTAAAGAAAATATAACATGAAATAAAACTTAAACATTACAAAAATATAAAAAAAGAAATAAAGAGCATGATCTTGATCTGAAAACCAAGATGCCTAAATGTATGGCAAATGCCTCCTTTTATAGGCCAAAATTTGGAACTATTGATTTGATGACTAATTGTTGAGTGGGTGGCCAACTCTTGACTTTTAATTTCTAAATTTGGCCCTCTCTTTATCTTTTTAATTTCAATATTTAAACTCATCAATCAATCCTTTTATTCATGTGATAGGCCTGCATTTAAGATGAATATTTATCATAAATTAAAGGTATCTTATATTATTAGATATGTTATTATAAAACATGCTTTAGTTAAGGAGTTATTGATACTTCAAGTGCAAAATGATGATATAAAATCTTGATAAAAATGCATTTTTAAATACTAATCAATGTCTTGAATGAGGACAAAATTGGTTCTAAAGTCGATAAAAAACCCAGCCTACTCCCTTGTTTTTTCCTTCCCCAGCCGATAGTTCTCTCTTTTCTTTCTTTCTCTTTGCCACTACCACCACCTCTTAAATATGTCAAAGACAACCACTAACAAACTAGCTCCTCCCCCTCAGCACCATCGTGGTCCAACGACAAAAACCACCGCATGTTTCCCCTCCCCTCTATAGTTTTGGTTTCTTCCCCCTAACAACCGACACCGGCCATCATTTCCTCTACCAAAGCCTCCCAAGGGTTGAACATACTCACCATTGTCACGACCCCCAAACTAGGTAACCTTTCCCCCTTTCTTCCTTTTTTTCTTCTTCCCCCTTACATCGTCGTCGCCTACATGTAGAATGAGAATTCATTCTACATGTAGGGGGGAATAATTAACCCCCCCTGAAGTCAGGCTGAACCTATTTTAGCCCAGCCCATAAGGCTAGGCCGGGTTTATCCTAGCAAAAAAAAAAAATAGAAAAAAAAAGAGGAGACGAACCTTGATCTTGTAGGCTGTTGTCGGCCCAGCCTGGCTGGGTCCGACCTGTATATGTAATAATAATATAATATTATATATTATAAAAAAATAAAACAAAAAATTCAAAAAAAAAAAACCCAAGGGCATTTCAAAATATTTCTGATTTTCTTGCGTATTTTTGTATCAATTTTGTTTAATATTGGGTTGTATTTTTGCACTATAAGATACAAATCTGGTATTAAAATACCTAATTTTCTCCAAAACTTTTCTTAAAAAAATAAAAATTAAAACAAAACCTCAAAGATTTTAAATTAATTTTCCCTTTTCAAAAACAAAAAAATATTTTGTTTTCATGCATATGGTGAGATCCTAAAACATTTTCTAAGCATATTTAAAAAAAAAAACAATAACAAAAAAATTGCATCTTTATCATGTAAAAAAAAAAAAAGATATTGTAACCAATTTATCATTATCCATTAGAATTTGATCAAAATATCAAAAACTATTTACCAATCATTTCATTCATTTTTATATTAGGGTTTAGATGTATACTTTAATATTCGAGGGGTGCACAACTACATAATAGGGCACACCCTCGGTACTAAAGATATAAAGTGGAAAATAAATACAAGGCTAAAATTTAGACTTTAGAATGTTAAGACTTCACCCAATAAGATAGAGATTTTTTCATAATGGGAGATTTGCCTTAGACCTTAGAAAAAGACTAATAGATAGGAACTTGATCTAGAAAAACAATCAAACAGTAATGCAATTTATTTTAGGTAGGGTGCATTGGGGATGGTGTATCTTCTTTTTACACAACTAGTATCTTACTCAGACTCTCGCAGACTATAAGTTCCTAGTAACCATAATATTAGGTGCCAACTACTAAACGTAATCATAATTTTATGATTAAACTCAAAATCTTTTTCCTTCCCAATAACACACTTATTATAGAGGCACACATGAGATCCTTCTGTGTCGATCCAAGGGCTAATATTTGACACAGGTAGAGACCAAACGTCCCTCTTCCAACCTCTATAAATATTTTTGAAGCATTTGGTTTAATTTAAATTATTTTTTTGTGATATGTTTCGTTTTAGTTTATGTAGGATTAGTTTTGTTCTAAGTTGCTTTTTATAAAATTATTACAATCTTGTGATTTAGGTCACAATTTTAATATATTAACTTGGATCGATTCAATAAGTAGCCGTCTCAATATTTTTTAAAATATTATCTTGACTTTTTTCTTTTGATTTTTTTTCTTCCAACTTCATCTTTTTACTTTTTTTTTTATCATAAATTTAGGTAATTTTCTTAAGAAAATATTAAACCTAGTAGAGTTTATGATTCGAATTGTGAGTTTGATAAGTTAGGCTACAAAATCCAGATTGGTTTCATATATTATTGTCTCAATAATTTTTATTTTTATTTTTAAAGAGATGCTATATTGGATTTTTTTTAAATAATTTGGTTTATTTTAAATTTGTCTTCCAAATTTAATCGGGTTTTTTTTTTGGGTTTAAGAGATGCTATTTTTTTTAGTAGATGGTGCAAAATAACTAATAGAATACTATTAAATTATAAAGGAATTTAAAAATATCAAATCGAGATATAGAGTTATGAAACCAATTAATAAGTTTTTGTTAAACCACAGGCAGTCACTTATAAGTGCTTGGTGGCATTTCGTTGGGTGTGGTGAGAGAGAACAAGAAGAGGAAGATATAAAGGTTTTCTTTATCAACAAGAGAACAGAACAGCATTCAGAAAGCAAGAAAGCATAGAGGACAGTGAGTATGAGGGAGATCCAAGATAGCAAGAGAGAAGGGCGGGTGGTGATTTATTTGAAGAAATTGTGGTGGTTGGATCGCTTTGCCTTTGTTTCTTAAACAGAAGGCTTTACAAAGAAACGAAGAGAAAAGAGCATTTAGTTCAGATCATTTTCAGTGCCGTTTCTTCTTTCTCTTGCAATCTCCTTCAACTCGTCCTCTTCAATTGATACTTGTATTGCAAAGAAGAAGAAGATTGTCCTTTCTCAGCTGGTGATGGAACGAATTCAGGGATCAGAGGAGGTTTCTTATCTTTCTATTTTTCTTATTATGTTTCTTTCTTGTGCTTTGTCATTGCAGCATCAATTTTTTTTTAATGGAGTAATGTGCTTGGATGAGATGTGAATTCAATTTGCAATTTACATAATGCTCAGTAAAACGCCTTAAAGTTATCAAAGCATCTATTTCCCAGGGAGACATCATGCTTGAAGTAAACAAATTTTATAGTCAATCATACAATGCAGCTTTAAGATTGAAGTAAATCTGTAAAAAAAAGAGAGGAAAAAGTATCATACAGCGAGCACCACCTATTAAACAAATAATTGTGCTGAAAACTTACTTCGTTGTTTATGGAATTCTAAAGTTTAGCTCGTGAAAACATATTTAGAAGAGATTAAACTAGAAACATGGGCACAATTTTAATCAATGTTGCTCAGAAACAAATATATTATAATAAGTCTTGAGCTTATCAATTTGAGAGAGTATAGGAAGACATTATAACACATGAACAAAAAAAAGAAAAGAAAAAGAAAAAGATAATTTTGACATGCATATCAAACAAATATGCCAAGTTAGGGGAAGAATCGGGTAGATTGTTACTGCTCATGGTTGTTGTTTAGAAAAATATATAGCATTGTTTAAATGACATCAAAAGATTTCCACTCCCTTCTTGGAGATGTTAAATCCGAGTATCATTAGTTGGTATTAGTCCGCAAACTTGGAAATTCGTTTGATACCCTAAAGGAGTTCTAGTGGATAGCAATATATGTTTTAGGAAAGATTTAAGAGATAGCTTGGACTAATTCTGCTTTACATGATATCTTATGACTATCAATTACCTAAATCTAGAAAAAAAGTTCATTTCAAGACTAGACATAACGAGGCTGGTGTAGACATTTATTTTACACCAGATTTAAGGAAAAAAATTTAAATTCAATTGAAAAATAGAATTAGACTGGATAGTTTTTACACCTATCACTAAGGGGTATTTATACAGGATACGTATCAATCATTTAGGTAAGTAAACTATACAATTGAAAAGGTTACAATCTAGGAGCTAAAAGTTAGGTTATAATCAGCTTACTAATTGACTGCAATCAGCCAATTTATTGACAGTTGTGTACACCTAATATATATTAACTCTCTTCCTCAAGTTGGTGTATAGATATCATATATGCCCAACTTGGATAGCAACATATAGAAGGGACCAATAGTAACAACATTAGTCATTATGTCAGCCAACAAATTCACACTCATAATATAAGTAATCTCAACTACACAAGAGTCTATATTGTCTTTAATGCAATTCCTATCAAGCTCAATATCCTTTGTTTGTTCATGTTGAACTAGATTGTTGGTAATCTCAATAGCAATTGAGTTCTGACAAAAGAGTACAATCGGTTTTCTTAGGTTGTACCCAACTCACCCAAGAGAATTTTAAGCCAAGTTATGTAATCGCATGATGGAGGGCACAATACTCTTCTTCCGCACTAGATAGTGATACTGCATTCTTTTTTTTTTACTCCCAAGTTACAAGTTACCTCCCATATGTGACACATAATTACTGGTAGATTTTTTTTTTTTCTAATTTGGATCCAGCAAAATCAGAATCAATATATCCCACAATATCAATGTGGTAATGTCAAGAGAATATAACACCTTTATATGGAGAGGATTTTAGGCAAGCCAAGATGTTGGGAGAACATAACACCTTTTACCCAGAGAGAATTTTAGGTAAGTCAAGATATGATTCACTGCATCCATGTGTCAGTTACTTGAACTATGCATGAATCGGCTCACATCACTAATTGCATACGATATGTTAGGTCTAGTATGAGCTAGACAGATCAACTTACCTACCACTATTTGATACCTCTTTTTATTCACTAGAACTTGATTCAAGAGAAAGCAAGACCATGGTTAATCTCAATAGGAGCATCCACAGGTTCACAAGGCAGAGTTATCAATTTTGGTTAGAAGGTCTAATATGTATTTCCATTAAGAGAGAGAGTGAGATTCTTTGCTTGGATCAAGATACTTCAATGCCTAAAACATATTTCAAAGTTTTGAAGTCCTTCATCTCAAATTCCTTGGCCAATTAGTTTTGAAGCTTCTAGAATAAAGTGTGATATGCCAAGGCTTGCTTAAAACCACACTACTTCATTGGCTCAACTTGTTGAACCAAGCCCACGATTGATTAAAACCACACTTCTTCATTGGCTCAACATGTCGAACCAAACCCTCGGCAATTGATGCAGTCCATGTTATTGATCTGTCAGATAATCTTTTGATCAATTATGCTACCAATTAATCGTTTCTACCTTTTCAAGGAGGAGAAACTACTTTTATAAGAACTTAATCCCAAGAGAAGGCTAGTAGTAACCTCGCAAAATCAAGTAGAATGTGAAATACCAAGATTTTGGAACTTCAAAAAAGGTATATCTACTCCAAACAACACCACATGTAGAAAAGAACAGGTGTAGAAAGGAAAAGGAAATAATTGAAGTCATTTGAAAGTATAGGAATTAAATAAAGGTCATCAGGAGAGTACATTAAATGACATGCTGATGTCTAACAGGTCAAGCAGTGGCTTTTAGATATCTTGATTGAGCTATTTGAATGAGGATGTTCTGTTTCTTTGATGTTTTTTTGGGCCTGATTTTGGAGATAGGAAAAAAGAGTGCATTACGTTCAGAGAAAGGAGTTTGGTCACTTGAAGAGGGAGATTTTATATGTGTCTTGATGCAGGGGTATTTATATGACTTGGTGGACGTGTTAATTATTTCCATTTTTTTCTTAAAAACAGAAAAACAAATATTCTATAATGTTTTGTTTCCCCTCATTCTGAACAACCAGCTCTTATATCTTCTGCTTTCTTAACTTTGCAGGAGGCAGCTGCTTTTTCTCAAACTTGGAGGGGTCACATGCAGTATTTACTTGGCTATGCATCCTCTGTCTATTGTGTGTACAAAATGATTAAAGTATGGTTAAGACATTCTTTGATAGAAGAATGAGGATCTTTTGGATGCCTTTTGTGTGCAAACTGATTTATGCAAAATTTGTTTAATGTGAGGTTCAGTTTCTATCTTGTTTATCTCTTAGAATAAATTCCACATGCATGGTTAATAAAATTCTGTCTCTCATTAATACTCAAGTTTTTGAGGGCTATGTGTGGGTGCTGGGGGTTTGAAGATAAATGTGATCTCAAGTTCCATTAGAATTGTCTTCGGTATGTGTGTTAATTTCTAGGTTTGATTTTTATTTAGGGGTTGATTTACTAGAAAAGATATTTGTTAGAGAACTGCATATAAATTTTTGATTGGGAGGATTTGCCCTGGGAGCTTAGCAAAACCTTCTTACCTCTTAGTGCTTGAGCTGGACCCAAAAGCATAACTCTAATTAGGTTTTCTTAACCAGTACAACATTTTGGACACTTGTAAAAAGATTTGTCTTCCATGTGAAAAATGCCTCCATGTGCTATTAAATTGAATTTCATGCTTACCAACAAAATTCTGATGGCTTTGATGTTCATTGCAGAGTGCTGGAATTATTGACACTTTCATTTTGCCAATTTTGTTTCCACTTCTGCTTTTTTCAGAATCCAAGTATCAAATGATAGTCAGACATCAAATATGAATTATGTTTTTTTTTTTTTTACTCAATTCTTCCTTTGGTTGACAGCTGATTAGTTTGAGTTATCTCTTTCATATTCTTGAATCCATCAAATTTTTATTTTTATGCAATTATTAATTATTGTTCGGAATTATCCGCCAAATCTTGCACCCATTTAATGAAGGATATCAGTCATGCAAACTTTTGATGTTATGGACACATTGTTCAAGAAGTACTTTATGAGATCTTATTTTGAATTGCGTTTTGATCTTTATGAGTTGAGTGAATTCCAATGATGGGTTTGGTGTGCTGAGTCCGTAATCATTTACTGGATTTATTGGTTAGGAACTAATCAAAATCCTGAAATAATGTCATTACATTACAATATTAGCAACTGGCATCAGCTTTCAGGAGTTGCTTTTCTGGATGTTCTATTTTTCTCATTTGAGATGGATTATTTATGCTCTCTGTGGTACCGATGAGAGATTAGTGGAAGTCTGTCACTTAACGTGAAAACTAAGTTTTCCTTCCTTTAACTGAAGAAAACAATACTAAGCTTTACCTCCTTTAACCGAAGGAAACAATTGATCTACCCTTAAACTAGAACCCTCCAATTTAGTGTACGCAATAATTTTGTTTGTAATTCCTTCAACTGTTTTCAATTTCAAAAGTCTGTTGAATCTGATGCAATAATTTTTTCTATTGGCAATGAATGAACTATTTTAGGTGTCCGTTAATATACTTTTCATTTTCTAATTTCAATGAAGGCATGAATAAAGCAAGGTGACTGAATACTCTATTTGCTTGGTGCAGTCTCTGCAGAGTGTTATTTTCAAGGAGGTAATTTACTGCCCCTCAATGATTCCTTCTATTGACATGCTCAACTTTGTAATTCAATGTATGGTTTCAAATCAGAAAATCATTTGTTACTATCTTTTTTATGTGATTCTTATATAATACTGTTTTTTACAGGCTGGTTCAGTTGATCTTGTGACAAGGACTATCAGCATAATTCTACAGTTCTTTGATATAGGAATTAATGCTGCATTATTATCACAGTTTAGTTATGAATGTTACTTGTAATAGTAAATAAATGACTACCTGCATGTTAATTTCATTATTCAAGATCCTAGCATGTAACCTGCCACCTTTTGTAATGTTAATAGTTTATCATTGCATTTATTCATGTTTGTAGGATCTCTTCTCCTGTCACTAAACTTAATAAATATAGCTAGTTAAGTCAAATTCTAACTAGACAGAACCACAAAGTTGATCTATCAACAGTTGGGTCTGTTGTGGCCGTGATGCATTGCCAAAAAGGTCAGTTTTATGGTAGGGTTTTAGGCACTTAAAAACATGTTTTTCTATTGGAATTAACTGAAGCGAGAATGATAAGGTGAACTTACAGGTTGTTGACAAAGTGTGGCAATACAAGAGAGTAATTTAAAGTAAATTGCTTGATTTTAAAATGATGAGAATTTGTTTGATTGTTTTCCCAGTATACCTCCTCACAAAACTCAAAGACTATTGGTGCCTTCCACATATAAATGGTTTTCTCAGTGGATGCTTTAGATTATTTTAAAAAAAGCCATATTCATGTGACGTGAATACTGCTTGACCCTCAACTAAAGTTAGTTATGTGATTACTTGCATGTGTAAAATTACTCTGATTTTCATGCTCTATTTACAAGAATTGTATTTTTTGCATTATGTCTTTATATACATATTTGTGTCAAAAGAATTGTATGAAGTATTGCATGGCTGAAGCTGCTGTCTTACATATATTTATGGTGTGCAGTACATTTCCCTGTTATTCATTGGAATCTTGTTTGTTATATCAGTTCGATGATTTTTTACAAATCTTTTGAAGGATATTTTACTTTCAATTTCCTTTTTGTAATTTGTGTATTAGAGATTCTTCTTTTCTTATTTGCTAGTCATGTCTTATTTTTAATAGGACATGGACTCTTTGAAGAGAGAAATCTACAAGGCGCACCTGTATTTTGTTTTTTCTTTTTCTTCTTTTATTATCTGATAAGTAAACAAGTATCGGACAACAAGGAACCTCTGAAAGAGGCACAAATTTGAGTCATGTTGGATTAGAGTGTATTTGGCATTGCGACCAGAATGTTGTTTGCCAAAAATTTGAATTTTGTTTTTCACAGAAATTGCAGTTGCATCGCGTGGCAATTTCCCCGCAGTTGGAAGAAGAATATTTGCCGTGCATGATCAGTTGTTTAACAGCATGCTTGTCTTCAGCATTTTTTCCTCTTCTGCATATCTGTGAAGGAAACTGTCAAGCATCTTTTCAAATCAATTTGAGATCCCAATTTCCTGAATACTGAAATGTCCTTAGTTTATCCCAAATATGTCTTAAATGTTGTTGCTGAAATTGTCTTGCATTGCTAAAATGTGCTATCTTGAAATCCCCATTTATTTTTTAATGGCTCAGTTCAACTAGGGGATAGCATCTGTTTCCGAAGCTTCTGGGAAGTCCTCATGTTGAACATTTCATTTTTAGAAGAAAGAGGGAAAAAAAATCTGTTACTGAAATAAGACCACATGCACTAAATACTGGATTATTTATTGTCAGACATAATTACAAAAATGGTGTTACCAGACTAGATTGTCAATTTTTTTTGTAAGGTGATGATTCCTGACCCTGTTAGGCAAGTTTTTCCAGTATTTCAGATAGCAAATTCTTATTAGATGTGTAGATCTTTTGTTCATTCTCTTGAAAATATAAGTATCGTTCTTTGGTTTATTAACTTGCACAATATCGATGTGTATGTAGATTTGTTTGTTTCAGTTTACCACAAATTTCGTGCCGTGAATTGTTATGCACTGCATGTAACCACGCATAATCTATGACTTTGTTTGGAATCGGATGATCGAATCCTTCTAGTTTCTGAAAATTTACCAAACCAATCTTCTTTCTTTATAAATGCAAAGCTAAAAGATTGCAAGAATGCAGATTAATTTGTGGTTACTTGTTATCTATTATTCGCTTAACTGGGATGCTTTCAACGTGTTACTGATTATTTTTGAACTGTTATCCCTTGGCAGGATAATCATAACAGAAGTCTTAGGTGGAGAAATTCAGCTCGACTTCTATCACTGGTGGTTTGATGCAATCTTTGTAGCAAGTGCTTTCCTTTCACTGCTTTTGCTTTCTGCACATTACAAGTCTTGCCAGTCTGGTAAACACCCAGTCGATTGATGTATACTTTGTGTAAGCATGTGCTAATTGAATAATTTCTTTTATCCCACTTTATTCATCTCATCAAGCTGATTAAAACCCAACTGTTTATTGTTGGGTGACAGTTTTTAAGAAACTACAAATTTGACAGTCAAGACATTTATGAAGCCACAGACTTCAAGTAGTGTCATAATCATTTGTGCATAACATGTGCTTGGTGCCATTGGATTTATGTAGTAGACTTGCTATGAGAAGAGTTTGAAAAATGCCAAAATGCATGGGACAAATCAATTGTTTTCTGTCATCTCATGTTTAAAGGAAGAGAGTGTTGTCTCTCTTCCTTTCCCATCACTAGTCCTTGCCTAGCATCATCTGAAAGCTCCTATTGCTGGTTGGAACCCACCTATGCTTCTTGCTTATACGGTAATCTCGTCATCATTGTGGATCATTAATTATCGTGCAAGTACTCTATCAGCAGACCACTTATCTTGCTGTTGTGTGTCTGCCATGCAGGAAGCATACTTGTAAGATGATTACTACAATCCAAAACTAGGTACCTGCTTCCTAAGGCTCCTATTCACTTGATTTCCTTTTCATTTAAACCAATTGGCACGCCTTTCTTATTTATACTGTTCTAATAAAAAGTAGTTTATGAATAACATATAACTGCTAACTGCCTAGGATTCACTCCAGCTTTATCATGAGCACACTAGCTTTCAGTATCTCATGTATTCCTGAGGATTACAAAAATGACCTCAGCTAAAACAAACTCGGGGAACAGAGGTGAGCTCTGTTTTGAAATTTGTTTCAAATTTCTGACAATGTGAGTTGTGCTTGAATTAGTGAATGGATTTGGATAGGATAATGGTGAACCAAGTCGAACTGAATTCAGATGCCCATTGCTATGTGAATATTTTACTGTGTTGCTGATTTTATCATCATAAATGGGATATTTCACTCCGACCATTTTCTTGGTTTCGTTCCCACCATGCTAACCAAGAGAGATTAGTAATAGTTTTAGAATCTCGATGTGATGGATCTACAGCCCCAAAATGCAAGACGAGGCAAAACCGTGCTTCGATTTTTTTTGGAGGATATCTGTTGCCGACAGAAAGGCCATTACAGTGTCAGAAACAAAGGTCCATAGTGGGATGATATCTTGACGTGTAGACCTCAGCAGTTTGCATGAAGTGGCTCTAAAAGTTTCTTCTGTTCGATCTTCAATGACACCTAGAGATGAATCACAGTAAATTGATGGAGGATTCTACAGTAAACTTTTGGGTTCTGTAATATGGCAGTTTGGTATATGTCAAGATGATAGATATTTATATGGGCAGCGGTTTACTCTGGCAGATTCCAACTTGATGCTTTATTGCTAAAGGGCATAAAAGCCAAGGATGTCAGGCTGTGTAGTCAAATTGCATTCCATTGATGCCTTTTGGAGAGATGCTCAGATTGCTTTAATACGTACATCTTTTGAAATGCTTGACCATCTTTCCTATGTTCACTGCATCATGCCTCGTTAAAGACATTTATGTTGTTTTCCTCCTCCAAGAAGACTAGGAGAGTGACGGTTTGCAGCTTATTGCAGGTCAAAAAGATTGGAAGACATTCGAGACACGGATTTTCTTACAAGGTCAACACCGGCAGCTCTGTACCACTGTAGAGGGTTTTGGAAAAATTCATGTGTAATGCAAGTCAACTTTGTGAAGGATGGTGCTTATGTGAGGTCTGATTTAAATGAAAATGACAACTTTTTTTTTTAAAATAAAAAAAAAAACTTGCGGCTGAACAATAGGGGTCACTGCCAATCTTTGAGCCACCTTGTTTGCCTTTTCAACTCCGGCCTGATTAAAAGCGTGTAAGAATTTGTTTTGTATTAATATTTTTTATTTTTTAAAATTTATTTTTAATATCAACATATTAAATTCAATTTAAATTGTGTTTGAAAATATGGTTGAGATGTTCTTTTAATGAAAATTTGTTTTGTTTAAAATTAAAAAAAATATATATTTTTATATCGTTTTAATATATTAATATTAAAAAAATATATATTTTTTTAATATATTACTAAATAAAAAATATTTTATCCTGTAATTTCTATTACAATTCCAATCGAAGCTCAAACCACGGACCGTTGGCTGAGGGCATTCACCGCACTCAGTTTCTTGCCACTTAACAACAACTTAGGCCAGCCAGCAAAAACTGAATAGACAGAAGTTGCTAAAACCAAAATAAATGAGGGCCTCTGTCACGGCATCTGATACCTCCTTTGAAAAAGGCTGGTACGTAAAGCAAATGAGGATCTAAAGGGTGGTGGTGTCATCAGATCAGATTTGGCAGTGGAGTTTTACTCAGAGACAGCCACCCGCCGCCACCCCAATCATTACCTTCTGAGAGGGAGGGTGGACCTTCCTCAACCCTAAAAACATGTAATGCGGGGCATATTTGAACTTTGACTTTCCTCAAACAGTTTCAGGCAAACATTTTATGGATCGTTGAACCTCTACGATATCACTCTCCTACTGAAAGGACCTTGCTCTGGTGAGGGAAAGAGTCGCAAAAGAAACAAGCCTCAAGAGATTAGTTAGTGCATAAATGCATTAAAAAATTATGAAGAGCACAAGAGCTTCAAGGTTAGCAGACCTGCATCGCTTCCTCCTGTATAAATAAACCGATTCCCATCTAAAATGTAAGGAATCACACTGTAATTTGTGCATATTTGTCAAAGCAGTTAAAGATATGTCCATGCTCCCATGTAACATTTGTGAGTCAAGATCAAGCCTGTGCATTTCTAATCTCTAAGCAAATAACCGAGGAACCAGATACTGAGGTTTAAGCTACACTCTGGTTTACTTAGAAACCAGACAGGAAGCATCATGTCCTAATGAGGTTTTCCCAGATCTTAAGTTTCAAGTAATTTCTTCCCGGAGGCCGGAACGGCATGAGCTTCAAAACCTGAAATTTAGTTTAGGGCAGCGGAAGAGCACGGCCACAAATGCAAAGCATGAAACAACCATAAGGATTACTGCTGCATTATAAATGAACGAAGAAAAATACGAAAACCAAGAGAATCAACTGTGAGAATTAACAAAATTCAGAGCACCTCAAAGAAATATCCACAGAAATGAGCATTATGAGATCTAGACCATATCATATGACTTTCAATGTCAATGTGTGGTCAATTATGATCATCTGAATACCTTTAACAACTCAAATACAGAATGTTACAAATACATAATTATGGGCTTACAATCACATGGTATCACGTGTCCAGGTTTTAGCCTTGAGAGCAGCCACTTCAAATAAAAAAATTCTGAAGCATAGGACTGCCTTCAAATTCTTCCTCTCAGGGTCCTGCTTTAATGGAATCACAACAGGATAACGACCATCTTCTATGTTCCATGAAATCAATATGCATCAGGATAGAAAATAAAATACAGGTTAACATCGTAAAGTTCGCGATAAAAATGATAATGACAAAACAAGTCACCTTCCCAATCAATTTAACATTTGGTTTTGTCCGTAAGTCAAAGGTTTTGCACCAAGGATAGGAATGAAGCAGAGCATTAACATCCCATTACGGCACAGTTTGCCACAAAAGCACCCGCTCGCTCCTTGACAGCAAGAACATTCCATTCTGGTGTGTCTGTGCTTCTGTCCTGAGGATCCCATGTATGTAGCACAATAACTTCACCTTGAGGACCTCTATGCCCTCCAATCACCAATAAACTGGTACCGCATGCTTTAAATGCTAATCCCCAGCCATTGGAAGAGTCAGCCCTAACTGGCAACCTCCTCACAACACTCCACGAATTATTAGTTTTGTTGTAGCTCTTGACCTCATTGGTTGCTTGATCAGCGGAATAAAGTTGATTATTTACAACAGCGACCAGTGGAGGAGAACGCATGGCAGGATGACCTGCACTGGGAAGAGGGTACATGTTCTCTATCCTCCTCCATGTCCTTGTCTCAATGTTATACTCTTCACCACAACTTAAACAATCAGTTTGGCTTGACATGCCTCCGATGACATAGAACTTCCCATCCATAAAAAAGCCAGAACACAATTTCCTGGGCAAGTTCATATCTGGCAAAGTTACCCAAGTACCCAGTTCAGAGTTATAAAGCTCAGCAGATCTCATAATACATCCGTTCTTGTCGCTTCCTCCAGCAACAATAGCAATTTCCCCAAGGCTGCTTGAACCAAACAAACAACGGGGTAAGTTCATTGGAGGGCATCTGGACCAGTCATGGGTAAGCAAGCTATACATCCAAACAGCAAATCCTAACAACTCACGCCCAAAAACAAGTAGCTGAGTTCCTACTGCAAGAGACTCCTTATCCGCATAAGTGAAGCACTCGTCGCAAGGCATCCTGGGTAATCGCATCCATCTCTGCCTTGCAGGATCAAAGGCTTCCCAAGGCATCAAAATACAAGCTAAATAAATCCAGTGCTCAGTAACACCAAGATGCCGCCTCACTTTATATAAACACCCACTTTCAATCAGTGCTTTGAATTTCTTATTCAGACAAGCAAAATTGGGGTAATCCGATCTGCAACTCCATGCCAAAATATCTATTGCGGCGTCATCATAAAGACCAGGCAAGAGACTGTCTTCGGATGCTTGCCCATCACGATTCTCTCCCGTATCCATAGGTTCATAATCAGAATTCAAACTCTCTCTTTCCAACAAACCAATTCTAACATTTTCCGAATGGTTATTCTTTCTCCCTGAGAGAATATGAGCCAGTAAATGCAAATTCTTCTGGAAAAGTCCTAAGTCTTGCTCTACGTTCACGGGAGGCTTCAAAATAACACAATTTTGCAAACCAACCATAACAGATGAATCACAATCTGCCCTTTCCACCTTCACCTTTGGTTCCCTGATAACATCTCTAAAAACCATTCTTCTTTTTCAGAACTGGGTTGGTTTTCCTTCTGCAACACCAATCAATTAAAGCAGATTAAAAAGAAAAAAAACAATAAACTGTCAAAACAAGTTGTTAATTAATTAACATAAATTGCAACTAAGTAATAACATCAACTTCAATGGCAACAGATTGGACATAGACAAAAAGAAACATCAAATCTAACATGCGATAAATCGAGATGCAAGGGCAAGAAGAACCCAGAAAGGATACAGATCCAATCATGCAATGAAGTCAAAGGCATCAATCCTTAACCAAAATATAAATTCACCATCAAATCAGACTAGTCTAAATTTCATTTCAATAAAGAAAAAAAAAAAAAGGAAGTCTCTTTGCTTGTGGGTCTCACCTTGAATGGCCGAATTCTCTCTCTCACGCAGAGATAAAACTGGAGCCGATCAGATCAGTTTAAAGAAGCAGTAGTTTCTCTCTCTCTGAAAAGCTCAAATCTTCAGATTTTCTTTTTTCTCTCTAAAGTAAAGCAGCTATATCTTTCTCTATCTTCTATTCATCCATGGTTTCGGTTTTGGTTCTTGTTTATGATGGTAAAACATGAAAAAGATTAGTATTGTTCTCTAATGTTTCTCTCTCTAGAGGGGGTGAGGGAGGGACTTAGGAATTCTAATGGTGGAATCGATCCATCCATTGATGTTATTAATTAATTAGTTTTTCATTAATAAAAATAATAAAAAGCAAAGCAAAGCAAAGCTAAGGTTGTTGGTTTTTTTTGTTTTAATTTTTAACGTTTTGTTTTTCATGTTTCACTGCCTTCGTAACTTGCTCTCCTCAGTTTCTTTCTCTCTTTCTCTCTCTTTTCATCTTTGACCGAAGAGCGAAGGAAGCAAGCAAGGAAGGAAGCGTCGAGGGAGAGTGCTCCTTCTCATCTGCCCTCTTCTTTTGCCTCCTTCGTCGTAGTGATGTGCACGTGCTCCTTCTCATCTGCCCTCTCTTTCCATTTATAAATAATATATAACTTGTGGTTTGTCTTTCATACAATTTTTTCTCCTTTTCTTTTATTAAGTTCATAATTTCAATTCTTTTTTTTCCATTTTAAATCCAATTATTTTCAAGTTACGAGAAAATCTACGGTTGCTTAAACCTTAGAACTTGGTTTTATTTATTAATATACAATGTTATTAAAAATTCCTATAAGCAACATTGAAAAAAAAAAAAGAAAAAAAAAAGGTTTTTTTCCCTCTCTTTTTCATCCAATAATGAGATAGCCACCCTCGTCCCTCTCTCGCGCGCGGTGCGATCTTCCCTTTCTCTCGCACGGCACAACCAACAGCCGCCCTCCCTCCCTCTCGCATGGCGTAGCCAGCCTCCTTCCTCTCATATACGTCAGTCCCAAAACAGATTCTTTCTCCTGCATTTTCAACTGCAATATGCAAGATTTTGTCACAACGGAAGATTACATTATCACATGGTGTTTAATTTTATCCCTTTTTTTTGTTAAGGATTGTTTGAAATCCAATGCGGGTTGCTGTTGAAGTATCAATAGAATATAATTTGACTGGAGAAATCGGGACTTGATTTTATAAAATCGTACTGTTTCATTAATGGACTAACATGGGAGAGATCTTGTTCAGAGTTAGAATGGAGTGTCATTCAAAATATCCTCTGATGATATAATCTGTTCTGGAGAAGCTCAGAAATCTTATCAAATACATTCACCTGATCCCTTTGCTTACTTCTCCCAGAAACAGGATCGAGAGGATGGAGGTGAGGAAGAAGACCCCGTTGATGTCTCAAAGGCTGTAGGTGAAGCTGGGAAAGGGCTTGTAAAGAGTGTGCTTTTTTCAAAGGCTGATGAATTAAGTCTTACTTTTCTCCAGGCCTAGAACAGGAATCACAAAATTCCTTGTAAACATTCTTGTTTTCTTTTCGATATAGTAGGCAAATCTGACACAACAGTCGGACAATTTTGAAGAAACATTGGTGGTCTGTATCCATGTTTGTTCTAGCAAGTGTAGCACAGGACCGAGGAAGCAGAAACATTGTATGTCATCTGTGTTGATTTAATTATATAAACGTGTTTGAGTGTATCTAGCTCTTAAATTCTCATTCTTGTTAGCCATCTAGTTATATCAAAATTTGAGTTTAATTCTTAGATTATTGTCTGTTTGTGACCAACAATACTACAAGAAAATATTGGGTTTGTTGATTATCATTAATGTAGTAGAAATAATAAAATAAAAATTACTTGAGAGTTTTTATAATCTTGATAGACAGAACTAAAATTATTTGGGGATTTATTATTTAAAGATATTATTTTTGTTTCATGGACTTTATTTTTACTCTAAATTCATAAATCAAATATTAGATTCATTAATCTAATACTATATGAATATTAAACATAAATTAAACCTTTATTAATAATAAATATGTATTTATATAAATATAATAATACCATGTGTAACAAACTGATTGGTTATAAAACATATTAAACTAACAATCTCTCACTTGCATTAAGACCAATCACTTATGTATTTAATATCATATTGTTTCATGTAGCATTAATATTTGTGCATGGATAGTAACTTAGTAAAAGGATTTTTTAGATTTTTTCTTGTGAGTACTCACTCTATCTTTACATTTATTTTATTTTATTTATTTACCAAATCAAATGGAATTTCTTGAGTACTTATTTGGATCATTGATAAGACCTTGATTCCTTTACTTATAAAATAACTCCATTATTATCACAATGTTGTCTTTGAAGTTCAAATGATATACTGGCTAACATCACACATATAATTTGTTCATCAATATCAACATAACACTGGTATTCATTCCTAACTTCTTCTTTAGTATCCTCAACACGGGCATTCAGAATTGGATTTTCTAGAACATACAACCTTTTTTACTTATTTAATAACAATTTTCACATTTTGGTGTCAATCCGAGAAATTTGATTCAATCAATTTGTTAGCATCAAGTATGTTTTCCAACCTATTTATATAAATATATAGAGTATTAGTTTCATGAATACATATTTAAATTCCAATTTTAGATAAGGTCTTTAATTGTAATTTTGTTTCCCATTATTTTCTTGTAAATTAATAGTCCTCCCTATTAATTCAATAAATCTTGCTTAGATTTTTCAAGTGGACTATGATCCCATTTAATTTATCTAACATTGAGTCCTCAATAAATCAAATTAAATTAAATTAAATAAATAACATATTTTATCAATCATATCTCTATGTGACTTCTAAATCAGTTAGATGACAACTTTTTATCTAAACATATATAATGTATTTTGCCTAACCCATGCCTCTAACCTCATATGATCATGAGTGACTCATCCAAATCATATAGGTTGGTTAAGTAAAATCTAATTTTATAGCATTAAACATATTTGATTAACGGTAACCTTGAGTGATTCAACAAGTTAACCATGAATAAAACTATGATTTTATGCATATAAAATTGGAATGAAACTATTCATATTCTCAACATGTCCTTAATATATTAGTAAGGGATTTATCATCATTAAATTAGGTCTCATACATAACATGACATAAAAAATATTCATTTCATATATAACAATTTATATATAAATATACACCTCAGCATGTCATTCTAATTGGATGATTTTGGACATATCTAAGTTGCTACCCTTGAGTCATTGAAGGAATTAGATGGTCAAATCCTAGGTAGCTATAGCAAGTCTTCATAAGTCCATTGCAAGCACCTTTGTTGTGGCCTTCATCGCCATTTTTTTTTTTATCTTGGATTACATAATAATTTTTTATCTAAATTTTTATATTTTAAATTACATAACATTTACATAATTAATTAAGTAACCTAGAGTTACATTCCAGGGAAATTAGATGATAAAAGAATTACAATCCAAAAGAAAAAATAGAGATAAAGTAGGATATACAAACCCTATTTAATAAAAAAATTCAACCATTCAACTATCAAATAAAAGCACAATCACATTGGTCTTTAATGTACATAAATATCCATCATGCATAATAAAATAATTGCATGCTTTAATTATAATTATTGGCTTTATATGCAATTTAAAATAATATTTCTAACACTTAGAGATATTAAATACAAATCCAAATTTGAAATTTCCCAAATATAATAACTTTTTATTTAATATAGAATTGTTTTGAAATTTGTTTTTCAAAATTTAATAAGAAAATCAATCATATTAAAATTCTTATTAACATTCTAAACTATTTTATGAGCAATTAAATAAAATTTGATGGCTTAAAAAGCCTCTCTTTATTTTAGAAAAATTATTTTTCTAAACATAATTTAATTAAACATTTTAATTCAATCCTAATACAATTAGGATATTACAAAACACAAAAATTTTGAATTAAACATTTTAATTTAATATTAATCCTATTAGGAAAATTAATTTAATTTGTGTTTTAATTTTTAAAAACAAAATCAATATTTTATATAATGGGGGCATGATTATAACTCTATCCTAAAAGCCAAAATATTACAAGGAATAAAAGGCAGGGGTAAATACATAAATTACACCCCAAAACCCTTTTGTAATAAAATATAAATGGCTGGGGTATAGTAGTAATTATACCTAAAAAATGCACCAGGGGCAGAATTACAAATCACCCTTTAATTCTTCTCTTTTACTAGTGCCCACTGCTAGCGCTGTGTAGCCTTCAGCACAAAGCTTCTACCTCACGCTGGAATTCCAGCGACGCTAACAACACATGGTAACTTTGAAAAACATTGTTTTTATTTTTAACAATTAAAACATGTAATTAAGTATCCTAATCATCTAACGATGTCTCTGATATTATTGTTGGAAGAAAGAATGAAATTGAGAGAAAACAAAGCTCACGATCAAATTTGAAAATAAAAAAAAATGTTATTATTTGATCAATTTCATCCTCAAATGAAAGTAGAGGAAATGAACAATATAGAATGGTAAACTTTATTGTGTTTTAGATGTAATTAAAATGAATTTAAAATACCATAAAATAATAAATAAAATTGATCAACAAACATAGTTATCCAATTATGAATAATGATAGATATTTGTATATAGTTGTCATGTTCATGGCTTCACTATGGTAAAATTTAGAATATTAAGAAATTGGAGATGCATTCCATCCACCAAAACTCTTTAAAGAAATTCCCCTAAATTTAAAATATGCTAGATTCTCACATGAACTAAGAGATTGAAAAGGCTTGCTTGAACAATAAATTAAAAAAAAACATAAAATCCACAAACTAAATCCAACAAGTATAATCAAAAGTTTGATTGATAATAGAAAATATACAGTGATAATATATTTGAATTATTTTTCATGAGATAGAACAAATACATGTTTTAACTTAGTGTTCTTACTTCAATTTCATTTAGTTAATGATTAGTTATACCTTAGAGTAGAGATGGAGGCATTTAGGGGTCCAAACCTTTGTCATATCCCATTTTTTACCATATTTCTAATATAAAAAAAAGAATAAAAACAAAAGATTAGAGAAAAGAGGACCAAAATAATGAGGAATTAAATAATATAAAGGAATATTACATGGATGAGAAAAAGAAAAAGAAATATTCAAGCAAAATTAAAAATTATAGAAAGAGAGATCCTTCAAAATAAAATAATCTCTTACCATAAAATTTTTAAATTATAAATCTTCGTATAATAATCTTTCCGGTATTATTTTCTATCTTGACAACAAGCCCCCCGATACAAATAGAGAAGAAGAAAACCGTGGAGATACATAGACAAAACTTTTTTTAAAATAATAATAATAAAAAAAAAGCCCGCCCATTCATCCTTCCCCACCCGAGCCAACCCGAACAAGAGGCCATTAATGTCCCATTTTCATCTTCTCCGTCGTCCCTGACACCAATCAACCTCACCACCAAAGTCCCTGACAGACCCACTACCTCTCCTTTCTTTTTCCTAGAAGACCTGACCGGCAACCCCGCACCAATCAACCTTACCACCTCGATGGACCACCAGTCTACGCCATTAATTAAAGCTAGTCAAATACCAAGAGATCACCATTCATGAATCTTCCTCCACATCGCCACCTTACCGCCTAAAAACCCAGTTCACAACAGCCCCTCGCTTCCCTTTCCATCGGACCAGATGTCCCCTAAATCACTGTCCAGTCGAGCTCCATGGATTTGAATTTTTCTCATGACTTAAAATCAGCCCAAGAATTATAAATCTTAATTAGTTTTGTTTTTTGGTGTCGCATTAAGGGTTAGTGAGTCAGCTTTCTATGTGAATATTGATTTTTTTTATTTTCTTCATTCTCTTGCCATATTCACGATCAATGTGGACGTCAAAATTGTAGGGTGGAGGTGGAGGTGGAGATGGAGGTGGAGGGTTTTCATTATCAAGCAATGACGGCGAACTCTCTATATCGTCGAAGATGTGAGTTATAACAAGGTCGTGGTCTCTTCTTTCCGGTGGAGGGCGGTGCACCTGGAACTATCGAGTTTGATGATCAGCTAATTATTGCTTGTCGTCTTCGACAATGCATGATATATTGAATCTGCTAAGTACAAATGTTGTTTAAAATCCTTGTAAAAACTTTTATACATACAAATATATAAGTTAATTATTCAGATATAATTTAATAAAAAAAAAATTAGTACTGTTAGAGTCGCTGTGAAGGTGTTGACGATATTTTTTTGTGGGATGGCCATGTGAAAGACGTCACACGTTTGTCACAACGGCAAAACAAGCTGGATACCACCTCCCATTATGATTATCAATGCCTGATATAGTAATTTGATGGTGTAACAGTTTTCTTGTTGTTGGAACTTAATATTTTGAAAAAAAGAAGAAGAAGTAGAAATACAACAAAAATTATTTTCAATAAATTTAGTTAATTTTAATGATTTCGTTACTTTCATCCTTTTTTATATTTGTATGTGTCAAAAAATAAATATCTAAGGTTAAAATTGAATTAATAACTGAGTAACCGTGAGCAAAAATAAAATTTGAAAAATTTTAAGCCATAATTAAGAGTTAAATTGAAAAAGAAATTGAGGGGAAAAGGCTTAAATTGAATCCAACTACAATTCAAAGAAATTGAGGTTCAATGGTAAGTTTGAAACAAATAGTCAAGTTAGAAAAATCAAATAAAAGCTTAATTGAAAAAATAAAATTGAAATCAGGAGTCAACTTTGCTTAAAAATAGAAAATTGAATAATTAGGGACTAAAATGGAAAGCCTGGAAAACATCAAAGGGCCTAAGGTAACTCGGTCAAGGGTGAAATTGAACAAACTTGAGGAAAGAAGATGAAAATTGACAAAACAAAAAAGAAATTAAAAGACCATGGACTGAGGAGAAAAAGGAACTGAAATGGAGGGACTATGCTAAAGTTTGACGCAATTAAACCAAATAAAAAACTTAATTCTGCTAGAGAAACAAAAACGACGTTGTTTTTGTTCACTCAAAGTGAAATTGTGCGTTTTACTTAAATTAAGGAAGAACATGTTGTTGAATATCAAAAGTAAATGGCACTATCTCATTCATATTCTTAGCAAGTTTCTCGTAAAAAAAAGTGAAGGCAGAAACGACGGTTTTTCATGCAACTTTAGGGCTTGATCTTGGTCTTAATTGAGTCTCTTAGTGGCGCAGAAACGAAAGAAACATGTCTTCTAACATGTCAACTACAATCTTGACGCAAGAAATCAGGGTTTAACTCCCAAGATCCACTACAAATTCTGAGTCAAACATACCTCCTTAGTCAGCCAACCTAACCTTTTTCATTCTGGTGCAAGATTTGATTTTCAAATTTTAATCCCCTCTCCACAAATCAAGCAATGAAATATTGGTGGCCAACACTTAATTTTCAGGAATCAATCCTCATAAAGACGGCGATCTATTTCCTTTTCAAGGAAGATTGAGCTCATTTCTAAAAGGCAGTAACAAGTCCAAAAAAAAAGGAGAGGGAGGGAACACAGGAGAGACAAAGAACAAGAAACAAAAAACCACAGAAGAGAGAGGAGGCGAGTGATCTAGGACAACAGTAATAGTGCAGAGGCAATTATAGTCGGTTCCCGCTACTCTAGTTCAAGTTAGTTCTATGAAATCAGGTTCAAATACCCTTGGATGCTGATGCTTTCTTTGTTTATCTTGTAACATGTATAAAGTTCGCTATGGTTCTGCAGTTTTCCTTTGATTCTTAAGGTATACATATGTGCGTGTTAAGAATCTAAAATCTTGGATCTGACTATATAAACTGGGATTCCCTGTGATTAGAGGATGATTGCTTTATAATCCTTGAGATTGACTTATAAAACATTACAGATCTTTGTTTACAGAATAAGGTACGTAGGAAAAGGAGTGCAGGAAAAAACAAATTGAGTAGAAAAGAAAAGGAACGAACTAAGAGCCATGGCGGTAGAATACAAAACATTAACTAGCTGGTATGATGACCCATTCACAATGTTTACTTCTTTTAATTTAGAGTTTAAATCACATTGTAAAAAAGGGGGCACAAAAGGAAGGAATATAATATTTGCATCTTGTTACTCGTTATGGCACAAAAGGACAATATATATGTCTAGGGTTCAAACTTTCATTAATAATTTTCTTTTCAAAGCATCAAGATCCAAGTTTTTATAAATGATCAAATCGACACGGATTTTATTTTCAAGATTGATATCAATTTTTTTTTTTAAAGACGAACCCTCTATCAAAAGATCGATTCCAATTTTTTTAAATGATCAAATCAACATATCTCCTATTTTAGGGACCGAGTAAACTTTGTTTTTTGCTTCACAAGATAATTTAACAAAAAAACAATAATAAAGAAGAATAGTTAGGATAATTAATGGCAATTAAAAAAATAATTTTAAGAAAAACACAACTTTTCGTAAGAAAAAATATTTTAAAAATGACATCGTTATTCCTTTAATCATAACTAACCCCTTATCTGAATTTTTAGAATCAGTACTTACCTTTATAATCCCTATTTCCTCTAATTGCTAGGTGACGACTCTAATTTTTTATATATTTTAGATCCTCATCGCAACGTCTATCGAGGTGCGACACTTGTAACAAAGTAAAATAAAATGTGTAGAAATAAAATCATTGTAGTTTAATTTGAATTACATAATGATTTTAAACTCTTATAACTCGAGTTTCTTATGTCGATAAGAGGATAAGTTCTTATAATCTTTTTCTTTGATGTCTATTTAAGTGATCATGGAAATTAAGAATTGCCATAATCTAATTATATATATATATATATATTTGTGTGTACGTGTGTCAATTAAATAAAAAAAATCTAAACAACAAACTCTTTTTGTTATAAAATCTATAATTATATATATTGAATACATATTAGAATCTCTTAGACTTCATAACTCTTGAGTTTAGTCTCTTGTTTTTTTCATGACACTTGGGTTTTTTAATGTCCTTTGATGTTCTCATTTTCTTTTCCTATAAATAGACTAATTATCTTGTATTCTAAGTATTCATAAAAAATATACATGAAAAGGTATGAACTTCCCTTTTAATTTTTATTCTGAATATGTATGTTCTTACTTGTTCTTTGTTTTTTTTACACATTATCAGCACGATCACTCTACTTAATTTATATTGAAATCTTAGCACGTATGAACTCATATGTTATGTGGCTTGTATCAATTTTAAATTTTTTTTTCTCTTTTCATTATTGTTCATACTTTATGGAATATATTTGGTTTTGTAGGTTTATGAAGAATTAAATACAGTTCTTGAAGTATTTATAAATAACTGAATAACAATCTTAAAAGACTGACTTTTGTTTTTATTTTTTATTCATGATTTTATTTAATAAGTTGTTTTTTTTTTATACAGATTGTCATAACCCAATTCTGGGTTATTCCCCAAAAATAACTTCCTTTTCAAAATAAAAACCAAAAATTAAAATAAAGCCTGGCAATATGGAGAAAGTAGGCCGGGGAATCAATCTGCAATTTTTTGAAGGAAATTCAAGGCCTAATTGTACCCCATTATGCCCAAAAAATGAGAAAACAATACAAATTCAAGGTCAAATTAAATGATTATTGAACGAATTTGCATAAAAATAAAGTCCAAGGACATAATTAAATTTTTAATAGGCCAATTTGATTTAATCATGGGCCAAATTGAATTTCAATTATGTTTGAAAATTAATTTTGGTTCAATTAAAGGATTTAATTAAGTGCAATGACTTAATTATACTTTAAATGGGTCAAATTAATTTTATTTGGGGCTTAATTAGTGAAAAATTAAGTCCAAGGACATAATTAAATTTTTAATAGGCCAATTTGATTTAATCATGAGCCAAATTAAATTTTAAGAATTAATTTGGGTCTAAATTGAAGGATTTAATGAGGTGCAAGGACTTAATTGTACTTTAAATGGGTCAAATTAATTTTATTTGGGGCTTAATTGGTTAAAATTTAAGTTTGGGAGCCTAATTTGGGCTTAATTGAGAAGATTGAGATTTTAAGAGACCAAATTTAATTTTTTCCAAGTTAATTGATTGAAATCAGGGGCAAAATTGCAAGATAACTGAAGTTTTGGGGTCAATTAGGGGTTAAATTGACAAAATTCGCAGCCAAGGACCAATCTGCAAAAGGCGCCAAACTTTAGGGGTGAAATTGACAAAAAACCAGGGGTGAAATTGAAGAAATTGAAAGTTTAATGGTCAATTCGAGGTTAAATTGACAAATTCCGAGACCAAGGACCATATTATAAAAGACGTGTAACTTCAGGGTTCTAATTGAAGTTCAGAAGGAGCTTAATTGCTTTAAATCAAAAGTTCAGGGTAAATTAGGGATTCAATTAAAAGAAAGAGGACTCAATTGAAATTCAGTAAAAATTCCTAATTCAGTCCAATACGATGTCGTTTTACTTAAAAAGAAAAACAGAAACAAAGAAGAGGACTAGACGACGCGTCGTCTGGTCACTGTTCATTGTCTTCCCTGTTTTACTCGAAAGAAATACCGTGGGAGCCTACTTTACAGGTGCTTTTAATGCTTTATTTCTCCATTAAATCAAACAAATCTTGCAGCGACCAAAATAATTAGCTTGGCCTTGGGCCGGGCCAGTTTTGGCCCAGTCCAAACGGCTGGGCTGGGTCTGACCCGGCCCCTCTCTTTAAAAAAAAAAAATTTCAAAAATCATTTAAAAAAAATATGTGATTTTCTCAAATATTTTTCTACCAATTTTTCATAATATCGAGTTGTATATTTACACAGTAAAATACAAATCCGGTATTAAAATACCCGGTTTTCTCCTAAATATTTCAAAAAAAATATCTCAAAAAACGTTTAAACTAATTTTCCCTTTTAAAAAAATTTATTTACATGCATACGGCCAAATCCTAAATATTTTCCAAGCATATTTTTCATTAAAAAAAACAAAAACAAAAACCAAAATTGCATCTCTTTCATGTTAAAAAAAATAAATAAATAATAAAATAAAAAATGGATATCGTAACCGGTCTATGATTATCCATTAGGATTTGGCCAAAATATCATAAACTTTTCTCTAATATTCTTTTAGGCTCTAAATGTAGACTTTAATATTTGTGGGATGTAAAATTATACGATAAAGTATACCCTCACTTAGACTCTCATAGACCATAGGATCCTAGTGACCATAATACTAGGTGGCGACTCCTAAAAATTAATCATAATTTTATGATTAAATCCAAAAACTCTTCCCAACACACAACACACACATCACGTCAGGAAGCACGACAAAGAGCCTCCGCCGTCACCAGACGACATCGCGCCGCCCCCACGACAGCGATAATGTCGAATATGACGAAACTAAAATTTATCGCTCTTGATATATATGGGAATAATGTTTTTTCATGGATCATTGACGTTAAGATTCATCTAGAAGCTGTGAATCTTAGAGAGACCATCAAGAAGAAAATAATGCATCCTTGCTCATCACGCAAAAGCAATGACTTTCATTTGTCACCAAATATTTACCTTACTCCCTCAAGCTCGTTATGATTGGTTGTACCTGAGGTTGCAAGATTTTAAATCGGTTAGTGAATATAATTATATTTTTTTTAAATTACCTCATAGTAGAAATTGTGTGGTGAAAATATCATAGAAGACCAAATGTTAGAGAAAATATTCGTTAATATGAAAAGGAGCAGTTCAAACAGAGTTAAACTCACTTGCAAAACATGAAGTATTTGGACATTTAGTTCATGTACCTAAAGGTGTTACGCATGTTGAATATAAGTGAGTTTTTGTTAGAAAACAAAATGAGAACAATGAAATTGTTCGATATAAGTCACGATTTGTTGCACAAGGTTTCTCACAAAGACCTATTATTGATTATAAGAAAATTTATCCTCCAATTATGGATGCAATCACCTTTAGATTTTTTATTGGTTTAGTAGTCTTAAAAACTCTAGATATATGTTTAATGGATGTACTTACAATATATTTATATGGATCATTAGATAAAGATATTCATATGAAAATCCCTGAAGGATTCAAAATGCATGAAGCCTTTTATAATAAACCTATAAGTGTTTATTCTATTAAACTATATAAATCTTTATATGGGTTGAAGCAATCTGCTCGAATATGGTATAATCATCTTAATAAATACCTCCTAGAAAAAGGGTTTGAGAATAATAAGACTTGCCCATGCATTTTTATTAAGAAAACCATATTCGAATTTGTTATTATTGCAGTATATGTTGATGATTTAAATCTTGTTGGTACTCATGAAGAGCTCATAAAAACTAAAATCTATTTGAAAGATGAATTTGAGATGAAAGATCACGGAAAGACAAAATCTTGCCTTGGTTTATAGATTGAACATCTTTCAGATGGAAAATTTATCCATCAATTAACATACGCAGAAAAGGTTTTGAAGCACTTTTACATGGACAATGTTCATCCTTTGAGTACACCTGTAGTTGTTTGATTATTTGATGAGAAGAAAGATCCTTTACAACCATTAGAAGAGGATGAAGAAATTCTTGGTCCAGAAGTACCATATCCTAGTGCTATTAGAGCACTCGTGTATCTTACAAATTATACAAGACCAAATATAGCTTTTACAGTTAATTTATTGGCAAGATAACATTTCACTCCCACAAAGACATTGGAATGGGGTCAAACATATACTTTACTATCTTTGTGGAACAACTAAAATAGGTTTATTTTATAGTGGATCAAATTCATAATTGATTGGATATGCAGATGCAGGTTATCTCTCTGATCCCCACAAAGAAAGATCATAAATAAGTTATTTGTTTATATATGTACTGCATTTTCTTAAAGATTTGTCAAACAAACATTAGTGGCTACTTAGTCAAATCATTCAGAAATTATTGCAATTCATGAAGCAAATTGATTATTCAGCACATAAAAGAAAAATATGGATTGCCAACAATTGAAAATAGTCCCACAATATTGTTTGAAGCTAATGTTATTTGTATCACTCAACTTAGAGAAGGCTACATTAAAGGAGACAAAATAAAGCATATTTCATCAAAGTTCTTTTATACGCATCAGCTTCAATGAAAAGGAAAAAATGATTTCGAGCAAATCAGGTCAAGTGATAATTTAGTAGACTTATTTACAAAGTCTTTACCAGCCTCAACTTTCAAAAAGCTTGTCTATAATATTGGAATGCGTCCTCTTTAAAATTTATCATAAGACATGTACTTTTAAGGTGAAGTCAATATAAATTGTGCTTTTTTTTCTTCGCTTAGGTTTTTTCCCATTAAATTTTCCTTTGCATGGTTTTACCGAGGTAATTTTACATTTTTATAAATTCCAAAGCATTCAAATATGAAACTTGAAATATCTATATAAATCTTCTATTGAATTGGATCTTGAAGTATCTATATAAAACCTTTTATTAAATTATAAAGTATTCATATTCACACAAGAATGCTATACTCTCTTTTTCTTTGCTTAATTTTTCTTTTTCCATTGGCTTTTTTTTGTAAATTTTTAATAAGAAAAATTTTTAGTACATGGTCACTAAAGGAGATATGTTATAAAATCTATAATTATATATATTGAATGCCATTTAGAATCTCTTGGACTTCATAACTCTTGAATATAATCTATTGGTTTTCCATTATTCTTGGGTTTCTAGTGTCCTTTAATGTTCTCATTTTCTTCTTCTATAAATAGATTACTTGTCTTACATTCTAAATATTGAGAAAAATATACAAAAAAAAAAAATATAAACTTCTCTTGTAAATTTTATTCTAAATATACATCTTCTTTCTTATTTTTTAATTTTTAATTTTTTTCAATAAATCTAATCAATTTCCTTATTGTTTGTAACTTTTATTTTATTTAATTACACTTGTACGACAAGAGAGAAAGAAAAGAGGCATAAATGTTATAAGGATCAATTGAGGCCCTATTTGTTTCACGAAAAGTAGTTTTCTGAAAACTACTTTCCAAACTCTCCTATGTTTGTTATCATTATAAAAACTGGTTAATGAAAACACTTTCTAGTCAAAGGAAAATCTAGCTTGGTTTCTAAAAATGTATTTTTCTTTTATTTTGGGCAAAAAAAACTTTTCAGAAGTTATGAAAAATTTAAAAATTTCATATTATTTGCTGATTATATCAAATTTAGTCTTAAAACTTTTGATTGCTATATATTTTGTTTTGAATTGTTTTTTTTAATTTTATCCCTTAGAATTTGATTCTTATATTAACTTTTATCCTTATTTTTTATGATTGTTATTTGCTTTTCTTTTATTATTTTTTTAATTGAATTTTTTTATCTGTCAAATTTGTTTCTCATTCTTTTGATTGTTACTTATTTTATTTGAAATAATTTATGAAATTGTAATTATTATTATTATTATTTTTTTTTTTTTCATCATCTTTTAAATTTTTTTTTATATATTAGATTTGATTTATATTATTTTGATTGTTCTTTATTTTATTTGAGATAATTTATGAAATTAGATTTTTTTTCAATTTCATTTTCATTGAACTTTTTAATTTTTAAGATTTGTTCCTCATTATTTTAATAAAATTTTTTTAAAAATAAAACATTAGTAAGTAATTTTCCATGACATAACTAAACATTAAAAAGCGTTTACCAACTTATTTTTCATGACACTACCAAACATCGAAAAATATTTCTCATTCCAGAAATCCACTTTGCAAGAAAATTACCTTCTAAAAGAAAACTACCTGTCGGTAAACAAATATTTTTGTGAAATATTTATATATATAATTCAAATGCAACTTTAGCAACTAATTATATATATATATATATATATATATACACACATGCAACGGATTTAGCAATGCAAAATCGGATACTACAAAATAAATTAATATATTAAGAATCAGCAATGGATTTTCCGTTACTAATATGGTTGCACAAAATTTACAATGAAAAAATTCGTTGTTAAAAAAAAAAGATTAGATTTTGACTTTTATACAAAAAACAATAAACACTAATGACATGTCAATAATTAATCGGTCCATGTATACCATGCAAAACCAAAAAGAAAACCTTACACAGGGAAATAGCAATCTTAAGAGAAAAATTCCTTTCATTCTCCAAAAAAAACCCTAACCCATATGTCCCTTTCTATTCCTTCTCTAAAAACCTCATCTCTGTCACTTTCGTAAATTCTTCTCCATAAATATATGTTCTTAAGGTGTCATTTTTCAAAAACATCATCTGTCACTTTCTGAACTTCTTCTCAAATGAATCTACACTTCCAAGGATTCCATCTTGCAAGGAACAAATATGGTGCGACAAATTAAAATAGCAGGTATAATTAGAAACCCATATTTGAGATATTGTGTTTATAATTTAGAGAGAATATATATTATTTTATTAACTAATTTTATTGAATAATTTTGTAGATCTATTGCAAATTATTTGTTAAATATGGTTGTCATCACATGATAATGTTTCTAACTCTTAATGTAATGTTCTTTATCTTCATGGTTCTGTGACGATTCCATTGTTGTTTGGTTAGGTAGTGAGGCTTTTTCCAGAGTTTTGGTTTTTTCTATTTTGATGGGTGTATGTGTGTAGTTTTTCAAAGGATAAATATGGGTAATGTGTGATAGGCTCATAAATAAAAGCTAGATCTTGGATTTTACTTGCATGTTGTGAAAGGTGTTTGGTTGGTTAATAATTTTTTGCATACTATATCATTTTTACTCATCTTCTTCAACATCAACCTCTCTCCAGTGAAATTGTTCTTGTATAGTAGTGTTAAACAGAGTGAGCAGAGAGAGTGAAAATTTTCATCATCAATTTTTTACCTTTCTCATCCTATTTTGACCATAAAATTTGCACTCTTGACTGCCCACTTTACAGATAAATAAAGTCAAACCTTTTATCTCCTTGACGACTATTTTTGTTCCTCTTTTTAACATAAAACCTTGTGATTGTCATTTTCACTCATTCATCCATGGATTAACTATTCGTTCGTCCTATTAGCATACACGTACTTTAGAAAAAGGCATCAGAAGGTCATCTTCATGTCATGAAATTTCTCATAGAATTGGCCTTATCTCATAAGGTTCCAGTTTGCTGGAATGTCCTAACATATCTCCATCTCTTCAACCCCACTTCATGATTATAGCCCTTTGAATTCTAAGCATCCATGATAAGCAATGTCTTGTTTTTCTTAGCTAAACATGCACCTCACATCGCCAAGCTGGGAAAAGGTGATTTCTTTTTAGGGGTGAATAAATGTTTGAGTAAAACACATATTAGTATTGTTGTTTTCTTGTGAACAAAAATTTGACAAAAAAAAATATACAAGAAATGTGAACTATAGGAAATTTATTAGCATTTATGTTAGTGTTTCATCAATTCAATCCATGTGGAAACAAAATAATTAATTCCCAAGTTGAAGGAGGAACTTTAACTTGGGAAATTTGACTTATGAGTCTTATTGCAATGCTATTCTTGCTCATTACAATCTAATTTACTTTTTTTAATTTCTTAACACTAATATTCTTGCTTTTTTTTTCTAATTTAATATTGTTGAACCCATCATCACATCATATTACTTATTTGCATTCAGAGTTGCCAAGTTTTTAGGTTCTGCATATTGGGTCCTCCAGGTTTGTCAATGTAACTTAAAACCTTTTATTAATTTTGGAAGGTAACTTGGTTTATAGAAAAATTGCATGGTCATTAAATATTGGCCTCTGTTTGCTAATAATGGTGTAATTTGTCTCCAAAGTGTTTTTTCTTTTATACTGCACTTATTTGAAAAGGAAGCTGTAATATTTATGTTGTGCAGTTCAGCGACCATATAATATATAGGCATAATCTTATTTTAGTTTGTGAGTATTTCTTTGTTTAATGTGCAATATTAAGTAATAAATTATTGATTAAATAACTATTTAATAGTTGGTTAAAAAAATAGTTGTGGCATATGTGTGCATGAAAACTCCATTTCTATAATATTACTTAATAGTGCAAACGATTATATATTTTTTTTTTCTATAGAGGAGTCTAGATTACTAAAGCTGAAGAAAAAAATAATAATAGTGGGAAATAATAAACAGAACAAATGCTTAGTGTATCCTAATTAGCTAGCTATTCTGCCTACATAGTTTTACTTAATTACACTTCAACTTCATGCAGTATTCCAATGTTGTTCTCTTTTCTTTTATTACAAGTTTTCATATCTTTCTCTTTTATAACTTATAAGCTAGTTATTAATGAAGTTATTTTGATAATTTATTATATAAATTTTTAAATATGGATTAAGAAATATATTAAATAATATTCTATTTTTTGTTTTAATTATGTTAATTAGATTAATATGTACGATCAATCATGGATGTATCATCGTCGTAAAGATGACCATATTTGTCCATAATTTATTACGGGTGTACAGAGATTTATCAATTTTGCATTCTCAATTGATGAAAATATATCTAGAGGTAAAATTAGATGTCCTTGTGTTAGGTGCAAAAATCAAAAAGTTTTTAATGGAAGAAGATGTTTATAAACACCTGTTTTCAAGAGGATTTTTACCTGATTATGAAAATTAAACTATGCATGGAGAGCCTTATGTTTCAGAACCAATAATTGTTGGACCTCCATCAATTAAGTGTAGTAATGTTATGAATGATGTTTTTGAAGAAAATTAATATAGGAACATGGTTCTACATGCAATGGGGGTTGGTGATGCATACTCTAATGATATGATTTCTAGTTCTATGGTAACATAGGAACTTCTAAATCCAAAGGCAAATAAATTTTATAAATTACTTAAAGTTGTAAAGGAGTTTATATAAGATAGGTGTACCAAGCAATCTAAATTATCTGCTTGTGTTCAATTGCTTAATATGAAGTCAACTCTAAATTTGACTTAGACTTCCTTCAACAAATTTATTGAATTTACAAAAAGTTGCATGCCTTATAATAAAAATTTGGTTTCAAATTTCTATGATGCCAAGAAATTTATGCAGCCACTTGGACTTGGTTATGATAAATATGATGTGTGTCCTAATTATTGTATGTTGTAATATGGGGTAGATGCAATGAAAATAAATTATGACTTTGGTGTAAGTTTACGATACGAACCTAGAAATCCCACTAGTAAAGGTTCTTATAAGTTAGAGAAACAACTCCGATACTTCACCTTGACATCAAAACTGCAGAGGCTATTCATGTCTCCACATCATGCCAAAGATATGACATGACATCATTTTCATAGGTCAGATGATGAAGTTATGGTGCATCCATCTAACGAGGAGGCATGTAAGAAGTTTAATCAAGACCATCAAGACTTTGCATCCGATCCATGAAATATTCGGTTAGGATTATGCACTAATGGTTTTAGTCCATTTGACATGTCTTCAACTGTCTACTCTTGTTGGCTAGTAATTGTGTCTGTTTATAATTTATCTCCTTGGAAGTGTATGACCCGACCATTTATGTTTATCTCAATGATTATTCTTGGGCTGAAGAACTCAAGGAAAAAGCTTGATGTTTTCCTACAACCATTAATTTATGAGTTGAAAAAGTTATGGCTTGATGATGTTATTACCTATTATATATATATATATATATATAGGAAAGGATAATTTCCAATTAAAGGCAGTTTTGATGTGGATCATTAGTGATTTTTCCAACTTATGGTATGTTATCAGGTTTGAGTACTCATAGCAAGTTGTCTTGTCCTTATTGTATGGAGTATAGAAAAGCCTTTAGATTAAAATATGAGGGAAATACAACCTTTTTTTACTGTCATTGACAATTCCTACCTATGAATCACCCATATACATATCAATCTTATAAGTTTTTGAAAGGAGTAATAAAATGGCTCCCTCATTTACCTCGTCAATCTAGATTAAAAATGTTATTTAAAGTGTCCAATTTTACGGAGGAACATATTAGAAGTTCCTCTTATAAAGACAAATTCCAGGCTTTGGTGTTAAACACAATTGGGTGAAGAAAAGCATTTTTTAGGAGCTTCCATATTGGCATACAAATTTGATTCGTCATAATATTGATATCATGCACATTGAAAAAAATTTCTTTGACAATATTTTTAATATAGTAATCATGATAGAAGCTAGGACAATTTAAAGACTAGGTTGGATATTCAGTTGTATTGTAAAAAGCTAAACTTACATTTGCAACATGATGCAAGTGGTCGGGTTTACAAACCTAAAGGAACTTTTATCTCTTCAAGAAACAACAACAAGAAGTGTTGTCATGGATGAAAAAATTGTATTTTCCTTATGGTTATGCTTCAAACATCTCACGGTGTGTAAAAGAGGCACAATGTAAGATTTCAGGCATGAAAAGTCATGATTGTCATGTTTTTATACAAAGACTTCTTTCAATTGCTTTTTGACCTCACTTGCTTAAGCCACTGTAGGAGTCATTAACTAAATTGTCAGTATTTGTTTCAGGACATTAGTGCTACAAGTTTAAATGTCCAACACATGGAGTTACTACAGATGAATATGATTGAAATTATTTGCAAATTTGAAAGGATTTTTCCTCCATCCTTCTTTGACTCTATGGAACACTTGACAATGCATTTACTTTATGAGGCAAAAGTCGAAGGACCTGTTCAATATCGATGGATGTATCCATTTAAACAATATGTTTTCATGTTATATTATTTTTTATTCTTTTCCATTTTTCCCCAAAACTAATTGATATCAATAATATAGGTATATGTTTTATTTGAAGAAAGAAGTGATCAATAAAGCTAACATTAAGGGTTCCATGTGTGGAGCAAATTCGATTGATGAAATTACCAATTTTGCATCTTATTATTTTAGTGATGACATGCAAACAATATGGAATCGAGTTCCAAGAAATGATCAAAATCTACAAAAAAATAATCGATTAACTGAAACATAAGGTAAATTAAGTACTCATTCTAGAGGTACGGTGTCATTTGCATCATATCGAGCTATCGTGGTAATGATTGTTTTTATTTGTTATAATGGACTTTAAATTTTTATATTTATATTTTCTAATATTTTTTGTTTGTTGATAACAAGAAAGGGTAAGTGGAAAAGAACATCTATGGGATGATGTGTTTTCGATGTTGCATCGGAGTGCCAAGCAGCCTGAAATCTTCATAGACAACAAGTTTAAAAAAATTGTTGTAAGTACTTTTTTATGTAATTTAATTGTTATTTAAAATTAAAATGAATTTATTATTATATTTAATTTTACTGTAAGAGAATTACAAAAAATAGATGATTTCAAGATATGGAACTAATTGAGAAAATCACCATTCATTTGATGGAGCAACTTATATGTAGCTATAGGAGAAGTTACAAAGGATAGAATATATGGTGCACCTCGTATGCTGAAGTCCATGGTTAGTATGAGTGCTTCATCACAATCCTATACGATGGAGTGAATACCTCATAGCTCATCAATTGAGGCATTGAAAGAGCAAATAAAGGAAAGAGATGGTCATATTTTATCACTACAACATAAGATGACTTCTATCAAAAAAATTCTTATTAGCATGGGATACCAAGCTTAGGCATCAAATATAGACCAAGGTATGTTGGCACCTATGGCTTCATCTATATCGTCACATGTGGCTCCACAGATGACAACACCTATGTATCCACTGTCTAATCAAGTATATCGACCAAGGCCTCGACCACCATATACCGATCCCACTTATGATAGTCAACATTGTTTTGGTTCATTTACACCACTACCTCAACCACCACCTTTATGATAGAACATATTCATTAGATTGTGACTTATCTATTGTGAAGTAAGTTTAACAAGATTTAGAAATTTATTATGAAATTTATTTTTATTTGACATATTATTGTTGATAAAATAATTTCTAGTATTAATTTATGTTCTTTATATATTTATCTATAATTTTTAAAATATCCACAAATAATTTAAAAAATCAATAAATGGAAAAAATAATTTAAAAAATTCATGTTTTAGAAATTAATTATTAGACAAATCAGTAACGGATCAACAACAAAGTTTCTATTACTAATTAACAATATATCAGCAACGCAATATCTATTACTAATCAAGAATGATAATCAGCAACAAAATAATCTTTTCTAATTTTTACAATCAGCAACAAATTACTAAGAAAATCAGTAATAAATTTTAGTTTTATCTACAACAAACTAGTCTGCATGATTTTCAAATAGGCTCCTTAGTAGTGAATTCCCCAAATTTTGCTTTCAAATCAACTTTCATGCATGATTTTCAAATTCCATAATCCCAACGTAGCCTCTCCATTTTAAGGGCTTATTTGGCAATGTGGTTGCGGTTGCTTTTCAAATAACTGTTTGTCTGCATGTTTTTTTATTTTTTTTAAATTATTTTTGACATCAATACATTAAAATGATTTGAAAACACTAAAAACATATTAATTTGAAGTTAATAAAAAAATAAAAAATTTAATTTTTTTCAAAAACATTTTTAAAACGCATAAACAAACAGGTCTTAAAACACTCAAGCAAACAAATAAGGGAGAAGGGACCTACACAGCCTAAAATATCAAGAACATTGGAAATTTCTCACAAAACCTTTTTTTTCTTTTTTTCTTTTTTTCTTTTTCAGTCAAGCAAAACCATCATCACCAATCCAGTAAGCATCTCCACCATTTTCATCTTCATCACATAACCAAGAAAAACTAATAGCCCTTCAATGGACCCTCAGCCTTCTCTCCTATCTTCACCCGATCAAACAAACCAAAACCAAACCACATTGTACAGCCCACGGCAGCACCCACATCTCCTCCACCCACAGTCAAGACTTATAGTCACCATTGTCGTCCTTTAAACTATAAGCCAAACCTTCCCTTTTATGAACCCATCAACAAGACCCACATCATCACAGACCGAACTAACCACCCACAAATCCACACCACCATAAGAAAACCCTACAAATTACATCTTGTTTAACGTCGAGACCGCCAACCACACAAACACCATCATTGTCATTCCCTCTAGACTCCCATCACTAACAACCCACACAGTCAGCCCATCTCGCTTTTCATACTCAACACCAGCTCTACCCAAGACAACCCTATCTCTCATAAATCAGCCATGCCTATAGCCTCTCTCCTTCTAGATCAAAACCTTCAACCCCTACCTAACGTTGAAATCAGCCACCATCACAACCTCTTCTCTTAAGCAAATCGGATACAGCCACTTCCATAACCCCTTCTTCTCGCAAACCAAAGCTATCTATTTTCAACTGAAACCCAAGCATCTCTCATCTCCTCCAACCAAACCATGCATCCCCGCCACTTTGACAGACAACGAACAACCATCACAAATCCATGGCAGCCCTCTTCTTCTCCAATCCATGACAGTCCCTCTCTAGACCTTCCACTACACCTCCTTTATTCTGGCCAAAATGACAGTTGTACCGAACAAACCTAAACAAAACTTATAAGCCCATCAACCTTCTCTCTTCACAAAAATTTCACAAAAGAGGAATTAGGTTTTCTATCTAATTTTTTCACCGTTTTGCAGGATATATGAACGTCTCATGAGTTACATGTGTTAGTTGTTAGTTGTTATAGAGGTTTCAATTAGACAGTACGTGTGTATACACACGCGCCACGTGACCAATCCGTTTTTCTAGCCATTTTCCTTTTTTTAATGTTAAAGTTCAATTCCAAGACCTCAAAATAAATATTTTAGTTATTTTTATATTTAATTTTATGTGCGCTGATATTTTTATGTTCAATTATATATATATTTGGAAGTCCACTTTTTATTTCTTAACAACATTCGCATAAAACAATAATAAGTAAAAATATGCTAAACTTTTAAAGTAAAAAAAAGACATATACTTAAGATTTATTTATTTTTATGTAATACTTTTTTTAGTATATAAAATTATAGTTCAGATAGACCAAAGCAATCTCACTTAGGCTTAAATAAGTAAGAGTAACCCAATCAAATTAAAAAAAAAATGAGGTTAAAGTCTAATTTTAACCATCGTCATGGCTCTAACTCTTATTTTAAAAATAGTCAATTCAATGAATCTTTTTTTAAAAGGATCAATATTGAATTGTCTCATGTGTGGTCGAATTATGAGTTTCTTTTATTTTAGAAACTAACATAGTCTTTAACTTGTTTTTTAAAATAATCTTAACAAGAAAGTGAATTTTATCATATTATCATCAAATTTAAAATTTTAGTCCTAATTTAGGGACTTATGCATGTCTTATTATTCTTCTTTTAAAAAATGATTTCAAGTAAATCAATAATTTTTTCTTCAAATTTCCGCTAAACCAAAAAGTTTTAATTGGATTTGGATTTTTATAAATAAGTTTGACAAGTCTCTTAATTTTAAGGATCGATTTTTTATAATAAAAAAATATATTAAATTGATAATTTTTTTAGGATTGATGTAAAAAAAAAAGCATCATGAATCATTTGTAAATAAATTTAAAAAATCTAATGGCAATTAAAATGATAGATTTAAGAGAAAAATATAGCATAAATGTAATCTTTCCTTATTTAAAAGATGCAGTTAAGATAATGTCAATCTTTTCTTAGATATAACTAATCTTTAAATGAAATATCCGAGACTAGTGTTTTGTATTAGGATCCTTAGTGTGTTTTTTTTTGTTAGGTGGTGACTCTGATTTTCAATTATTTTTCTTTAATTTTGAAGAGTCCTAATTTTATATTCTAAAAACATGGTGTTATAAGGATAAATATGAAATGCATAAAGGAATAAAAGGAATGAAAATCTATCACTTGTGAAGAAATTCAAGCTAAATATGTCATCAAACAAAGTAAAGACTAAATAAATTAAGAAATGCATATGAAAAAGAATTTTAAAAAATGACGTGTTTTTTCTGTTTCGCTCAATTTGATTTGGAAATTCAATAAACAAAGCAAAAGTTAAAGGTTGTTATAAAAAAAAAAAAAAAAAAGGCCAGCAAACCACACCTTAAAATCCAAACTAAAAGGAAAAATGAATAATACATTACATCACCCTAAATATAAGTATTATGTCCTTAAAGAATCCTCAATAAAAAAGTGTTTTATAGGATGCTTAATTTAGATTTTCTAAAAAATCTTAATTAATCAAAGGTTTCTAAAACCATAATCATAGTTTTAATTATCATTACAAGGCTAAGTAATATTTCCAAATATATTTGGTTTGAATTTAAACTTTGAGAACAATCATAGAAAATCCTTGATAAAAAAATGTTATATAACATGTAGTTAAGAGCGGTGAAATTAAATTTTAATTGTAAAAAATCAACTCAATTAAAAAAATTAAAAAAAAGTATAAAAAAAACTCACCACAACAAACAGTAATTATCATATAATAAACATGTCACATCATAAGTTGTAACAAAAAAAAAATGTTAAAATAGAATCAAGAAAGAAAAGAATTGAGGGGACATACACACATGCAAAAAGGAAACAAATAAGATGCAATTTGACAAAATAAAAGGATGTGACAATGCACTAACAACAAATAAGATATCCAAAAAAAAAAAACTACCATAACAACTAGTAAATGTTAGTTTAATATGCTCTATAACCAATCGGTTGGTTACATATGATATTATTATATTCATGTAAATACATATTTATTATTAATAAAGACTTAATTTATCTTTAATATTTATATAATATTATATTAATGAATCTAATTTTTGATGTAAGAATTCAGAGAAAGTTCATGAGACAAAAATATTTTGCAAAGAAAATTATAAAATTATTATAATTATAGGATTTCTATTTCATCAAAGCATTGTTCCTAAAATGTTATTAGTTAATAGTCTCTTAAATACTAGTCGCTCATTAGAACTGTAAAGACTGATACATATTATTATTATTATTATTTTTATGAAAGGAAGAATATGTTCTCATAAGTTGAGGTATAAGGGATACCTAAAACTAATATGTAGGTGCTTGTCATAAGACATACACTGAACTGACCCACATGAGAATTCTACATGAAAAGATCACTTATGTCTATTGAAAAACTCATGTGACGGTTAGGTAAGTGATCCTTAGATTTGATATCACTAAATTATCTTATAAAGAGAATGTTATATTTTGATCGTGTTACATGTTATCTTAATCGAGGTAACAGAAGAGCAAACATTGGGTATAACATGAACTATATGAATATATTTAACTGATCAAGAGAGAATTCATTATCCTAGGTGAATTAAGAAAAATGTTCCATCTGTTTTTAAATAGTATTAACTGAAAAATCATTGGCCAAGATGTAATGAGATTTGAAAGAGTTTCAAATCTCATTCAAACGATCAATGACTATTATGTAGAGAACAAATATGATTTAATATGGCAAACATACTCCACGTTTTAAGTTAACGATTAACTTAATTCCTCTTTATATTTTCTTCATATTAATTATAACAATTTCTTAACTCAAACCCAAGTAGTAAACCTGGTACAACCTCTGTACTGCCTAGAAATAAGGCATTAATCATACTCAAGATATCTAGATTCATAGCCCAAAATAGGGTACTAGTTCTTAAACCAAGAACTAGCCATCCAGCCTAGAACATGGGTACGATCTCATATCAGATAATAACTACCCCCACAACAAAACAACACCCCTCTAAATCAATTAAAAAAGATAATTTAAAGTGTTAAAGGATGATATAGAAAAATAAAAAATTATGGGCCAAAATAAAATAAAATCACAACATTGGATGAATAATGCAATGGATAATAAACTGTGAGCGAGTGAGCATTAACACATAGTAAACAACCATCATTTTTATTTTTTTTTAGTAATTTGTGTAATTGCTAATGGTAATGTTGATGGTTGTCGCACGTGTGCGGCGTCGCGGCGAAAAGGGTTTCACTTTAAATCTAAAAATGTATCTATATCTGGCAAATATGGAGAGACAAGAAATTCTTGTCTTTTATCAGTGGAAAATGGAATGGGAGTCGCCACCTAGTGTTTTGGTCACTAGGAACCCTAACTGGTCTCAGAGATCGGGTACGGAGACTGATTGCGTAAAGGGAAGGTATTAGCACCCTAAATACGCCTTACCTAAGGTAAGCTGCATTGTTTGATTTCTGATAAAAAGCTAAGGTATTATCCTACTTTAATTATTGGTTTGTTTATGATTTAAGAAAAGTCCTCCTCAATAAGGAGGTCCTTATCTTATCGGGTAAAATCGTAACCGTTATAACGTCTATATAAAAAAACTATATTTTTAATATCAGGAATATATTTTACGTATAAATTTGTAATCTCAAATACTAAAAGAAAACAAAATGATTTTTTTAGAATTTTTGAAATATTGGCCTAGTTCTCGTGGTTCTAACAAACTTGTTGTTAAAGCCAAAGTGTATGCTAATACATATATTTTTGAAATTTCTTTTGTTGTATGAAAATATAATGTGATGATTTTTTTTCTTTATTTTGGAGAGACGAGGCCGTATGCATTAAAACAAAAACATTATTTTATTTTATATTTTTTTGATGTCTTGACGAAAATCAGGTATTTTAATACTGGATTTATATCTTTACGGTATAAAAATACAAACCAGTATTAAGCAATAAAACTATGCAGGAAAATCAACAATATTTTTTAAGGATTTTTCAGAATTTTTGAAAACAATACATTTTTTATTTATATATTTTTTTTTTGATGTTTTGACGAAAACCGAGTATTTTAATATTGGATTTGTATGTTTATGATATAAAAATACAAACCAATATTAAGCAATTTTGATAAAAATATGCAGGAAAATCAACAAATTTTTTAAGAATTTTTCTAGAATTTTTATTTTATTTTATATATATCTATATCTATAAATAATATAAAAACATTATAATATATAATATTAAGTGGGCTGGGCTGGGCTGGGCCGGCCCAACTAACCAGGTCGGACTCAGCCCCAAAAGGGTTGGGCCGATCTCGGCTAGCAGTTCTCCTATTTTTGTCTGGGCCAGACCCAGCCCAGACAGTAGGGCTGGGCCACAAACACATGGCTAGGCTAGAACCAACTTGGCCCAGATAAGGAAAAAAAAACCAACAATGCTGGGTGAGAATCAGCCTGGCCCAGCAACATAACTGATGGAGGGGAATTATTTTCCCCCTCCCCTCTCATGCATGCAGAATGCTATTCGTTCTGTATGCAGGAGAAAACAACAAAACGAAAAAACAATGAGGAAGAAGAAGAGGTTCCTGACGCGAAGGAGGCGGTGCTGCTGGTCGGACTGCTTCGTTGATGGTGTTGTGGTGGAGGTCGGTGGCAGTGTCGTGGCTCATAGACGGCGACTCCAAGCAGCGATGCTGCTGTTTCAAGCGACGGAGAGAGAGAGTCTTCCTCTTCCCCTATCCTCTAGTTTTTTTCGTTTTTTCTTTCTCTGCTTCGTTTACCAATGGTTGTCCCCTTGTCCTCTTGGTTTTTGTTTTTTTTTTTTAAATTTCCCTCCCGGTTTCAAACTTCCCCTCAATCCTTCCTTTCTTTCTCTATTTCGATCACTTTTTTTTTCAGTTCATTCCCCCCCCCCTCGTTTTCTCGGTTCCTCTTCCCCCTCTAACTAGTGTTGAGAGCACTATTTATAGAGCAAAGGGGAGAGGGGGTGTCCCTATTGCCGCCCTACCATTGTGCATGGGGAGCAGGGTCTCCTTATCTAGCCATGGCGTCGGGCGAGGTGACCAACGGGTGTAGTTTGCAGGGCACGTCCTCTAGCTTTTCATCATCAAAGGGCGTGGGGGTTCGGTTATTGGCAGAGCACGCGGGAAGAGAGAGGTAGCAAAATTAAAGAAGAAAAAACAAAAATCTTTCTTTCTTCCCCTACTGCACGTTCAGGGGAAGAAGAAAGAGGAACAATGTCGTTCAAAACGACACCGTTCTGATCTTTTTTTTTTAACATGAAACGGCGTCGTTTTGGACAAAACCCGTTGTTTCATTTAAATAAAAGAAGGCGCCAAAACGCGTCAATTTTCAAATCAGCCATCAATTTATACTTTGTTCTATTAAGTCCTTAAATGTAATTTTGATTTTAAGAATTAATGCAATTGCATCCCTGCCAACTTCATTCACCGCCCCTATAGTTGGCCGCCTTTTTTACTTTGGTCCTTGGTCTCTAATTTATGCAATTTGACCCTCAATTGATCAATAAACTTCCAATTTCTTCACTTTGGCTCCTAATTTTGTTAATTACAGCCGCTATATTTACGCGCCTTTTTCCAATTTGGTCCTTGGTTCGAATTTCCTCAATTAAGTTCCTAATTGGCCATTAAACTTCAATATTTATGCAATTAAACCCCTGATTTGACCAAATCAACTCTTAAAAATTATAATGTGACCCTAGAACTTTAATTTCTTCCAATTAAAGCCCAAATTGACTTAAAAATCCATTTTCTTGCAATCAAACCCTCGAAAAATTTAATTAAACCTTCAATAAAATCCAATTAAGTCCATAAACATCCAATTTTGGACCTTTCTCCTCAAATTTAAATTTTCTTTTCCAACAGTGCTCTCATCATTCAAGAATATACTGTCAAAATTTCAATCTTTGTATTTTTAACCTCTTTAATCAATTTTTCTGACCATTTTCTGAGCACTCCCGCCTCCTATTATTTTTTCTAATTTCTTCAGGCTATATATATATTTATTAATTATTATTTTATTATTTATTTTATTTTATTATTATTATTTTGTTATTATTTTTATTTTTATTTTTGTGTGAAAACCCAAAAATAGATGACAACAATGGTAATGATAATTAAACCATTATCATAATCCAAAGCATAATGATATGACCAGTAGGATAGGACAAAAACACACATATGCAAAAAAAAAAAACATTAAATAACTACTCAAAATTATTGGGATTCCCAAACATATAGATGTGGTAGTAATAATAATGTTTTTTAAAAATTAGGAGCCGCATGGATCTTGTTAGACAATCTAGGGTTGTTTAGGTTTGTGAGAAGATTACCTGAATATCAGATCTTCTTTTCTAGGCTTGATCAACTCTTTAAGGTTGGATTGTTATAAACCATAAGTCATTTAATTGTTTGACCTTTAACAATAATCAAAACGAACCACTATTGAGAAATATCTTAAAACCCTTTTTATGAGAAATGAATTGACATTCTTTGAGTGCTAACTCTTTTTTTTATCCACTCTACCTATTTCTATAAGTGTACCTAATATATAGAGTGTGTAGAGTGCATTTATCGAGAAAGATATGAGGCATAATATTCTATTTATAGGAAAAATCTAATAACTCTATTAATGATAAAATGTCATTTTACCACTTAAAAAAAGTACACATATAAGATAATTTTAGGAATTTATACAATCAAGTTCCTACTTGAATTTTCCAAGTTTAGAATTGTAATCCCTTATAATAATTATACTTTAAGCACTTAATTTTTAAAACTTATTTAAAATCAAGTTTTACTTGATTAATTATCATAGATTAATTCCTTACCTATGATTTTTAATGTGTTTGACGTATAATATGTTAATCTAGATATAAATTACAATCTTAATAAAAAATAGGATTAAATAAGTTCTATAATTCATCTTATTACGAATTTAAATTTGTTTGATTTGTATTTAAAGATCAAGTGTATCATTTAGCAACATGTTATGATTCCTTAAATATTAAAAAGATTATATGTAATTTGATTTAACGTTTAGTGATCAGTTTATCGATGTAATTAATATCGTTTCATCAAGAATATTTCGGTGTAGATATTGGAGTATGAAATGTATCTACTCTATCAAATCATATTTATTCTCAAGACTATTGTCATTGATTTCTTTAATAAGATTTAACACTCCTTTCAAATCTCATTCCGCCTTGCACATGGATTTCACAATCAATATTATTTTATTAGAGAACAAGTGCAACATTTTTTTTAATTCACCTAAAATGATGAGTCATCTCTTAATCACTCAAATACATTCACATAGTTCATATTATAGTCAATATATGCATATGTTGTTACCCTTGATTAAGACAATGTGCATTCAAAATTAAAATATAACATTTTCTATATAAAGATATCTTAGTGATCTTAAGTAGGGGTGATCATTTTTAGTTCGGTTCGGTTTTTATAAAAAAATAAATAACCAAACCGATTTTAAAAAAAAAAACCAAAACCGGTTCAAACCGACTGGTTTCGGTTCGGTTTGGTTTTTTAGGACAAAAACCGGTTTTGCTCGGTTTTTCTGGTTTTGCTTGATTTTTTCCGGTTTGGCTCGTTTTTTTTCTGGTTTTTTCGGTTTGGGTTCGATTCGATTTAGTTTTTTTGGTTTTTAGGCTTATAAAACCAAAACAAAACCGAACCGGTCAGTTTTTTTCAAAATTTTAATTGGTTTTTTTTTTCACGGTTTGTTTTTTTGGTTATTTGTTTTTCAGTTTTCTCGGTTTAATCGGTTTTTCAGTTTTTTTATTTACCCTTAATCTCAAATCTAAGAATTATTTATAAAAATATCATGCGAGACTTTTTATAAATACAAATAATCTCTTTATATGAAATCCTCTTTAGGTCATTAAATAAATATGTCACTACAGACACACCTTCTATACATAAATATTAAACAAAAAAACAAAACAAAAATCCTATAAAATCTAAATGGAGCGCGTGGTTAATCGTCTAAATAAAAGGAAGAAGAAACAAGATCCAAAAAAAGGAAATTATGAGTAAATTATCTTTTAGTCCCTAGTTTAACGCAATTATAACTTGGTTTATTATATTTTAAAAGCTATGACCTAGTCCATCAGTGGTTTGTTTGATGAAACATGTATTCAAATAATTAAATGATACATTTCAGATTAAGAAAAAACTAACATATGATATAATATGAGAATGACCACCAAAGATTAAGGAGTTAAATTATAGATTTATAAATATGAAGGACTGCATTATAATAATATTAAGAAGGTAGAGATTAAAACGAATTGACTCAACTTATTTCCGGGAAAAATGCGGAGAGAGAAAAAGGGGAAAAATAACACAGAGAAAATCTAGAGAGAGGAAAAAAGATAACTTCAGTCGTTGTGCGTGTAAGAAAAATATCAATAGAACACAGACACGTAGAGAGAGAAGCAATCAAGAGTTTAGAGAGAGAGAGGAAGTTGATTATGGATTTAATTAGTATTTATTTAAACCGACCATTTCAATATTTTCTTGCCAGATCATAGAGAGAGAGAGAGGGGGGTTTTAATAAATTAAAATAATAATAAGTAAATAAATAAATAGCAGATATTCGTGTGTATTAATTAGATCCTCTTGTATGATTAGATATATATAATCTGATTGTAGTAGTTATGTTCTGTGTGTTTAATATTAAAAATAAAGTCAGAAGAGAGAAATAATAATAATAATAGGTGAGAATTATTGTGAAATTGGAGGGAAAAATTAGGGATTGACGGTGTTCGATTGTGGTGGATTGTGTTAGTGAAGAAGGGGATGACAGCCAAGCGAAGAGGAAGAAACGTTCAAGAGCTATATAATGCGACGGACATAATTGGGGAACCAAAGGCATGTATGTTATTTTAATTTTAGGGCTTCTTTTCCTTTTCTCTATTATTTTTTGTTTAATCGATTGTTTCGTATTGATTTTGGATTGTTTGGGGTTACTCAGTGGATTAGTTTATTTATTTATTTTGCTCTATTGATTGATTGTTTTTATATTTACTTTGTGTTTTTGGCGTATGTTTGGAAAGTCTTAGTTTTTGCTGATTCGATTGTGGTTTCGATGGTGCTTTTTCGTAGGCGAGGGCCATTAGACGAAACTCAGAAGAAGTGCATGGTGAGGAGAAAGGGTAATTTACGTTCTGTTTTTCTTTATCTTGTTTGCTCTTTTCTTCACTCCTTTTCCCCATAGAGTGTACTTTAATTGGGAGTACCTTCTCTTGAATGAAAATATATATATGTATAGCATAAATAGATGAAATTGAATTCCGCAATTTGGTATCTCATCTGGATCGGTAGAATTTAAGATGCATTGATTCTTTTCTTTCATTGAAGTTATTCTAACGGAGTGTTTGGATAATAATCTAGCTATAAGTGTTATCTATATATTTCCTTGAGCCATGGTGTTTTTATTTTATTTTATTTCTTTTTATTATCTTGAATGTGGACTCTTATTACCATTGATGGAACATAGTCAATCTATCAAATGCTGTATTCTGAATCAACTTTGAATTCAACCATTATTCTGAAGTCCTACAAGATTCCATATATTGCTGTTTCTCATATACTTGCCAATGAACTTGTTCAAATGATGAGCACCGTTGCAAAACTAAGCTTTTGGAGACGTCTTGGGGCTAAGGAGAGAACACCTGTAGTAATATTGCTTGGGGTGCATTTACTTTACAGTGAAAGTTTTACATTTTTCAATTTTGTTCTTTGTTTGCTATTGTCTACATAACAATTTATTTTCTTGTTGATTCCTTTTACAACCTTCTTAGGTTAGGGGTTATGGGTTGCTTGATCTATTTTTTTTTTATTTTTTTTTTCCTGTCACATCATACGTCTTGTTGGTAAGCTTATCCTTGATAGGAAGCGGGTTTCTAAAAGGAATGATCTTATCAAGCACAATGTCTTTTGTCTATTTCTGGTGATCAAGCAAGTACAACATTGTATTTTCTAGCTCCATCTTATTATTTCTATAGATATAAAGGTGGTAGTTGCAAGACCTCTCACTACTAGAGCTAACCAATATATATATATATATATAAAGGGAATACATCCTAGAAAAGATTGAAGGTACTCTCAGAATGGGTTGTACTTTTGATAATCAAGGCATACATTTTGTTTTCTGTGTGTTACTCCCTTCCTTGAGCATTGTAAAAGAGCAGTCGGCATTTAATAGGAGCTTGCTTATCATTGTTAAATGATTGGAGGTACTCTCAGAATTGGTTGCATTTTTGATAATCAAGGCATACATTTTGTTTTCTGTGTTCCTCCCTTCTTTGGGCATTGTAGAAGGGCAGTCGGCATTTGATAGGAACTTGCTTATCATTGTTACCTTCACGAGGGTGTAAAAATGAAGCTGTCATGGAATATTCTGTCATAGGAATACTGTCTTAGTTTTAATTAGGTACAAGTTGGTTTTCAACAGAGAAAACTTGTGATGTTGTATAGTTCTCCCTTGGTTTCAACCTAAAGATACAGTGATAGTTGATGCTCCTTGGCTATTTTAAACTCAGATAATTGAATTCTACCTTCTTTTTGTCTTTTTGAATAAATGTTTCCAATATGCTTGAAGTGCATAATCTTGAACTCTCTTAGGGGCCAATGGGAGAAGTCTTCTAGTTTGATTAAGGAGACAGTGAGCATTCCAGTTGAAGAAATAGTCACTCTTGGACTAGTTGAAGCTTCCCACAATTACCTTTTTGCTTGCCATTCTTTTGTCTTCTGTTGTCTTAATTCAAAACAGGGATTGGATGTATATGATTTTTGAGGAAATATGAATGTGTGGAAAAACTATTGTTCTTTTGTTTCTCATGGAAGATAGGTGTTCAAAATGTTTCCTGGGGAGGATAAAGCAAAAAGACCATCTGTTAACAAAATGATTTTTGAAATGCATATTGGATGAGTTGTTGTCTTATGAAGAAGTGTTTCATTATGGAAGGAAGCATCCTAATAGCACAATGGCTTACCACTCAACAAATATAAATAATTCCATGCTTTAAGCAGGATTGTCACAATTCAGTTGCTTTTGTTGTATCAGTAAGGCTTGATTGCTGATAAAGATGATTATTACAGCATGATCAGCCACAGGCAGCATGCAAGTAAATTAGTTCCCGCCCTTACATATGATAAGAAAACCACAGAAAAAGTGCCTTTTAGCTTAAATGCAAACCTTATGTAGTCTGGTTTTGTTTTTAAATGTATGCGCATGGAAATTTACTATTTGAGGGATAGTTAAAGTGCCCTTTTTTGGTTTCTTCATTAAAAAGGTGTGAATCCCCACCCTTGCTTTGTTTTTCTTATCTGATTACTCATATTCTGCTTTATTTTTACTAGGAATCATCAAAGGTTGAAAAAGGATTAGGCCAACCTTCCATGAGACGGAAAGTTCGTACCAGCGCTGAGTCTGGGACCTGTAATGTGTGCTCTGCTCCCTGTTCATCTTGTATGCATCTTAAGCTAGCCTGTATGGGATCAAAGGGTGATGAGTTTTCTGATGAAACCTGTCGTGTAACTGCATCAAGTCAGTATTCTAATAATGATGGTGATGGTTTAGTCTCGTTTAAAAGTAGAGCACGTGACAGCTTACAGCATACCACCAGTGAAGCAAGCAACCTGCTCAGTGTCAGTTCAAGTCATGATTCTCTGTCTGAAAATGCAGAAAGTAAAGTAAACAGAAAGTCATCTGATGCTGATGCGTCAGCTGAGTCTCAGATGCGTCCGAAGATGTCCTCTGGTAGAGCTGTTGCAGAGGATCAGTTTTCTCCAAAAGCAGAGGGTTTTCCAGATCAGAAAACTTTCTCAAAGAACAACGTGGATTCTAAATCTGAAGAGGGCCATGATGATAACATGTCATGTGTTAGTAGAGCTAATGATGCAAGCAAAGTGGTTAGTTATTATAACAAGAATTTAGACATGAAAAATTGTTTGCACAGTTCAGCTTTAGAAGTGGAAGGATCTGGAAAGGCACCATTTTCTCATAAATCAGGTTCATTTGAGACTCCTTCAAATGATGTTGATGCTTGCAGTAGCTCACCAAAGGTCCAGACTAAGTGCCTTTCCTCTAATTCAAATGGTAAACATTTAGATGAAGATCCAGCTTTACATGACCATGGAAAACAGTTTGAATGTCCAACAGAACAAGTCAATCTGTCATTGTCAAAAGAAGCATCAGCTAATATTGATTGTGTTGGCAACTTGGCTGCACACAACATTGCTGATAACAATGCAAATGGTAAAAGTACCCTCAATGCAGATAGTTCCAAGGTTTCATGTAAAATCAATTCAAAATTAGAATTAGAGGCAGACAAAGATAGTGGGGACCAAGCAGATGAGCGTTTTAAATGTCCTGACCAAGTTGAACGAAAAGAGAAGTTGAATGAGTCAGATGAGTTAGCAGATATGCAGGAGCCTATGTTGCAATCTGCATCTGGGGATGAGAGTGACGAGTCTGAAATTCTGGAACATGATGTGAGTAATTTTTTTATACTTGTTTAGGAAGAAGGATTGTACATGCATCTGCTTAATGAGTGCTTGATGAATGTTTACAGAACTTGTTTTTTGCATTCTCTTTTCAATTTACACATCTTGCATTCTGGTGGTCTGAAAGTATTTTCTCCCATCCAGTTTATGTCTATGGATCTCATATATGTGTGTGTTGCCTTCTTTCTGTTTTTTCTATTCTCCGTGGTGTGCTCCTTAATTTCTGCCCTTGCAGTTTCTCCTCTGTCCTCTTCTGAACTATTTGCTTCAATGAAACAGGTAAAAGTGTGTGATATTTGCGGGGATGCAGGTCGGGAGGATTTTCTTGCTATATGTAGTAGGTGCGCAGATGGTGCAGAACACATGTAAGAATATACAACTTTTGTCTATATATTTAGCCGGCAACCCAAACTGGTTATTTTTGTTTTTATCCTATCAATTGTTACATCACATTTTAACATGGCTATTGCTACTAATCAGCTATTGTATGCGAGAGATGGTTCAGAAACTTCCTGAAGGTGACTGGTTGTGTGAAGAATGCAAGTTGGCCGAGGAAGCTGAAAATCAAAAGCAAGGTAAAGCTGAAGTAGCAGTCCAAATTGTCATTTATTTTGGTGATTAAAAACCACTTCCTGGACACAAGCATTTTCATACTAGTATCCTTTCAAAATTAATTTGAATGTTCAGATGCTGAGGAAAAAAGGATGAATGTAGCAAGTACTCAGAGCTCTGGCAAGAGACATGCAGAACATATGGAGCTGGCTTCAGCACCCAAAAGGCAGGCAACTGAATCAAGTTTGGCATCACCCAAGTCATGCAGTCCTAGCAGAATAGCTGCAGTGTCTCGGGATACTTCATTCAAGAGCTTAGATAAGGGAAAAGTAAAAATAGCTCATCAAACATCTTTTGGCAATCGCTCCAATATTGATATTCCAGAAATTGCGCGCCCTTCTGTGAATGGTCCACATGTTCAAACTCCCAAGGGTAAGAATCAGAACCTTGTTGGCTCATGTTCCTTGCTGTTCATATTCACGTTGTACTATGTATAGAGGTTTTGAATGTTTGGCAATTTGGTTTTGCACCACTCCACAACTTTCAATGCAGTCCACAATTTATGTTTGATTAAACCAACATTAGATTTAGGATCCCATTTATGTGGATCTATGTTTCAATTTCAGATCCATTGGACAGCAATAGGTTAAATAATCAATATCTTCAATTCAGATTTTTGTTTGCGTTGTTGATGAACAAAAATGTTTACATAATTGGAATGCCTATCAAAAAATGGTTGACACATAATAAATAGGGATAGAGAATTAGGATGTGATGTTTGGTCTGATAATAACTAAATACGTAAAGAATTCATTAAGTGGTGTAAAAAAAAACTAATATGTTTGCACCCTGCGTAATATAAGGTTGTTTTTGTTTCGGGGTAAAAATTTGGAGGTCAAGTGTTAAGTGGTGAAGTATTAATGGTGTAAAAACGTTGTTGAAGGGTCAAGTGTCAATGATGTTTGATAGGTGTAAAAATATGTACAATGGTGGGACCTAATAAATTTTAAATTAAACATTTTAAAAATTATTTGTAAATAATGTCTGTTGGCGTGGCCTAATAATATGTGCAAGCGTAAGTGGCAAATTGGGTGAGACTCTCCCCCCACTAGGTTAACCTATGACCCCCCATTATGGGGGTTAATTCAAATGTTGAACAGACTCTATAGCTTTGCTCTTTCTAACATTTCTTAGAAACTTAGGATCAAGTCAATTTCTTTTTTGTACAGGGGCCTTATTGAAGTCCAATTCGTTCAGCACCTTCAATTCCAAAATGAAAGTGAAACTTGTCGATGGAGTTCCTCAAAAGCATAAGGGCGCTAGAGAGAGTTCTCTTGATATGAAGGAGGGGACTGCTAGAATGATGAGGAAAAGTATGTCATTTAAATCTGCGAGCTCAAGCCGATCCAGCACTAATGAGTTGAAAGTTAAAATGCTTTCATCCAAATTCTCTCACATTCAAGATTCAAGAGGATTGAAACAAGTGAGAGACCGGGATGCTGTTGATAGAAAAAAATTGTTGAGATTGGGTCGCCCTCCGGGTAGTTCAATGACAAGTAGTGCTGTTGTTTCAACACCTAAGGTCGATCAAGGGTTCACTCCTCGTGGTGAAAGTGTTATAGCATCATCCACAGGCAACAACAGAGAGTTGAAGTCCACACTATCTAATGGAAAATTGGGTACCCTATCAAGATCAAATAGCAATGTAGGTTGTAAAGGTGCAGATACTCCAGTTACTTCAGGTATTTCTTGATTGATTGACTTGACAAGTATAATGTCGTCAGTTTTGCTTGATTGTATTTTGTGATGCACTTAATTTATTTTTTATTTTTTGGTAAGATAAACTAAGCTGCTACTTTATTTTTGCCAATTCAGTTCAAGCCTCATCTAAGAATGGAATAAGCAGTAATTCTGTGGAACAAAAATTGAACCAAATTAGCCCCAAGGATGAACCCTCATCCAGTTCTTGGAATGCTGCCAGTAATGCTACTGAAAATTTGCAAGATGGCCTACCTCGATCACGGGAATCATCAAATCAAGGTGAAAAGGCTAGGGAAAATTCTCTCAGTCGCTTGAGACCTGCTGGTATCACTGGGTTGAAAAATGTCACTTGTCAAAAATGCAAGGAAATTTGTCATGCTACAGAAAATTGCACTGTTGTTAGTCCTTTGGCTTCTGGTACTGATGTATCTGCTTCTAGAATTCCTAGAGAGGAGATGAGCAAAGGTAGAAAATTGAAAGCTGCAATTGAGGCTGCTGCTATGCTTAAGAAGCCTGGAATATACAGAAAGAAGAAAGAAATTGATCAATCCGATAGGTTGTCCTCATCAAATGTGGATGAAAGTGGCATGATAGCTTCTCAAGATCAGCTCTCAGTTTTAAATAAGATGAGTGAAGGAACAGATGAAGGGCAAGCAAATATCGGTGCTTCTTCTTCTGAGTTTTGCAAATCGACAATTATTAATAATGTGAAGCAGCTTAATGAGCACTCCAATGATGCTGTTTGTCCTTTCAAGGTGGGGTCAGATTCTATTGCCCCTTATTTGGGAAAGCCTGTTCATGATTCAGAAGAAAAGTCTGTCCTTACAAAGATGGGGTCAGACTCCACTTCCCCTTACTTGGGAAAGCCTGTTCATGCTTCTTCCTCTGAGCTCTGCAAATCAACAAATATAACTAATGTGAAGCAGCTTAATGAGCACTCCAATGATGCTGTTTGTCCTTTCAAGGTGGGGTCAGATTCTATCACCCCTTATTTGGGAAAGCCTGTTCATGCTTCAGCAGAAAAGTCTGTCCTTGCAAAGATGGAGTCAGATTCTACTGCCCCTTACTTGGGAAAGCTTGTTCATGCTTCTTCCTCTGAGTTCTGCAAATCAAAAAATATTAATAATGTGAAGCAGCTTAATGAGCACTCCAATGATGCTGTTTGTCCTTTCAAGGTGGGGTCAGATTCCATTGCCCCTTATTTGGGAAAGTCTGTTCATGCTTCAGCAGAGAAGTCTGTCCTTACAAAGATGTCAGCTATCCCAGAGCATGAATATATCTGGCAGTAAGTTTGTCTTTCTTAAAGTGTGTGCATTGACATTGCCTTTTCCTCCACATTCCTTCCTGCATGTCTTAAAAAATGCAATGTAGGTAAGCTTCTGTTATGTAAATACAGGGGGGTGTTTGAAGTGCATAGAGCTGAAAAGGTTATTGACTTATATGATGGAATTCAAGCACATCTATCTACTTGTGCATCTCCTAAAGTCCTTGATGTGGTTAGCAAATTCCCCCAGAAAATTAAGTTGGATGAAGTACCTCGCATAAGCACATGGCCGAGACAATTCCTTGTCACTGGTGCCAAAGAGGAAAATATTGCTCTTTACTTCTTTGCAAAGAATTTTGAAAGGTGAATATGCCTTTTCAGATTGAGTGTTTTTTACTTCATCTATTCATCTATTCATCTATTTGTTTTTTGTACTGCTCATGATACAGTTATGAGAACTACAAGAGATTGTTAGACAACATGATTAAAAAGGATTTGGCCCTCAAAGGATCATTTGAAGGTGTTGAATTCTTCATATTCCCATCCCCACAGCTTCCAGAGAACTCACAGCGTAAGATTATTTGAAAATCATTTTATAAACACTGATTCCATGGCACCATAATCATTTCCTCATAGCATTTGTTTTTTAAACCATGAGATGTTTGTAAGACCTATACTATCAAATATTGCCCCATGGATGTTGATGGAGCACCCTATCCCAACCTTCCTGTGATTTTCATTGGTTGCAGACTCCTATTTGACACTTATTCTGGACTAAGTAAATGTTATTGTATAAATTTTTTGGGACTTGCTTATGATATTGTTTACTTGGTTTTCTAGGAAGATAGCACCTCATTACCTGTTAGAAGATGCATAAAAGTTCTGATTGTTTTAAGTTTTATGAAGTCTAAGACTTGTCATCTGAGGTAAAGATAGGTAAACAACAGTTTTATGAATGCACCAACAGTTATATGGGCAAAAATGAATGAACTGTATGCACATAAGAAATGATCAGCTAGCAGCTAAAATACACTAGGTTGCTGCTAGCTGGTCATTTGTGAAGCATGACAGTTCTTTTAAAATGTCAGTTATAGGTATTATTCTCCTTTTAAGAAGAGAAACAAATGGGATAGCCTAGTGAATTTGAAAGGACTGTCATGCTAACTAATAATGCATAAGTCAGCTGGCTAGCCTTTAGCTGCTTTTCTGGTAGGAATTTGTGAGGAGCTTGCATGTATGGTCAAAATTCATGGAATTAAAATAATATAGTTTGTGATTATTATTTGCAGGCTGGAACATGTTATATTTCTTGTGGGGAGTGTTCAGGGGAAGGAGATCTGATTGTTCAGATTCATTCAAGAAGTTAGTTATGCCCAGTTTGAATGGGGTGCCCAGGGACAAAGACATTCCCGCTGCAGTCATGACTTCATCTGAGAATCTCTGTGTGCCTGAATGTATAGTTAAAAATACATCTGCATGTGACAGTCCATGTTCTTCTGATGTGCATCTTGCAGCAAATGCTCCTGAGAAACCAAGTGTTTCCTTAAATGGGAACTCTGATGACAAAGTATTTAATTCACAGACCAACCTAGAGAAGCAAGATGGTAAAGATGACTCCAGATCGTTGACAAAGATTCGAGGAAGCAGTACCCCATGGTGCCCAGAAGCTAGATGCAGCAGTCCTTCCCTGGTAATTTTTTTTCCTCACACATGAAAAATGACAAAACACTTGATTCGGTTGATATTACACCATGGCTTTATATATGTTGGAGTCTTTGTGGAATGGCTACGGTGTCTGTTGCACTACAATGCCAACAATAAACATATGATGCAACACATAAACAGATTAGTTTTGGATTTTCTTCTCATTTAATGTGACACTAGCCATCACTGATCAGCAATTTAGTAATCTTGTAAATTTCTCAAGTTTGTCATGCTTTGTTGTTTTGCCATATATTCAAAAATTTAAGTGGCAGCAACATTCTGGTTTTCTTTTATCTCCACAATCCAGTCAGACCATTTAGTACACATGCTACTTCAGAAAGCTGGCACAAATGACTTGCTTGAATGTGGTTTCGACATTTGCGATTCATTGTAATTCTATAAAGCATTTGGCTTTAGATTTTTTTTTCTTTCTATTCCTAAACTATTCCTTTTCCTGTATATATTAGCATTAGATTTTTGAATGACATTTTCTTCATTGTAATTTGAATAATTGCACCTGTATTTTCTTGACGGTATGCATATGAATAATTTTGTTATTTAATGTGGTTATATTGCCCAAGGACCAGGATATTTTGTGCTCCTAAAGACAGCCTCCCACAACCTCTCATACAATATTAACATGCTATTTGCTCTCCCCACAATACTTACATTTAAATCTCAACATTGTCTTCAGTCTGTGCCTGCAATGAATCATGGGCAGCTATTAAAGACAAGCATTTGTCAACCCTTGCAACAAAACCCTTGACTACTATATTTCCTGGAATAGCTTCCTGATTCGATGCTAGTTTTGTGAGAGATTTGGAATAGTAGGGGATTTTGTTGCAGTTTGACTGACATGGTCAAACTTGAAAAATTTGTGCTTCATGTTTGCTTGCTTTGATAGCGTCCATTTTGCATGACTATGGCTTTCATAATTTCTTGCTCTTTGAGGTATTCAAGGCATCTCCATAAAAAAGGATAAGAAAGAAAACTTAAAAGTCAAAGGTAGTGAATTAACTTTAGTGAGGTTCAAGCTCTTCTGTAACAATTGGAAAATAAGGATCATTAGGTTGCCTAGTTCTGCCCTTATAGGTTCAGGAAACAGTAGAGCTAGAAAATATCTAACCAAAAAAATGAAGCTAATTTGTACTTGTGAGATTTTTTCAGTTTTCTAGACATTTTCTAGAAAAATCATGAAAAACTTGTTTTCTGTTCACTTTTTTCTTGGAAATACGTGCTTTTTAATTTTACATTCCTAAAAGTTGTTATCCAAATTCTCCACTTCAGAGAGAAGGGTCTTGTTTAGTTCTGATATTCAAACTGTCGTTCTTTGTTTTGAAGACAATCCAAGCAAGGCTGATGTTTCTATTTTCAAAAACTATTTACTGAGTTAGTGAACACGTTCTCTCAATTTTCTGTATAGGAATGGTTTTGGAATAAAGATGTATGCTGGATTTAAAAGTCGACAAATTGTTTTCTAAAAATGAAATCAAACCAAGTCTCTCTGGAAATATGTTCCTAAATATTTACTTTTATTTTTTGTTCTTGTTCTTTCTCTTTTCCTGGGTGCTGCTTTTATGTATGGGTTTCGGTGACTTTTCCTGAGTGCTGCTCATATATGTGGGTTTCGGTGAAGCTTGTTTCAAACTTCTTTTTCACTTTCCTTTACAATTGAATGAACACTGACCCTTCTTTTTACAGGAAGAAGTTGGTCCTCCTAGGTGCAGTCTGGATGTGGACCCGAAACCCTGTACTGAGGTAACTCGGACTAATTCTGTCTCTGATGTGAAGGAGATACAAATTCATGAAGGTGCTTCTTGTCTTGGAGAAGATATGCCATCCTTCAAGATTTTTGGTGTTGGTAGTCAAAATTCAGGCAGCAGGAGGATTTTTGGTGAGGATAAAATAGTTGATAGAACATTCAGTGACAAAGATAATATTATAGTTGAAAGGGACTTGAATGAAGATAACGTGAATATGGATGTGGAGACTTTCTCAGGGAAAGGTCCAAGGAAACGACCATTTTTGTATTTGTCAGATGCTGCACCACTGATTTCGAGTAGCATGACTCATAAGGCTCCGTGGAATAAGGAAGATAATAATAATAATACGTTGGTGGATGGAGAGAGCATCAGTAAGAAGCTGAAGACGGGTTTTAGTGGGCTATATGGGGGTAGTGGTTCAAGAGATGAAATTTCTTTGAGCGGTAGTTTTACTTCACAGACATGTGATTTGGGTTCCAGCTCCTCCGTTGAGGAGAGGAGCTATGACAAAGCATCTGCTGAAAAAGTTATCTTGGAGGACCTGGGAACTAGTGAAAGGTACTTCTTTCCCGTGGATTCACATCATGTCAAGGATAGTCGGTTGCCTGCTATCTCCATGCCCTGGAACACATCAAATGATGAGGATCGAGTTTGCGATGGGATTCCAAATCTTGAGCTTGCCTTAGGAGCTGAGACAAAATCCCCAAACAAGGGAATCCTGCCTTTCTTTGGAATGGCTGAAAGAAATCATATCCAGAACAAGCCTCCAGACAAGGTAATGAACAAGGAAGAAGATGATGATGGTGTCTCTGCTTCCCTCTCCCTCTCCCTCTCATTCCCATTCCCAGACAAGGAACAAACGGTAAAACCTGTTTCAAAAACTGAGCAACTTGTGCCTGAAAGGTGTCATGTGAATACTTCACTGCTCCTCTTTCGGGGCCTTCCAGATATCTAGGGCTATGGTGACTACACATTGTGCCCCACATGGACGTGGTAAATGTGCCTCATACATAATGATGGTCTTCCTAGGAAAATCAATTTCCATCTGTTCATAAACCCACACAGGATTTACTAATAATTTTTCCCCTTTTAACTTTTCCGAGCACTTTGTTTATGAGTGCCGTCGTCGCTGCTGTTTGTATATAAAGAGATTTTAAGCCGGCACAGGTTTAAAATGCCATTAGATATTTGCAACCTCGTGGTTCTTCTTCGAGCACCTCTTTTGTTTTCTGATTTTGCTTCTTGGTATTGGTGCAGTTGTCATTTTGAATTGTTTGTTGACTGGAAAATGGTAGTAACAGATGATGCTTGTGACAGATCCTCCCCTGTTATTCCTTGTATGAGACGACTATAAGCTGTCAAGGCAGGTGGTTTCGAGTAGAGTAAGGCAGGCATATTTCAAAGAATGTGTCTTGTAATTGCTGGGCTAGTAAAATGCCTTTGGGAATTCCCCAACGTTTTTGGTACATCAGTAATGTGGTGGATCCTTTGGAATCAAACTCCTGTAATGATATAAATCCGTCCATGTTGTTCATATGTGCCTGGCCAGCGTACGTGCATGGTACAATGGTACAGTAATAAGCTGCGTTCTGAGTCATACGCAACTGGGTGAAGTGAAGTAAGCTCAACAGGAAAAAGGTTGTCCATCACAATCTTATGCGTGGATCAGTGGATACTTGTATCTCAATTGCCACTGGGAAGTTTATTTGAGTTTTTATGTTTTTTTAGTATAGTAAAATAATACAATTAAAAAAATAATTAGAAAATTAGTACCCTTTTACAAGTCTCAAATGACATCATTTTAATTTTAAGACCTAATTCTCCCCCTCTTTCTTACCTCACAACCACTACACACCTCCTCTCAACCTGAATTTCAAGGAGCGACGACCGATGATTGATATGAATATTTACATGATATGGTATATATCCATCACAAAATGTTTCATTACACTAATCTTATCATGTTTTCCGAGACGTTTATGCAATCTAATGCATTATACCTCTAATATCTGAAACAAATTTGATTGATATACAATATTTTTTTTATAATTATTAAATACTAGAGTAATTTTATTATACTAGTAATTGGTTTTTAATGTATGTATATAGATTAATTACTTGATATAGAAAGCTTGGAAAGCAACAACTATTCGTGAAGGTGTCAATGAGATTGGACATATTGTGGTCAACACTACTCAATTTATATCGTGATGGACTTCAAGAGGTTGGGAAGGTTGAGTGTTTTGAAGCAGCATTAACGAAAGATGAGATTGTTTACTATGAGAGTGTTGAGGATGTTGGTCCGTCCACGAGTGACCTAGGTCCATCCATGAGCTGGGATGATATTGATCCTCCTCACACCTACCTGGATATTACAAACTCGTCCTCGAGTTGGACGAGTTGGTGTAATGCTCCAGGCTCGTCCACGAGTACTCTAAGTACGAGCTGAGGAGATTATTAGATATAGTTATATGTTATTATATGTTATGAAAATTATGAATAGATGTATAGTTAATTTAGTTTTTAATAAAATATTGTATTGTGTTAATCGTCGATCTAAATTTGTTATTTACGACTTAATATGTTATGTGCTACTTATGTGAATTGTATTTTGATACTGAAAAACTGGTTATTTGAATTGTGTGAATTGCTATTTTCTTAAGTAGATAGTTATGACAATAGATTGCCCCATAATGAGTTTGTTAAAGGAGAGTCATAAATACCGTCTATAACACTCTTAAATGTGCTAGATCTCTCAATATTTTTCTGATTGTGTTACTTTACAAAATATCTTTTTTAATTGTGCTAACTTACTAAAACACTCTAGTCTACTCAGCCTGGTACTACTGGTTATGAAACTTGAGCCATCTCCATGGAATATTGTTTGTTTTGCTCTCATATGGCCAAACCCTCGTATACCTGTGAGTCTTATGTTGATGAAACGTAGTACAATGTTCATGATCAAAACCATCAACTTTCTTATCTTGTTTTTTTGCTAAAAAATCATTTGAAGGTGAAATAACTCGTCTTACAAGTTTTTTGCCCTCGGGAGCTCTACAAAATAGTTCATCTCAAAGACTAGCTATTTTAGTTTTCAATCCACTCATGTCATTCATAACCTCTCCAAATCTCGTGTTCATCATCTCCAATGGTTGTTGCATAGCCAAATGACCCCATTCTAAATGACCCCATTCTAGATTATTCCTATCATTTAGTGGTGATGGTCCACTTTTGATTGACATCATTAAGATCTTAAAAAAAAACATGTTAGCAGTAATAAAAATATATTTTCACATACTTCCTCACATGTTTATACTTAATACATGTCACTCCTTTTGTTTTTCATATAAATTCTTGACTTTTCATTATAATAAGCTCACCTTTTGCCTTTTACTACTCAAGCTAAAAAAAATAGTTCTTGAAGGAACTAATTCACATAAAAGTAGAAAAATTAACCACTTGGTAGTATAATCCAAAATAATATATAGAAGCGAGAAGTAATAAAAAGCCAAAAACTATCAAATGAAACTATAAATACAAAATCATGAATAGCAAAATAAATGTGTGAAATATTAATGATATGAAGACACAAAAAAATATATTAAAGAATAAAAAAACTAATGAAATAAGACTCGAATAACCTAAATTAAGCAAAGACACCATATATTTTTTTTTTTTAGCTTAAACTAACAAGAAAGAAAGTATTGATACAGAAATAAACTAACAAAATACATCAAAATAATCCTAGAATCAAGATAAGTCACTAAGATGTCCCAGGAATAAAAAATTTCATATTGATAGTTAACTCGCTTTAATTCCTTACTTTTATCAATTATATTTTAATTCCTTACTTTTCTTTTTCCTCTTTATTTTTTTAACACTTAACTCGCTTAATTTTTTATTTTCTCTTTGCTCGTCATTTATTTTATTTGTTTATACACACACACACACTAATAGATTGTAATAGATTGTAAGGATGCAAATAAAAATATAATTCAATTCATGTACTATCATAAAATTTTCAATATCTCAAGGGACTTTATAATAAAAATTGAACTAATCTTTGATACCTTTCCGTGTTTTTTCTCTCTATTTATACTTTGAAAAAACATGCAATATAAAACTTAATTTAAAACTCATAGCATTGATCCTTTATTACATAAATAAAAACAATGAAACAATTATATTGCAACAAGTTTTCACTCAAGTATTTTAATTAAAAAATTCATTAATTTCTCTTGCTTGTGAGACTACATTAACGCATTGAATAAGATGTAAATTGGTCCGAATACCTACATTAATTAAAAAAATAGCAAAAGACTCATATGATTTCAAAAACATGTCTTATTTTAGGAAATCCCTGTAATAATCATTGATATTGTTTTTATTCATATGAAATATATTTGGAATAATAAAAAAAAAATCAATTGGGAACATGTTTGTAGAGAAAAATATTTTTAAGTTACATGCATTAGATACGTAACTAGGTGACATGCTCGCGCGATGCCGTGAGCTTATGGCATGCTTGTGCATTATCATGGATTTGTGAAAAAAATCATATAAAAAAAAACTGTTATTATCCACAATATTTTAAAGGAAAAAACTACAAAGCTATATTCTCAACCAACTCAATATTAAAAAAACAAAATCGACAAAAACAATTATGAAAAAAAACACACAAAAAAAATGAAAAAAAGAAGATGACAATTTTGGAAGAAAAAAAAGCAAAAAGCAAATAATAAAAAAATGGAAAAAAAAAAGATGTGGGGAAAGTTAAAGCTAAATTTTCAACCAGCTCAATATTAAAATCATTTAAGAAAACACTGTAGCAATCTATAGTGTTTTGTGAGGAAATATACAATTATAATTCTCAACCAGATCAATATTAAAAATAATCAACAAGGATAATTTTGACAAATATAAAAAAACAAAAGGAAAAAAAACATGCAGGGAAACACTATAACAATCGATAGTGTTTCATGAGAAAATCTACAATTGTAATTTTTAACCAGCTCAATATTAAAAACAATGAAAACGACAAAGACAATTTAAAAAAAAAACATAACAAAAAAAATCATATGGAAATATATTGTAGCAATCAACGATGTTTTAAGGAAAAGAAGTTAAATTGTCAACCGGCTCAATATGAAAAAAAATAAATTTTACAAAAACATATTTGAAAAAAAAACATCGATAAAAAAACATGTGGGGAAACACTGGAGCAAAGCAAAAATCATGTGGGAAAACGTTGTAGCAATCTACAGTGTTTTAAATAACTACAAAGTTAAATTCTCAATCAGCTTAATATGGGAAAAATAAAATCGACAAAGATAATTATGAAAAAAAAATTATTTAATAAAAAACCATTTAGAGAAACACTGTAGCAACCTAGTGTTTTAAAGAAAAAAATTAAAAAACTAAATTCTCAATTAGCTCAATAGTAAAAAAATAAAATCAACAAAAATAATTATGAAAAAAAAATATAAAGAAGAAAGACAATTTTGGGAAAATTTTAAAAAAACAAAAAAGAAATGGGAAAAGCTAAAGCTAAAGCTAAATTCTCAACCAACTCAATATTGAAAAAATAAATTCGACAAAGATAATTTTTTAAAAAAAACATGTGGGGAAAACACTACAGCCAAACAAAAACCATGTAAGGAAAATACTTTAGTAATCCATAGTGTTTTTTTTTTTAAAAAAAAGCTACAAAGTTAAGTTCTCAACCAGCTTAATATAAAAAAAAAACCGACAAAGACTATTTAAAAAAAAAAAGAGTCAATTTTGGGTAACAAAAATGAAAAAAAAAGGAAACAAAAGCGGAAAAAAACACGTGGGAAAGCTACAGTGTTTTAAAGAAAAAAAACTAAAAAACTAAATTTTCAACTAGCTCAATAGTAAAAAAATAAAATCAACAAAAATAATTCTGAAAAAAAAATATATGTAAAAATTGACAATTTTGGAAAAAAAGAAAAACAAATAAAAAAACAAAAAAAAAACATTTGGGGAAAGCTAAAGCTAGATTATCAGCAAGCTCAATATTGGAAAAATAAATTCGATAAAAATAATTTTTTAAAAAAAATATGTGGAGAAACACTGCAGTAAAACAAAAACTATGTAAGGGAAACACTGTAGCAATTCATATTGTTTTTTTGTTTTGTTTTAAAAAAACTAGAAAGCTAAATTCTCAACCAACTTAATATAAAAAAATAAAATCTACAAAGACCATTTTGAAAAAAAAAAAAAACAATGTATGAGAATATTATAGCAATCCACAATGTTTTAAAGAAAAAAACTACATAGTTAAATTTTTAACCAATTCAATATTTAAAAAAATTAGCAAAGATAATTTTGAAAAAAAAATTAAAAAGAAGAAGAAGAAGTCAATTTTGGGTACAAAAAAAGAAAAAAAAACATGTAAAAAAACAGAAGAAGAAACAAATGCGGAAAAAAAAACCTGCTACAATGAAAAATCTACGCGTTTTAGAGTATTCGTTAATTATTACAATGAGAATAATAAATATCTATGTATTTTGTGGTAAAATCACGTGAGATTTATATAGTCGTTAACTTCAGAGCTTGTGGGATGAATCGATGTGCGCGCAAGCTGATCCGGACATCCATATATATATATATATATATATTTTGGAGAAATATTTTTTTATTTATGAATTGAAATTGACATAATTAGAGATACGGAACAAAATCAACTTAATTATTTATAGATAAAAGAGCTATCAAAATCAACTTACGATTTTTGTATCGATATTAATAGAATTTATTTCGAGGTTCCATATGTATAGTGTGAGAGATCAACAGGATTAGATTTCCCAATAGGCAAGCAAAAAACAAAAGACAAAAAATAATAAAAAATAAAAAAATCTGAAGGCGGAGAACCCAAAGCAGTACGTGCTTTGGGCTCAACTGCAGAACTGTCTTTAGATGGATGGCTTGGGACTTCATCATCTTCACTTTACCATACTACCCCTCATTCTTAAAAAAAAAATTAAATAAATTTTATGTTTAGTTTAAATTAGTGATTGAAATTATAAAAATATTGTTTTTTAAAGTATTTTTTTTATTTAAAAATATATTAAAATATTATTATTATTATTATTATTATTATTAAAAAAGTATTTTTTATATCAATACATTAAAATAATTTAAAATTATAAAAAAAATTAAATTAAATAAATAAAAATTTTAAAAAATATTTTTTATACGCAAGAATACATACACTACAAACTTATAAAATAAATGAATCGCCATTGTACCCGGTGATGGAAATGCCTAAATGAAATGAAGAGGTTTAAATAGAGTAAAAATACTTTTTTTTTATCATTTCTTTTAAATTTTTTTATAAAAAATATTAAATAGCTTTAAATCTGGTTTTTGATTACTAGTTTGAATTTCCATATGAAAATAATAAAAGAAAAAATTATAAGATTAAGGTGTCGTAAATTTAGACTTTACTAATTAGTTGATTTATGTTTTACTGTGGATTAAATTAAAAACTTTTTAATGTGAAAAAATAAATTAAAAGCTTCATTGTGGATCAATTAATTGACATTAAAATTAATTGTGAATAAAAAAGATAATGTATATATTTACTTAAATAAATTGAGAATTATATGTGTCAATAATACCAAAAAAAATATTAACACTAACTAAAGACTAAATCAGAAAGTTGAAAGATAAATACATATTAAGATATCCGATTTTATATTTTGATCATGAATTTAATTGGGTATATTAACTTTATTTTTTAGAGCCAATTCTTTATGTAATTAAAAAATAATAAACATAAAAAATCACACATAAGTGATTGAATAAAATACAAGAAAAACAAATTTTCATGTTGAGTTATACCAAAAGAACATGTTAGTATTAGAAAAAAATTATAATCTTATTTAAAAACAAAGTAAAAATTAAACAATATTTTATAAAAAAAAATTAACACAAAAATATTTTTAATTAGTTTCATTAAAATTAAATACATGTCAGGTTGTGAATGTCACATGTATATTTAACTAATCTATCTTAATTAATTTAAATTCAAATCAATGGGAAAAGGAAGAAGAAGGAGGAGGAAAACAAAAGTTAAAAAGGGACCATAGATTTAACCTAATAATAATAATAATAAAAAAGCCATGTGTGAAGACCTGGAAGATCAAACTCACTTGCTAGATCTTTATTAATTTGTTTTTTTTTTAAAATAAAGATTGATGACACATCATATGCCTACCTAATTTTTTTTTTTTACTATTGTAGAGGTGACGACTTGAAAATCGTGTGTGATAATTATTATTTATTCAAAAATCTAGTTTTTAATCTATTTTCATGAACATCTAGAAATAAACAACTTTATAATATAAAAAACTGATTCTTGAAACAAAAAAAAACCCCAAATCGATTAAAAAACCTTAAAATTAACTCGGGAAATAAAAAAAATCCCCTAACCTCGATTTACTTTTTTTCTTTAACATAGATGCCCTTCAACACTCAAATTGCTCTTTTATTGTTAAAAGAAACACTTTTACATTCAATTTGGTTATTTTTATCAATAGAATCCAACCAGCTAACCTATTTCTATATTATTTACTGTTTTTTGACCACTTTTACTTCTATCTTGAACTTAGGAAATGAAATATAAATAAAATAAAATTTTGAATTAAAACATATAATTATTAAGCTAAAAAGATCAAAAGAATTTTTAGACAAATCTTAAGGTTAAAAGCCATTGACACATTTAAAAAAGAAAAAAGGTTACCATTTTTCATTCTTTTTAGTTTTGGTTTCTAGCTATCAATCTCTTTCAAACAATCAAGTTGATTTTTTATTAACACAATTGAGCATCAAATTAGAAATGTGATATTTTTTTTTAGACCATCCTAATTTTATAAAAGTTAAATTAAAATAAATTATAAAATTTAATTTTTAATAAAACACAAAATCAAAAGATATGATAAAAAAATTAAATAGTTAAAACAATTGAAGGACAGATAAAAACCAAATTGTAGTTGCATTGATAGTTTAAAGTGGTTTTTTTTAGAAATATATTAAATAATTTTTTTTTAAAATTATTTTTTATACCAATATATCAAAATAAAATGAAAATATAATTTTTTTTAAATAATTTTTAAAACTTTTAAGAACGTTAGCATCATATTTTCAAAGACTCCTGGGGCATTGAGAATCACTATATTCACAAGTTCTCCATTTAAAGAAAAAAATGGCTTATGATATGGTGTAATTACAAGGATATAATTGGAAATTAACTCGGTGCTTGAAAACAGAAGAGCTAATCTAGCAGAGAGAATTGAGAACCAGCAGTGAGCATTCTTCTTCTTCTTCATTTTGGGCTTAAATAGTAGCGCGTTGCATTAAATTAAATCACACTCTCTATCTTCTAAAAACTATTTTTCATTTCTTTTTCTCTCTAGACTATTAGATCTCCATGGCTACTTCTCTTGCTCCTGTTTCAATCTCATCAGGTATAAATATAACTTCTTCCTTCTCTTTCTTTTAGTTCGTAAAGGTTTTTTCTTTTCTTGAACATATAATCTTCCATGGAGTACTATTATTAAATCTTTTTGATCATCACAACTTAAGTGCGAGGAGAGAATCCTGAGACTTTGTTTAATTTTGGGTGCATGTAGGTGGATCTCAACTTAAGGCACGTCCCCTTTGGTCGACAAAATCCATTTCACTTGCCAAATCTCCAGGACTGGCAGTTGGAAGGAAATCAAACCCAGTGGGAACCAGCCCCAAGTTGGCAGTTCGTGCCCAATACAAGTATGCCTGCTGTTCTTGATTCCCATATCCATATTATTTGATATCACAAACTGATAAGCCTTTTGAAAAATAGTCAACATGTTGGTATCCCTATTTCATTCCAAGAAATGCACGAATATGCTCATTTCCAACTGGGAGTTAAATGTGTTTGCCTACATTTTGAGGGTGATTTTTTTGCTTACGAAGTTGTTAATATTGGAGGGTTGTTGACTCAATTAGATCAGATCTCTGATATCCATTCTAACTTGGAAGAATTGAACCCCATTTGCATCCATCTCATTTTTCTTATCCGAGCCGAGCCCCCGAGCCCCTGGTTTTCTCTATTAATCATTTATGATGTTGATTCGTTTCTCCCTTAGGCAGCTGTTGTTTAAAGTAGCCCTGTACTCTTTTGCTGTAACTCATCATCATCTTCTTTTGTTTCTCTCTGTTATATGCAGTGATGGTAGCAGCGGTGGCGGCGGTGATTTTGTTGCTGGTTTTCTTTTAGGAGGTGCTGTATTTGGAACTGTGGCATATATTTTTGCTCCTCAGGTGATTAGATTTCTTGCCTTTTAATAATTTTGGGCTACAAAGTACTTAAATGCTTCGTATAAGGGACCTAAAATGTTGGCTGTTCATTGAAATAAATCATCCTGCATGTCTCAAGTTCCGCAACCTTTGCACAACAATTGGTAAGTACATGTTGCATCGGGTCTAGTATAGCTCTGGATGTCTAAATGAAAGCAGTTGAATGTTCAATCTTCATGCTTCTCAAAAGGTGTTTGCTTGTTATGCAGATCTAACAGTAGAATCTGTATGATTGCCTGTCTTTTTTTTGTTCATTTTACTTCTTGATAACAATGTATCCATAGCCTACTGACTACTATTGAAATTAAATAGCATCTCATACTTTGCATGGCATATATTCAATATGCTTTATCTTGATATTTTCTTTGCCCTGCTGTTTGCTAGCCTTTTATTGCTCCTATTCTCCATGGTCTGACACGGGCTCTCCCCTTACCTTCCTGGTAACTAATCTAATGATCATGGCAGAACATAATTTCAGTTCGTCATTAAATAAACTATTAGAGTATCACTAGTGTTACCTTATTTCATTACTTGTAGCTGTCTGTATATATTGCTGTGATTTTTCTTTTATTTCCAGATCCTGCATGTCTCACCATGATGACTCATTATTACTGAAGTTCTGTGCAAGAAGAAAAATTGTTCATATATGCTTTATCAAATATATTGTTGTTGGATGGAACCAAAACGGAGATGTTCGTTGTTACTCTTGTTTGAGAAATGCTTATGGTTTATTACTCTTTTGAAGTAAAGGGTGTTTCTAGTACGAGCTGGTTTCATGTTTGTTTCCTTGTATTGTTCAGATAAGAAGATCCCTGCTAAATGAAGATGAATATGGATTTCGGAAGGCCAAGCGGCCAATATACTATGATGAAGGTTTAGAGGTAATTACATTTTATTCAGCATGCATCTTTTCTGCTTGTTGGATAGCTATGAAAGAAATTTAACATCGGACATCCTTCCTAAAAGCAGAAGACCAGGAAGACCTTGAATGCAAAAATCAGCCAATTGAATTCTGCTATTGACAAGGTATCTTCTCGTCTGAGAGGTGGCAATAATTCTCCTCCTGTGCCTCTTGAAGCTGATCCTGAGATGGAAGCTACAATGTGAGATTCGTTTCTGTTTGTTCATAATAATTTCTGAGACCATGTAATGTTTGAAGATCAGCATGAACCATGTGTTTTTTCCATTACTGTTGATTAAAGGTTGCTTTTTGTGATGTTTAAATGAGAATATGAACGATGTAGTTAGCTGTTTTATTGGTTTAAAAGTTTAGGGATTATGTTTGAAAGCCATATAATCTACAGCTGCTTTAGACATTTTTTTTCTGTCCATTCTCTTCTGATCAATGCTAGAACGAGTCCAAAAGTCTTGTTTACGAGACCAGATGACCTCTTTTATTGAGCTGTGACAGCATCACGGATCTTTGAATTGATCCTCAGGAATCATTTTCATATCTGTGATAGCACCATGCTGATTTTTTCTTTCTAGTTTCGTCCTGTTTATTCAATTGGTGCCCGAATTCTTGGTATCCCTGTTAAGCCCTGGTTTTAAGTCTTGACAAAATATTTATGTATGAACTGCTACAAAAGGATGCTGGTAGGATGATATAATACAGTTCTGAACTTCCAGTCAGTCTGTTTCCTTGACACAATCTTCAAATCTCGGCTTTAGTTTTCTGAAGTTCTTGCGTAAATAGCCCCCAAGCGTCAGCAGCTACACACAAATAATTTACAAAAGTATCTTACGCTGTTCCTTATTGTTAGTTTATTCTTTACCTTCTGTTTTTTTTCTCTTAAAAACTAATTTCAAAAATTTTTAAAACAAAAAAGACACAATGTATTGGTTTCGAGGTCATTGACGGATTGAATGCCGGATTCCTCCTATCCCAGTAATCTAAAAGGCAACTGTTTGGTACCGTCGCACTTTTTTGTTTTAAAAATTTTTGAAATTAGTTTTTAAGAGAAAAAAAACAGAAGGTAAAGAATAATCTAACAATAAGGAACAGCGTAAGATACTTTTGTAAATTATTTGTGTGTAGCTGCTGACGCTTGGGGGCTATTTGGGAAAACTGACCAGAAATATATACTTATAGAGCACCTGCCAAATCAAAATTACTTTTTCATCAACTTCAACAAATTGTGCTGGAATTGTTCTTGAGAAGTAGCAAAGCTTGAAACTATTAGATCCATCGATATTCAGTACTCGGGCATACACCTTGCTAGACTTCGTGAGTCCCCTCACAGGGCAATAATACAGGAGGCATGTTTTCTAATCCTGGCAACTTTATTTCGGATGCTGTTTTATGAGCTACTTTTATTTTTTTACTTGGACATAAACATGGCCAGGCTTTGTTAGCAGCAGCTTAATCAATCAAATCTTGATGAGCACCTTCACGCAATCTGGCTGCTTTAACAGCTCAAATGTTTTCTCGATATCTTGTAATGTAACTTCATGAGTCAAGAGTTCATCAAGATCGAATTCCTGGCAGAAATTAAGCAGACCCGCCATCAGTTTCTCTTAATTTATGGAGTTCCTCATTCCAATGGTATGCTATTGTCAAGTAAGGTAAATGATTTTATTTTATTTATCTAAAAACAATAGGGACATTCCTTTCATTTTCTTCAATTAATACATTCATTCCACATGCTAATTTGATAAGGACATACCTTATTTTTGCATTTCTCCATGAGGATGGGAAGGTCAGATTTTACTTTGAGCCCTCCAAAAATGGACCCCTTTAGGGTTCTTCCACTCAAAAGAGGAAAGTAATCGATCTTTACGCTGTTGATTCCTCCGCCTATAGCAATTGTTTTTCCTTTTCCCTAACAACCAGCATCAATGGAGAAACACTTACTGAATGGTGGTTTTCCGAACATCTCAAAAATCGAGTTCGAATATGATTAGCTGATTTTACTGCTTTCTTGTAGACAAAACAGAACAAAACAGAGCATGGGTTAGAAGAGGAGAGGGATTATGGGCATATGCATATATATACCTCTTTTGTGGCTTGGATGGCTTGATTAATCAAGGACTCGGAACCAACGCACTCAAAGCAATAATCCACTCCCACTCCACCAGTCAGGTCTTTTATCATTTGTGAAATAGATTTATCCGAACACTCATCAGGGTTCATGAAATCGGTCATTCCAAAAGCTAGCCCCTTATCTTTTTTCATGTTGTTCTTATCAACGCCGATTATCTTAGCTGCCCCTTCTGTGACCTGCATTTACAGAGATTTTTGAGAGACAAATAAGGGTATCAGCAAAATATTCTTTTCTTTTCTTCTCAAGGAAAGGAAAGGAACAAAACCAACCCCGAGTCCAACAGCACCAAGGCCTAAAACAGCCACAGTTGATCCCGTTTTAATCTGAGCTTCCTTCCAAGCTGCTCCAAATCCAGTTGAAAATCCACATGATAAAACACTGGCATGAGGCAGAGGTATGCTTGGATCGATCTTGTTTACATAATTGGAATCAATAACCATGTATTCGGACCAAGTGGAGCAAGTAAACATGTGATAAAGCTTCTGCCCTTTGATGGACATTCTTGAAGTGCCATCTAGCATTAGACCACTACGGCTTAAAGGGTATGTCAGGCATAAATTGGTGTTCGCTGATGTACAATTCTCGCAGGCTTCACACTCTGCTAACATTGTTGGTATCACATAATCTCCCTCTTCAAGACCATTGACTTCATCCCCGAAGCTCTCCACCATTCTTCAATGGGAGTACAATTCAAGTTATTGTAAGATGAGCTCTTTATTCATCAAAAGCTAGCCACCCCAGCTTTTGGGTACTAGTTCTGATATATGTAGTAAGAAGAGGGCTTACCCAACGCCTTCGTGGCCCAGGACTCGAGGAAAAAGTGGCTGGAAAAGGAGATAAAATGGAGAAACAAAGTAAGCTGGAAAGACATTAATAATAATTATGCAAGGATGATCATGAAAATCAAGTAAATTGTATTACCACACGATCTCCTTTGCTTCCGGCACGTAAGACATCAGTGTGGCACACGCTTGCATATAGCATCCTCACTCGAACTTCAGTTGATTTTGGTGGTTCTATTTGTATCTCTTCAACCTTCAATGGCTCCCCACTTCCCCATATTACTGCCGCTGTCAGAAGAAGCCCGGATGGCAAGTTAGCGACTGAAAGCAAAGGAATTATCTTTCTGTGGCTACGCGCGCAACACAGATGAAGCAAACTCATCCATCAACGTACCTTTACATGTTATAATCTGTGAGCTGCGGCTCGTCGACATTGCCGAGGAATTCTTATGCAGTGCAGGCAGCTAACAAATCTAAAGTAGGAGTTTTGATTTTAGAATATGGATTGCTGAGGATTGCTTTTGCTTATGCAGTGCAGGCAGCTAACAAATCTAATGTGGAGAGAGAAAAGGGTAGAATGGGACAACTCCTCCGGACCTCACCTGACCTTAATTTAGGATTCCGACTCCTCCCTCCTCTATCTGTATCTTATGCAATGTTACGGCAGTTGTTTTACAGCGAGTGTCTATTTCTGTGTCTTTATTGTTTCTTAAAATTATTTTTTATTTAAAAAATATTAAATTCATTTTTTTAAAATTGTTTGTAGAAGATTTTAATGTTCTAATATTAAAAATAAAAGTATTTTGATATATTTTAAATTAAAAAATATTTTTTAAAAGTTTATCACAATACTAAATAAATAAATTATTTTTTGTTTGAAAAACATATTAAATTAATATGTTTTTAATATTTTTAGAAGATATTGACATGTTAATTTTAAAAATAAAAATTAATTAAAAAATATTTTAAATTATTTTAAATTAAAACTTCTATTATGAGCTTTCAATTATTGATGATAAAAGACACGTGGGGTCTAAATTAACGAGTCTTGAAAAAGATACCTATATAAGAAAAAAGTTGTCTTTCCTGTTTAGGATACTTTATCATAAAGAATAATATTTGGTTTTAGTTATCTTTATATAGAGAAAATTATTGGTCACCGATCACCCACCTACTGACTTGTACATATTAGTATGGTACAAAAATCACACACTATACTTGTGAAATTAATTAGTTCTTGCGTCTGCTGTCGGAATTAATATAGTATTATGTTCTAGATCATTGCTCTGCCCACCACGTCACTTGTTGATGTCCAAGTTTTGTTGCCCTCAAGTTTAATGTCTTATTTTTGTGTTTGAATTGGTTTTTAAAATTATTTTTTATTTATTTTTAAGTTTTTTTAAAAAGATTTTATTGTTCTAATATTAAAAATAAAAAATGTAAAAAAATATTTTGATGTATTTTAAATTGAATTTTTTTTTAATAACAAGCACCACAATACCAAATACAAATTATTATTTTTTGAAAAAAATATTAAATTGATATTTCTTAAATATTTTAAGAAAATTTTAACATGCTAATATTAAAAATAAAAATAAAAATTTAAATTGAAAAAATATCTTTGAAAAACAAGCACAACAATACTAAACATACAAATTATTTTTTGTTTGAAAAACTATTAAACTTATATTTTTTTCAATGTTTTTAGAAGATTTTAAATGTTAAAAATAAAAAATATTTTTTAAAAATTATATTAATGTATTTTAAATTGAAACTTCTGATACGAGCCTTCAATTAGTTTAAATAAAAATAATTTATGATAATATATGTCAAGAAATTATAATTCAAATTTTATAGCTTTTTTTTTTAAACAAATAATAAGATGTTATTGATTAAAATTTAAATACATTGACACATAAACAATTTATATGGATTAACCATAGAATTTACATTATTGTTGATTGATTGGTTTTTCAATAGCAATAACAATTAATAAATTATCACGAAAGGATAAAAGAGTGATGGTTGAGGGTGGTGTCACCCTCTGTAAAAATAAGAGCGAATCTTACTTTTGGTTTGCTATCTAATAATCATGAATTTGAGTTATTTTAGGGTTATTGAGGGTTTATCTAGTTATTAACTTCAAGGCATATAAAATTAGTCAACATACATTATTGGTTAATTTCGCAAATGCATGAATCGTAACAAGTAATAAAGTGATGAGTAAAGTATCGTCACACGAGAATTTGTAAAAATTACTACTAATTACCAAAGTCTTTTTAAGTTATGATCTATTTGAGGAATCGAATGAGATAGTTTTCAAAACATAAATTAATAATTAAAAACAAACAACTAGCTGATTAAATATTATTGAATTCAATTCTATTGGTTCTAGGATTTATGACTTATTGTAACTATTCCTATGTGAACTTTCTCAATTGAATTAATTACTCCTAGCGTTGATAATCAGGTTTTTCTAATTTAAACATTAATCTCTCTCGAGTATCAATGAATTATTTTGACAAATAAACTTCATATACTCTACGAAATTTCTAAACTTTTCAAAATTTATTAAGTACCGTAAAACCTTTAATGATTACAAAAGTTCCTTGGATATCTCTATCCTATAGATTTCTTAAGGTATTTCAAACAATGACTAAAACAATTATCACCTCTCAATCTCAAATTGAATTCCAAATCATGCAGATGTTGCCCAAACATACACAAGCATTAAACATAGAATGAAATACTCAACAACTAATGTAATAATTCAATCAAAGAAATTGTTCATATATTCATAGTAAGGTTACATAAAAAATCTCAGAATAAAAGTCTACTCCATAGTTAAATTAAAGAAAAACAAACTTGATATGATGAACATCACTCAAAAGCATAGAATGACAGTAGAATAGATATGTGTCCTCCAAACTTCTCTGATTTTCATCCCCCTGTTTGTCTTTGTTTTTGTCTCCACTTTGTCTCTGTTTCCTCTCTCTTTTTATGCCATCTCTCTTCTTTTGGTGTATTATGTAGCTTCTCCATGTCTTTTTATGTGCCTCGTTAAACCCTCATTTTCTCTTTTATATTCTGGCCTTTTTACCCTCGGATGAAAAGAAGAAAATTTCCTTCTCTGTTTCATAATCCTTTCCTATCTGGGTATTACTAGCCAGATTTGAGGCAGGAAACACACGAATTCAAAGATCTCTATTTCTGGAGAAATTGAATCTTTTTTGTAATGACACTGATCTTGTAATTTTTGGACCTCTAAGACTTTAGATACAGACAATAACCCTAGACAACATTTGGAGTGTAGGAAGTTCGGGTCTGATTCAATCCCTCCTTTTTAACTCGCTTTTTGGGCTTCAAAATAGCAAAAATGAGTTCTATGCCCTTCATATGTTTTGTAGACCTTCATCTCAGATATTTGAAAATGGTGATGAATGCTTAGAACTAAGTTATATAGCTTCCTTTATAGCTCAAAATCAATCAATGTTTGGTTTTACTATCGAATTCTGCCTACTCAGTAATCTAGTATCTGAAAACACATTAATTTCCCACGAGGTCAATAGTTCAAAAATGGATCCAAAATTCTAATTAACTTGTACAACACATCCAAAATATTTCAAAATCAAGCATGAATAGTGGAAAATGTACATGCTAAAAATTCCCTTATCATACGTAGAAGCTAACCAAACATGTATGTTAATAATAATAATTAAAAAAACAGAGACATTAAAGTTGTAAATAACAAAACTTGGACATCAACGAGTGATGTGCTGTGCAGAGCAAGGGTCTTCAATATAACTTTAGAGGTCATTGATGGATTGAATGCTGACAAGGATTAATTCTTGGTTTAGGAAATATTACAAATCAAGAAAACTAGAAATTAGGAAGAAGTTTAGGAAAGATTTTGATATATTTCTATTCTTAGTTTTCCATCCTTAAAAAGGATTTATTGTACATGTATATATACAAGTTTTATGCAATAAAGAAAGAGCATAATGAATTGATACAAACAAATTATCTATGAACTACCCAGACACTGTTAACATGGTATCAGAGCAGACAAACCGAATCTAAACCCTTTTCAAATCACAAACAACCTAAAACATTGGTAGAACTGAACCCACCAAACCATGCTCAGATTACAACCATAAATTCCAGAATCGACACTCAAACCAACTTTACCCAAAACCCTAACTTGCCAATTGTCATCCCTGGAATCAAACTTAATGGCCAGAATTATGAACTATGGTAACAGATTATGGAGATGTTCATCTCTGGTAGAGACAAACCTGGATTAATCACTAGTGAAATTAGATAGCCAATACTTACCGACCCAAGATACAATAAATGGAGAGCAAAAAATGCAATTGTTAAAGGTTGGATTATCAATTCCCTAACCCCAGATTTAATTGGGAATTTTATCAGGTTTTTTGTAGCTAAAGGTGTTTGGGACGCCATTGCCACAACATACTTTGATGGAGGAGATAATGTCCAGGTATATGACCTAAAATGAAAAGTCAGTCAAACCATACAAGGAAGGGGTTCTCTAGAAGACTACTACACTGGCTTACAATCTCTCTAGTGAGAGATTGACTATAGACGCCAAAATCCCATGACATGCGATGAGGACATACAAAAATACAATAAATTAATTCAATAATATCGAATTTATACCTTCTTGGATAGTTTGGATGATCAATTTGATCAGACCCGCTAAGACATTCTTCAACAGATCCTTCTACCATCGATTGAGCAAGCCTTCACTCAAGTAAGAAGAGAGAACACCAAACGAACTGTGATGATGGATGTCGCATGTGCCTCGCGCGATGTCGATGATGATTTTTGTTGCTTATTTGATTGATTTGGGAGGAGTTGCCACCTAGTATTTGATTGAAGATTACTAGGAAACCCGTATGTACTGGTCGTTGTCAGAGAATCACGGGTAAGGAATTGGTTGTGACTAGGAAAGATATTAGCACCCCTATGGCACCCTAACTAAGTTAAGCTGCTTCGTGGTTTTGATATATTATAGAAGTTTTAAAGGTTTTGTCTTTTCATCGGATATCAGGAATATGTCTTACATATAAGCTCGTAATACTTAACTGTGAGTGAATCAAAACATTAAATTCTTCTTGTCTTTTTAAATTTTTTTTGTCCTTTTGGTTTTATCATTTAAAAAAAACACATAAAAAAAAGATACAAACACCCACACACCACTTTTTACTATTTTTACTTGCACACACTTATAACTACATATTACAAAAATAAAAAACAAATTCCAAATAAATCAAATAAAATTCAAAAATTAGAAAATAAACCCCAAAAATCCAGGAACTGTCGGAAAGCCTTATATGATCTACAGGAAAAGTGGCGATGCGTCTTCTCCACATGTGGCTGCCATAAGAAAGTCCAAGCAAATAGGTGGGTCTTGAATAGTTTCCCCCTTCTTTCCTTCCCTGCAGGCGGTGAAGATCATTGTCACCTACAACAAGAGAAAAATGCACAAACAACCTGTTTTTTAATCTTTTTTAGATCTGTCCAGTTTCTCTGTGTTCTCCATTCTCTGTTTGTTTTTCTTATGCCGATGGAAGATCTGGTAGTTAGGTCTCAGTCCAAATCTTCTATATGAGGCTGAATAGGAGAAGGAGATTTGATTGATGAGGAAGGGGATGGTGTTTGTGGGGAGGAGCTGGAGGAAAAAAGTGGACATATTTGGATCTATGGGCGCCATTGTGTTTGGGATGCTACTAGAGGGTCTGAATCGGTCTTGGTGAGCTGGCCGGTTGTTTCAGGAAGGAAGGGGTTGTCGGGTCTATCGGGTCTTTATGGAGGCCGATGTGCATAAAGGCTGAAAAAGGAAAGCCCTGCTGGTTGAGGGTGAAAGGAAATGGAGAAACAGTGAAGGTCAGTCTGTTAGGAGTGGGGAAGGTGAGGGCTAGGGGGCTGAGAGATGGGAGATCTAATGAGGGAGAGTGAGGGTGGCGATGGGGAAGAGAGTGAGGAGCCCTAGTTTTGAGAGTGAGAGCTAAGAATTTAAAGGGAAGGGGGGTGACAGCTCTCTCTCTACTGGTGATGAAGAAAATATTGGGTTTTTAGGTTTTTTGTTTTTTCTAACCCTTAAAATTTTCTCCCCCCTTCAAATTTTCTCCGCCAATGGCTCCCCAAAAATTTTCTCCTCCTTTGTTTCAACATTTTCCACTGTATTTATAGATAAAATGTTGCTAGGTTTCCAAACGGGTCTCTTAACTTTTCTTTTTGTTTTTTGTATTTTGAACACATATAATATCAATGTCGATTCAAACAAAAGAATCAATATCTTTGAAAATGATGCGTTAAAATCGAACGCGTTTAAAAGACCTTTGAAATTTAAATTCTTTTGAGATGACGTTGAAAATATTGAAAACAATGCAAATATATCAAGAATGCATTTTTTTGGGTTTTCATTGTTGCTTCTATTTGTTTTTATTTTTTTTTTAATATTTATTAAAACATTGGGTCAAAAATTGGGTAGAAACAAATGTCCCCTCTTTACAATGCTTACGAAGCAATACCTGCGCAATGTTTTGCATAATAAGCTTGTAAAGAAAACAGAAACTCTTCATGGCTTGCTAAGTTATCCACTCATCCAAGGACTTCGCTTTTTAAAAGAAAATGGTCTCATTATCTTGGGTGACCTGCTCCCTTTGAAGAAAATTGGTCTATTTTTACGAGTAACCTGCCCACACTCACATTAATTTATTTTTACGGGCAATTTGCCCACACATACTCACTTTGGTATATTTTCAAGGGCGACCAACCCACACACACTTATCTTGGTCTATTTTCACAGGCAATCTGCCTACACATACTCACACTGGTCTATTTTTATGAGCACCTGCCCTTTTGATTAGGTTAATCTAAGATCCCATCTATCGATCTCCTTTAACCAGAACCAAAATCTTTGCATGTAACTCGTTCAACTTGAAATCTCATTTGACGATTCTCTTTAACCAAAACTAAATTCTATGTGTTGTTGGGTTAACCCGAGATCCCATCTGGCGATCTTCTTTAACCAGAACCAAGAATCGGTGTATAGCTCGGTCAACCTGAAATTCCATCTGGCGATTCCCTTTAACCAAAGCTAAATTGTGTGTGTGGTTGGATTAACTTGAGATCCCATATGACGATCTCCTTTTACCAGAACCAAAGTCTGTGTGTGTGGTTGGGCTAAACTAAAATCCCATCTAGCTATCCCTTTTAACCAGAACTAAAGTTTGTGTGGTTGGGCTAACCTGAGATCCCTTCTAGTGATCCCTTTTAATGAGAACCAAAGTTTGTGTGTAGCTTGGTAAACTCTGTGTGTGGTTGGGTTAACCTGAGATCCCATCTACCGATCTCCTTTAACTAGAACCAATACAAAAATATGTGTGTGGTCTCATTATAATGGGTGACCTACCTAAGAGAAAAATGATGTGAAAAACGGTCTTATTGTAATGGGTGACCTACCCAAATGGAAGATGGTCTCATTGTAATGAGTGACCTAACCAGATGGAAATGGTCTCATTGTAATAGAAGACCTACCCAGATAGAAATATGAAAAGCGGTCTCATTGTAATGGGTGACATATCTAGATGACAGATAAAGAATGGTCTCATTGTAATGGGTGACCTACCTAGGTAAAAAATATGAAGTGGTCTCATTGTAATGGGTGATCTACCTAGTTGGAAAATAAAAAGCGGTCTCATTGTAATTGGTGACCTACCCACATGGAAAATGCAAAGATGGTCTCATTATAATGGGTGATCTACCCAAATGGAAGATAAAAAAATATTTTTATTGTAATGGGTGACCTACCCACATGGAAAATGAAAAGATGGTCTTATTGTAATGAGTGACCTACCCAAAATTTGTTGTGATGTTGCGATCGAACAAATTAATTACCCTAACTTCAAACACAACATACAAGATAGTATAGAGCAAGCAAGGGGTCGATCCCACGAGGAAGGTTCAAGTCAGATTTTTATGCTAGATGATATGCAATTTAGGAGGGGGGTTTGAACATTATCTAGGCTAAAGCAAAAGAAAACTATCAAACTATCAAACGAAATTTAATAAAATTAAAAAATTATCAAGAGAACAAACCTTGGTCGCAATCACACTTCCACCTATAGAAATCAGAACTGATCATGGAAACAAAACATCAATTTATATTCTGAATATTTATCTCTTCTTAACATTAGTTAGTTAATGGATCTGCCATATAACTAGCCCTAACCATCAAACAACCACAGTGTCCGCACTAGTAATTTAATTTAATGGCATCCTTAAGAACTAGATAAGTTGATTAATCAAGAAAACATAATTGTCCGTAGTCTATGTTTGATTTGATTGAATGTTTTCCCTAAGATTAATAACATACATCTGCCACAATTATTAAACTCAGTTATTTCACAAGTTCATATACCACAACTCCGGTTTTGATATCAAACTTAGCAATAAATTGTCTACAATAATACTTAGAATCTGCTCTAGCAATTAAAATAAACAATCATAGAAAAAATAAGCATAAGAGAACAAACATATTCATCATATAAACTGAAAAGAAAAGGTAAAATAAATCTCACAGTTCTTAAAATCCGATGGTTTCCGTGTCCTTGCAACCAAGAAAATGAGTTTAACCTTGCATGTTTGTTGAACAACTAATCAAAAAGATGGAAGAATGCATGATTTAGGGTTTCTTAGAGGAGGGGGGTGTTTTTCTCTTGTTGGCTGGCTGCCCCCTTTCTCTTCTCTAATTCTTTTTATATGCTAGGAAACCCTAGTCTCTATTTTACAAAATAGTCCTCCCTTAAGTAGACATTTTACATTTAAGTAGTTCAATAACTATTTTCCTAAAAAAGAAGAAATAGCCTTGCATGAAATCTTCAAGCTTTGACTTAGAGGAGCTAAATTTCTGAAATTAAAACTTGGATGTCGGTTTAGATGCTTCGAAACATAATTTGGACTCGTTTCTTCACGAAACGTGTTTGCTGGCATAATTCAGTTGTCATCTTTAAAAAATCATATGTCCCTCATATGACATCTTTTTTTCTGAAATTTGGAGCTTTTATAGGTCTTTTAGTCAGGAATCCAAAACAATTGAGTTTGCATCAATTGGACTTCTGTAGCTCCAGATATTCAAGTCGGAATGACCGAAGGTCAACATTGATAGATTGCGAGATTTGACTTTGAAAGCTGTGATTTCCATTCTCTTTCTTATTTTATTGTCTTGCCTTAGATGTCCAGAAAGGTATGGATTAACCATAGAATTTACATTATCTTTGATTGATTGGTTTTTCAATAGCAATAATAATTAATCGATTAGCGGAAAAGGATAAAAGAGTGATGGCGTGGGTGGTGTCACCTTTGTAAAAATAAGGGTGGATCTTCTTTTGGTTTGCTATTTAATAATCATTAATTTAAGTTATTTTAGGGTTATTGAGGTTTTATATAATTATTAACTTCAAGGCATATAAAATTAATCAACGTACACTGTTAGTTAATTTTGCAAGTGCATGAATCGTAACAAGTAATAAAGTGATGAGTAGAGTATCATCCCACGAGAATTTATAAAAATTGCTACTAATTACCAAAGTTTTTTTAAATTATGATCTATTTGAGGAATCGAATGAGATAGTTTTCAAAATATAAATTAATAATAAAAAATAAAAAACTAGCTGATTAAATATTATTGAATTCAATTCTACTAGTTCTAGGATTTATGACTTATCATAATTATTTCTATGTGAACTTTCTCAATTGAATTAATTACTCCTAGTGTTGATACTCAGGTTTTTCTAATTTAAACACTAATCTTTCTCGAGTATCAATGAATTATTTTGACAAACAAGTTTCATATACTCTACGAAATTTCTGAACTTTTTAAAATTTATTAAGTATTGTAAAACCTTTAATTATTACAAAAGTTCCTAGAATATCTATATCCTATAGATTTCTTAAGGTATTTCAAATAATGGCTAAAACAATTATCACTTTTCAGTCTCAAATCATGTCTCTATGTGTGCCCCGCTGAACCCCTATTTTTCTATTTTATATTCTGGTCTTTTTAACCCCCAGGTGAAAAGAAGAAAATTTCCTTCTCTTTCATAATCCTTTCCTATCCGGGTATTACGAGCTAGATTGGAGGCAGGAAACGTGTGAAATCAAAGATCTCTATTTCTGGAGAAATTGTAGAAAATTGAATCTTCTTTCTAACAACACTGATCTTGTAATTTTTGGACCTCTAAGACTTGAGATACATGCCATAACCCTAGACAACATTTGGAGTGCAAGAAGGTCGGGTCTGATTCAATCCTTGCTTTTCGACTCGCTTTTTGGGCTTCAAAATAGCAAAACTTAGTTCTGTCCTTTATATGCTTTGTAGATCTTCATCTCAAATATTTTAAAATGGTGACGAATGCCTGGAACTGAGTTGTATAGATTTCTTTGTAGCCCAAAATCAATAAATGTTTGGTTTTACTACCGGATTCTACCTACTCAGTATAATATCTAAAAACACATTAATTTTCCACAAGGTCAATAGTTCAAAAAGGGTTCCAAAATTCTAATTAACTTGTGCAACACATCTAAAATATTTCAAAATCAAGCATGAATAGTGGAAAATATACATGCTAAAAATTCTCTTATCATACATAAAACCTAACCAGACATGTATGCTAATAATAATAATAAAAAAAACATCAACGAGTGACGTGCTGTGTAGAGCAACGGTCTTCAATATAACTTTCGAGATCATTGACGGATTGAATGCTGACAAGGATTAATTCTTGATTTAGAAAATATTACAAATCAAGAAAACTAGAAATCAGGAAGAAGTTTAGGAAATATTTTGATATATTTCTATTCTTAGGTTTCCATCATTAAAAAAGGATTTATTGTACATGTATACATACAAGTTTTATGCAACAAAAAAAGAGCACAATGAATTGTTACAAACAATTATCTCTAAACTACCCAGACACTGTTGACATGGTATCAGAGCAGACGATCCGAATCTAAACCTTTTTCAAATCACAAACAACCTATAACATTGGTAGAACCAAACCCACCAAACCATGCTCAGATTACAACCATAAATTCCAGAATTGAAACTCAAACCAACTTTACCCAAAACCCTGACCTGCCAATTGTCGTCCCTAGAATCAAAACTTAATGGCCAGAATTATGAACTATGGTCACAGATCATGAAGATGTTCATCTCTGGCAGAGAAAAACTTGGATTAATCACTAGTGAAATCAGACAGCCAATACTTACCGACCCAACACACAGTAAATGGAGAACAAAAAATGCAATTGTTAAAGGTTAGATTATCAATTCCCTAACCTAAGATTTAATTGGGAATTTTATTAGGTTTCCTACAGCTAAAGGTGTTTGGGACGCCATTGCCACAACATACTTCGATGGACGAGATAATGTCCAGGTATATGATTCTAAAATGAAAAGTCAATCGACCCATATAAGGGAGGGGTTCTCTAGAAGACTACTACACTAGCTTACAATCTCTCTGGCGAGAGATTGACTATAGACGCCCAAATCCCATGACATGCGATGAGGATATACAGAAATACAACAAATTAATTCAAGAATATCGAATTTATACCTTCTTGGATGGTGTGGATGATCAATTTGATCAGACCCGCCAAGACATTCTTCAACAGATCCCTTTGCCATCGATCGAGCAAGCCTTCACTCAAGTAAGAAGAGAGAACACTAGACGAACCGTGATGATGGATGTCGCACGTGCCTCGTGTGACGTTGATGATGATTTTTGTTGTTTGTTTGATTGATTTGGGAGTTTCCACCTAGTATTTAATTGAAGATTACTAGGAAACCCGGATGTACTGGTCTTTATTAGAGATTCACAGGTAAGGGACTGGTTATGACTAAGAAAGATATTAGATATTAGCATCCCTAGCGCACCCTAACTGAGTTAAGTTACTTCATGGTTTTGATATATTATAAAAGTTTTAAAGGTTTTGTCTTTTCATCGGATATCAAGAATACGTATTACATATAAGCTCGTAATCCTTAACCGTGAGCGAATCAAACCATTAAATTCTTCTTGTCTTTTTTAATATTTTTTTTGTCCTTTTGGTTTTATCATTAAAAAAACACATAAAAAAAGATACAAACACCCATACATTACTTTTCATTATTTTTACTTGCACACACCCATAACTACATATTAATTTTTTTTTTATCTCAACCCATAATGTTAGATGCAACAAAGGTCTTCATGGGAAAAGTATCTTCATAACAGGTCCCACGAAACATTGAAGAACCTATGCTAGATTAATACTAGAAGATAGTTGTCTATAATGAAATGAAAGCTCTCCATAATAATAATACTTGGGAACTATCTACATTGCCAGATGGAAAGAAAACAATTGGATGCAAATGGGTGTTTACTATGAAATATAAAGTAGATGGGACAGTAGATAGATACAAAGCGCGACTAATAGCTAAAGAATATACACAGACATATGGCATAGACTATCAGGAAACGTTCTCACCAGTAGCCAAACTGAACACAATACGGATACTCCTATCACTTGCAGCAAATCTAGACTGGCCTTTACATTAATTTAATGTAAAGAAGCATTTTTTCATGGAGATCTAGAGGAGGAAGTGTATATGGATGTTCCTCCTGGTTTTACTAGAAAAAAAGGAAGAAAATGTGGTGTGTAGGCATACAAAATCACTTTATGGACTCAAAGAATCTCCTAGAGCATGGTTTGGAAGATTTAGTCTAGCATTGTGAAAGTATAGATTTAGCCAAAGAAACTCGGACCATACACTATTTCTGAAAAGAAATGAGGGAAAAACAATAGCCTTGATTATTTATGTTGATGATATGATAGTCATAGGAAATGATAAAGAAGGAATTTCATAATTACAAAGGTATCTAGCAAGTGAATTTAAAATGAAGGATCTTGGTGGGTTGAAGTATTTCTTGGGCATCGAAGTATATAGATCAAGATTGGGCATGTTCCTCTCACAAAGAAAGTATGCTTTGGATCTATTAGCTGAGATAGGTATGTTGGATTGCAAACTTGTAGATACACCAATCGTACAAAATCATTGTTTAGCGGAATATCCAGATCAGGTTCCCACAAATAGAGAATGATATCAGAAATTGGTGGGAAGAGTCATCTACCTTTAACATACACGTCCTGATATCGCATATGCAATTAGTCTAGTCAGCCAATTCATGCACAACCCAAGTGAAGTACATATGGAGGCAACATTGCAAGTACTTACATACTTAAAATCCTCTCCGAGAAGAGGACTTCTTTTATTAAAGAATGACCACCTTAACATCATTGGTTATACCGATGCAGATTGGGCAGGAAATCTGACCGATAAAAAGTCTACTTTAGGATACTTTACCCTTGTTGGAGGAAACTTGGTGACCTTGAAAAGTAAAAAGCAAAATGTTGTTGGTCTATCTAGTGCTGAAGTAGAATTCAAATGGATGACCAAATGATTATATGAAATACTATGGATAAAGGGCTACTTAAAGAGATATGATATCTTATGGAGATTGAGATCAAGATGTACTATGACAACAAAGCTGCAATTGCCATAGCTAATAATTCAGTTCAACATAATCGAACTAAACTTGTGAAAGTATATAGACATTTCATCAAGCAGAAACTCGATGAGAAGACTGTGATTTTTCTTTTTGTCAAATATGAGGATCACTTGGCAGATATAATTACTAAAGAAGTATCAAGTAAAGTGTTTCATTGCTCTTTCAACAAGTTGGGCGTACGAGATATCTTTGCATCAATTTGAGGGGGAGTGTTGACAAAGATTAATTCTTGATTTAGAAAATATTACAAATAAGGAAAACTAGAAACCAGGAATAAGTTTAGGAATTAGGAATAAATTTAGGAAATAATTTGATATATTTCTATTCTTTGGTTTCCATCCTTAAAAAAGATTTATTTTACATGTATATATTCAAGTTTTATGCAATAAAGAAAGAACACAATGAATTGATACTAATAATTATCTCTCAACTGCCTAGACAATGTTGATAGAATTCCTCCTATCCCAGTAATCTAAAAGGCAAGTGTTTGGTATCGTTGCTGTTTCTTGTTTCTAATATTTTTGAAATTAGTTTTTAAGAGAAAAAAACAAAACAGAAGATAAAGAATAAACTAACAAGAAGGAACAACGTAAGATATTTTTTTATATTATTTCTGTGTAGCTGCTGATGCTTGAGGGTATTTGGGAAAAATAAGTAGCAAAGTTTCAGAATAGGAAAACTGGCAAGAAATATATACTTTAACTTTTAGAGCAAACCTGCCAAATCAAAATTACTTTTTCATCAACTTTAACAAATTATACTCGAATTGTTCTTGAGAAATAGCAAAGCTTGAAACAATTAGATCCATCGATATTCAGTACTCGGGCTTGCATCTTGCTAGACTTCGTGAGTCCCCTCACAAGGCAATAATACAGGAAGCATGTTTTCTAATCCTGGCAACTTTAATTCGGATGCTGTTTTACGAGCCTTTTTTTTTTTGTTTTTTTTACATGGCCAGGCTTTATGAGCAGCAGCTTAATCAATCAAATCTTGATGAGCACCTTCACGCAATCTGGTTGCTTTAACAGCTCAAATGTTTTCTCGATATCTTGTAATGTAACTTCATGAGTCAAGAGTTCATCAAGATCGAATTCCTGTCAGAAATTAAGCAGACCCGCCATCAGTTTCTCTTAATTTATAGAGTTCCTCAATCCAGTGGTATGCTATTGTCAAGTAAGGTAAATGATTTTATTTTATTTTTCTTCAATGAATACGTTCATTCCACATGCTAATTTGATAAGGACATACCTTATTTTTGCATTTCTGAAAGAGGATGGGAAGGTCGGATTTTACTTTGAGCCCTCCAAAAATGGACCCCTTTAGGGTTCTTCCACAAAAAAGAGGAAAGTAATCGATCTTTACGCTGTTGATTCCTCCGCCTATAAGAATTGTTTTTCCTTTTCCCTAACAACCAGCATCAAGGGAGAAACTCTTATTGAATGGTCGTTCTCCGAACATCTCAAAAATCGAGTTAGATTATGATTAGCAGAACAAAACAGAGCATGGGTTAGAAGCATGCATATATATATACCTCTTTTGTGGCTTGGATGGCTTGATTAATCAAGAACTCGGAACCAACGCACTCAAAGCAATAATCCACTCCCACTCCACCAGTCAGGTCTTTTATCATTTGTGAAATAGATTTATCCGAACACTCATCAGGGTTCATGAAATCGGTCATTCCAAAAGCTAGCCCCTTGTCTTTTTTCATGATATTCTTATCAACGCCGATTATCTTAGCTGCCCCTAGCATTCGAGCTCCTTCTGTGACCTGCATTTACAGAGATTTTTGAGAGACAAATAAGGGCATCAGACAAATAAGGGAAAGGAAAGGAACAAAACAAACCCCGAGTCCAACAGCACCAAGGCCTAAAACAGCCACAGTTGATCCCATTTTAATCTGAGCTTCCTTCCAAGCTGCTCCAAATCCAGTTGAAAATCCACATGATAGAACACTGGCATGAGGCAGAGGTATGCTTGGATCGATCTTGTTTACATAATTGAAATCAATAACCATGTATTCGGACCAAGTGGAGCAATTAAACATGTGATACAGCTTCTGCCCTTTGACGGACATTCTTGAAGTGCCATCTAACATTACACCACTAATGCTTAGAGGATATGTCAGGCATAAATTGGTGTTCGCTGACGTACAATTCTCGCAGGCTTCACACTCTGCTAACATTGTCGGTATCACATAATCTCCTTCTTCAAGACCATTGACTTCATCCCCGAAGCTCTCCACCATTCTTCAATGGGAGTACAATTCAAGTTATTGTAAGATCAGCTCTTTATTCATCAAAAGCTAGCCACCCCAGCTTTTGGGTACTAGTTCTGATATATGTAGTAAGAAGAGGGCTTACCCAACGCCTTCGTGGCCCAGGACTCGAGGAAAAAGTGGCTAGAAAAGGAGATAAAATGGTGAAACAGAGTAAGCTGGAAAGACATTAATAATAATTATGCAAGGATGATCAAGTAAATTGTATTACATCTCCATCGCGTTTGGCAAGTAAGATATCAGTGTGACACACGCTTGCATATAGCATCCTCACTCGAACTTCAGTCGATTTTGGCGGTTCTATTTGTATCTCTTCAACCTTCAATGGCTCCCCACTTCCCCATATTACAGCCGCTGACAGACGAAGACCAGATAGCAAGTTATTAATGTCTTTCTGTGGCTACGCGAGCACACATGAAGAAAACTCATCCATCAACGTACCTTTACATGTTATAATCTGTGAGCTGCGGCTCGTTGACATTGCCGAGGAATGCTTATGCAATGCAGGCAGCTAACAGATCTAAAGTAGGAGTTTTGATTTCAGAATATGGATTGCTGAGGAATGCTTGTACTTATGCAGTGCAGGCAACTAACAAATATAATGTAGGGAGAGAAAAGGGTAGAATCGGACAACTCCTCCCTCCTCTGATCGCGTATCTTATGAAATATTTTAATAGGTATCTTTCTTGAACCAAAACAAAACTTTACCGAACTTTTTTTAAAATATTTTAATTGAATTTTTTAATAAAAGATGTTTCATCCATCCAAATAGTTTGATAAATTTATCAGGATTCGTTCAAAATAGTGATGCTAACATAAAAAAAAACATTAAATTGCGCTTTTATTTACAATTTATCACCTCTTGATTGACCCCAAGACCACATATATAAATTTCTTTTTTCCAGTAGGAGAGAAGAGGGTAGAATCGGAACTCCTCCGGACGTCACCTAACCTCAATTTAGGATTCGGCCTCCTCCCTCCTCTGATCGCGTATCTTAGGAAATGTGTTTTTTAAATTATTTTTTATTGATTAAAATTTAAATACATGGACACAGAAACAATTTACGTGGATTAACCATAAAATTTACGTCTGATTTATTATTGTGCATTGATTGGGTGGTTTTTCAACAGCAATAATAATTAATAGAATAATGGGAATGGATAAAAGTGCGTGGCGTCACCCTGTCTAAAAATAAGAGCTCGTCCAGAAATACTATAATGGATAAAAGACGGGTGTGGTGGGGTCTAAATTAAAGAGACTTTAAAACGATACCTCACCAAATAATTATCAATACTTTTTTATATATAAGAAAGAGGTAGTGTTTCTTGTTTGATATTTATCAAGTATAGTGAATTATATTTTGTTTGGTTTGATTTTTATTTATAAAAATAATTAAATTTAAATTTTATAAAATATAAAAAATAAAATTAAAACCGAACCAAAACCGATTCAAACCAACTAATTTCAGTTTCATTCAATTATTTTATATTAAAAACTAAAATTCAAACAACCAATTTTGGTTCTATTTGATTCGGTTTGGTTTTGGTATGGTTATGTTCTATTTATTTTATATTAAAAACCAAAAACAATATTATTATTTTAATGTTTTTTGGACTTTCTAATGAGCTTGATTTCAGTTTGAATTAGTTTTTTTTTTAATTTTATGTTTATAAAATTAAAACTAAACTGAATTGAATATTTTTTTAAAATATTTTAATAGAGGTTGTTTTATAGTATGATGTTTCATCCATAAAAATAGATTAATAAATATACGAGGAATCATTCAAAATAATGATGCTAACGTAAGAAAACATTAAATTGCGCTTTTATTTACAATTTATCACCTCTTGATTGACCCCAAGACCACATATATAAAACTCTTTTTTCCAGTAGGAAAAATATCATATACCAGCTTGCTCAATAATAAGCATGTCTCGTGGTCCGTGTCCATCAATATTAATAAAATAAACAGATGGATCATAAAGCATACCTTATATATTATAGAGAAAATTATTGGTGACCTAGCACCCACCACCTACTGACTTGTACATATTATTACACTACAAATATCATACACTATACTTGTGAAATTAATTAGTTCTTGCTTCTGCTGTCGGAATTAATATAGTATTATGTTCTAGATCATTGCTCTGCCCCCACGTCACTTGTTGATGTCCAAGTTTTGTTGCGTTCGAGTTTAGCATCTTATTTTTGTGATTGAATTGGTTTTAAAAATTATTTTTTATTTAAAAAAATATATATTTAAAAAGTAAGCACTATACTACTTAGATTATTTTTTATACCAAGTGAAAATCTCAATTGAGTCATTTAAAATATATATATATATATATAATAACATTTCAAGCCAAATATAATGTTTTTGAAAAATAACCACCCCACTACCAAATATACACCTAAATTAATTTTTATATTAAGTGAAAAGCATGGTATAATCATTGAAAAAAACAATATATAATAACATTTCAAGCCAAATATAATATTTTGGAAAAGTAACCACCACATTATACTAAACATGCACTTAAATTATTTTTTTATACCAAGTGAAAAGCATATTTTTTAAAAAACAATATGTAATAATATTTCAAGCCAAAGATAACCTGAATAAAGTAAGTGATGAGACATTTTAAATAAGGTAAATCCTTTTGTTTATAATAAAATGCCCTTCTAATTATATAAATTAATCAAATGCTTTTCAACCCTTAGATCACTTTAAAGGAATCCCCACCGTTCAACAATAAATGAAACATATATCTTACGAAGAAGAACATACCATTTATTTGTCATGTCTTTCATTACTCAATTACCAATTATCATAAATAATAAAGAAAAAGGAGGAGGAGGAGGAGAACACCGGTTCACTACAAGCCCGTCGTTTACAATGGTCTAGGTCACGTTTAAAGACATCTTACATGAAGCTTATATCATAATGAATTCACCTGAACACATCGTTTATGGTAGTTTATAATGAAACTCAAATGGTTAGCATATATACGAAGATTCAAATTTGATATAAATCCTTCAATAATTAAAATCACTTTTGATTTTTATTTGTAGTAAGATAAGTTATCTTTAGTATTTTTTCTTATATTTTAAAAAGTTTATAACAAAGTGGTCTAATGAACTCAATGTGAGTTGAATCTAATAATATATTAGATTTTAAAAATATAGATAATTCAAACTCAATATATTTAGATTCAACAAATTGCTAGATCTAAGAGAACATAAACCTAATATTATATTAGATTCAAAATATTTAGGTTTTACCATCAATCAAACCCAATGTACCCTGGGATTGATGATATGTCAAAACTAATATATTTGTGCATTATCTAATAATAATAATAATAATAATAATATATATATATATGAACTTTTATAAAATAAATAAACACATAAGATAATTAAAACATAACAACTATGTTGTGTTTACACCCACAAACTAATATCTATAAGGTCATAACATTTTTATATCTTGATATAATAATCATTAAAATAAAAGTAATTGTAATCACTATAACGCTATTGATATATTAATAGATGAAGACATTTCAATTATATAATATGAATATTAAAATATTAGTATATTAGATAAAAAAAAATTTCAAGTTTTTTTGTTTGAATTGCTTCAAGATTTTTTAATTATAAATATTACTAAATATAAGGAATTAAAATAAAAATTTTAAAATTTATCACATTTTTCATTTGATCATATATGTTTCAATTATACAATCACACTAACTTTTTTTTTTAATAAAAAAAAAATACAAGACACTTTGTTTTTTTAATCTTAAACAATTGCTTATTTAGTAAAACAACAAAGCATTTTTTATTTATATTTTTTTTTTTTGAAAAAAAAGACGTGAAACTTTCTTATAATTGCATGATAGGAAGAAAATTGTTTTAATTTTTACCAATGCTTATAAGAAAATCATGAAAAAAATATATTTAAATTAGTTTGTAGGCTTTTTATGTTAAATAGATGTGAGCTTTGTATTTTCTAACTATTTGCTATTTAACTAATCCATGTTGAATTACTAATAAATATTAAATGTACATTGAATAATCCACCTATGAACGTGATAAGAGAACTGATATATACAAAAAAGAACTGAAAAATAAACTAACTTATAATTAATATAAAAACTAAGTACAATTAGTTGATACTAACTTATTGTTATAGAATTATAAAAAATAAATAATCACTTGGTAATATACTCCATATTAAAAAGATATTTTATAATCATTTGATAATGAAGTTGTATTATCAAATAATTAATATCCGTCATTGAAAAATTATACAAAAAAATTCAAATGTAAATAAAAAGTGATGCGAAAAAAACATGGAGATCAACTAACCGTGCAATAACCACGCACCTGACCACCATAATTAAACCTTAGAGGCGTAGCCAAGGCTGCACCAACCCAACATATCTGCACACTACAAGCCCTGATAATGGGTCCTGACCACTCTGTTTCATGCGCCACACGCGCCTAGCTAGAGCATCTTCAATTCTATTATTTATTTGGTCCCTTTATTTGTTCTTTTATTGCATTGTAGTCCATAGTCTAATAATTTAGGTAAATAAATCTTCTTCTTCTTATTTTCTTAATTTGACATCGACACATATTTTTTATGATGCCTTGTTATTTTGAGGATGATTATTTAATACTTTTTTTATGAAAATTTGAGTGAATTATCAATTTCAAAATAATTAAATTAGGCTTAATTGAATAAAACTGAGTTTGAGATCCCTTAAATTCGTTAGAAATTATAATTTACATTCTATTATATATATATATATATGTGGTATCAATAATTTTTTTAAAAATATTATAAAAATACTATTATAATTAATTTGATATATAAAATACCAATATAAGTGAAATGTTACATATTTACAACTTTTCTTTCAAGCATTTTATCAAACAATACAAACACCTCAATTAATCCAGCCCTAAAAGCAATCAATCCAAACACATGTACAATCCCGATATTGTATGAAACTCCTCGAAAAGATGTAAAACATTTGAAGCAATAAATCAAAAAAATACAAAACACAAAAGAAAAGAATTACATATCTAAATTCCACCGATATCATTTAAGTCTTTTGTAATTCTGCATTTTCCCTACAACATTTTGCGATTTGATCGATGAAGGGTGTAATGGATTTTGTGTTTATGATTTGGATTTAGAACTTGGCTTGCGCTCTCCGTGGATTCTAACAAATTCCGGCAACTTTACCGTGATTTAAGCTTAAATCGGAGATCATTTCGTGCCGGTAGCCATGGTAACGATTGTTTTTTTTTAATATTTATCACATAAAAATAAGACAACAATGTTTGTCGCGTGCATCGCAAATATATATACACACACACACACACCGAGAAAAAAGTGGAGACACAAATCCAAAGAGTAGCGTTGTGGCAATCAAAGAACCTCTCCTTCCATTCCATATATTATCCGTCTGCTAGTAATCCAAAATAAATCCACCACACAACACCCTCTTTCTTTTTTTCTTTTATAACTCTTCAAATATCTAACCAGACTGAATTTCATTGTTTTTGAGAAGATCCCATCAACATCCTCCGTTTATTTTTTATTTTTTATGTTTTATGAGATGAAGTATGCGCAAAATCCTCTCCACAACAGAACCATCACCATAGCATATGGAAGGCAATGAAAACACCACTCAAAAGGTGCACAGTTGTTTATCCTTTATACCTCTTGGGGTTTCATTTTCATGGTTTCCCCCCCCAACTTAGTTTCTTTGAAGGCATTGATTTCCGTTTTTCTTTTCCTTAATTACGAGAAATAGTTGGGAAAACATAATAAATGGAAAGGATTGTCTATAATTCATGGCATGGCATCCTAGATAATAGTTTGTCGTCTCAAGTATAATAATTGGTTGAACGGATTTCTTAATATTCTTTGATGTACATGTGAATCGGGTTGCTCTTGTTTACACCACAATGAAAGTTATTTTACTGTTAAAGTTTTCCTTCATTCATGATTTGTAGTACAGCTACTTGAAACTTGTTTTCCAATGAGTAATGGTCAATGGGTAAGCTTTAAGAAGCTTTGTTTGATTACTTAGATATCATTCAAAAGCAAGGATTCGGGATTTTTATTCAATTTTCAGGCTAGCTGATTGGTCTGATTCGTAGTTGTGTAAATTTAATCTCTTGTCGATAATAAAGTTATGCTTGCTTCTATAACAGATATGCCATACCATGAGAGCTTGTCCCTTACAACTTCGTACAGTTTGCTGCTGCATATTTGGCATCCTGCAATCTTAAATGCTCCTCTGTTTTGTTGCGTATAACTGTCAACTGTTAATATTGAATTTTCCATTAATAAGAAGGTGTTTTCTATGAGTGACATGGTCATATGACAAGTAAAATACTATAGGATAAAGAGTATTGTGCAGAAGCAGATTATGGAACCAAAGATAATGATAAAACACCGAAGAAAAATGCTTGAATCTTTTCTGGTTAAGGACATCATTTTTTCCCCATAAGTTGTGTTATCCTCTTGTTTGTTTGTTAAGTAGCAGAATTAGAGAATAGTTGCAAATCATAACCCTGTTTATCTGTTGTTTATTCCTATTTATGTGGTCTCAGGGACCATTTAACGATGGCTTCAGGTGTCATGCCTCTATCCTGTTATTCACAATACTTTCTTGTTGTGTGATAAGTTGACATACTTTCTCATTGTGGATATTTTAGGTCACACTTTTGTCTACATCGTCTTATGATACAACCTTACTCTTTGTAGGATTACTACAAAATTTTGGAGGTTGATTATGATGCAACAGATGAGAAGATAAGATTAAATTACCGAAGGCTTGCATTGGTTAGTGGTGCATCTGTTCTGAGCAGCTTCTTAAGTGAGCTTTTTAATTCTTGATTGAATAATCGTTTTCTTTAATAACTTTGGCATTGACTAAGAAAATTTCTTGATATTTTTGTTTGGTTGTAGAAGTGGCATCCTGATAAGCACAAGGGGGATAATGCAGTTACTACCAAATTTCAAGAGATTAACGAAGCTTACAATGGTAATTCTCATGTATGCACATAAGACCAAGCCCTTAATTCTTAACACTGTATTATTTCCAGGTCAAAAATCGGGGAAATCTTGCTTATCATTCTGGTCACTTACATTATTTATAGTCTTTAGAAATTATTGCATTCTTTTATTAAAAGTTTCTTGCAAAATGCATATGAGGATGCAAGCAAACTTTTTAGATGAATCAAGTCAAGTATTATTAATTTACATATAAAATGTAGCTGCTATCATTTAACTTCACTATTCAAGGTCTTTGAAATATGTGTTGGATAATTGAAAATGTGAGTGCTGCTTAAAAAAAGAAAACAAAAGAAAGAAGACATTTTATAGTGATAGATGTACTATACTTCCTGCCCTTGTCAGTTGAGACGTGCACGCACACACGCATATGCACCCCTAGAGAGAGATTTTCACACGCACACATAACAAACAACGTTTATGAGACATATATATCTATGTATAAGGTTATCCAGTTTTTGGGAGAAAGATGTGTGCACGCGCACACACAAATATACATATTTTTAATTTGGGATCTCCTTGTTTATATATAGGTAGAGAACATTTCCTGTAACATAAAGAAAACTTTGCTGAAAGTATTAGTTATCTTATTTCCAATCCACATATCCCTTTTGGCTTAAACAATTTTATGCATACGTTGACGTCTTAAAGGTAACTGCTGTGACAATAGATGATACAATAGCAATGTTTAGAGGTACTACAGAATGGTAAGTCTTCAATTTGATGACTTCTGCTCATATCTTTTCTTACTCATATTTTCTTCTGCAGTACTGAGGGATCCAGATAAACGCTTCGATTATGACTTAACTGGAATATATGAGATTGATAAGTATACTTTGCGGGTAAGAATTTTGATATTGTTAATTCTAGATGGCAGGATTACACTTGTCTTGGCCGATGTCAAAGGTCTATTTGGGTATAATAAATTGATGCTCATATGGAAACTCTGTAATTGCAATGCAGGAATATCTGACCAGATTTAAAGGAATGATACTTACGTGCAATGGTCTTGGTATTGGTAATACATCAATATGGTAATCGCTTAATGTCTTTCTCTAATGAAATTTCCTTGGAAGAGTGCTTCATGTTCATATAAACTTGTCTTGGCTTTATGTTAGATGGGATGTCAATCGAGTTCTCCTGTCATATGGAACTGTAATTAGAAGGATGCCTATATGGTTTATGGTGAATTTACTGGAATTGAAATTGTGGGGATGTAGAATGATCTTATTGGTAATATTTTCTTTCAGAAATACTGTGGAAGAAATGAAAGTTAGAGTAATCTAGTTATAGTATAGTGATGAAGGCGAAAACAAATACAGGATAAAAATTGCTGGTATCTTCTTATCTGGACCTTGATTTCAGAATAAAATCCGGGATCTCCACCGAATCAACTTTTTTAATTGGAGTGGGAAGCCCATGTCCTAATTGTCTGAATTTCTTAACCAGGAAACTACCTAGATTTTCAATCAAGTTCGACAGAGTTGACTTATGCAAAGTCGCCACCAAAAGTTTCTTTTTTAGTGGTCAGTGGGCACTTATATGACACCTTTTCTGTCCTGCTAATTAAAGTCTCCAATGGGTTAGTACATATTAGCTTGATGGAATAGGTCAGGCTAGTTAGAATGATTTGTTTTCTTGATGCTGGGATCAGAAATAGAAGGGGTGGGAAACACAAATTTATATGCAACTTATCACAACTAAAGTTGTTTCAAAACCTCAAGTATTTGTTGCAATTTGAAGAGGATGGTGATTGAGAACAATATTGAGGGAAGTGTAAGGGTTTATGGTGGAAATAAGGATATGAGTTTTTTTTATCAACAGCACTGGTTTCAGTGTGGATTTCTTCAATATAACTTTTGCTTGTCATTGGGTTGTACAAATACCTCTTAATGTGGTTAATCTATTCATAAACAAAGTTGGTGTAAAATTCTAAGACTAAGGAGGACTTGGCAGGAAGATGTACAAATCCAGCACAATAAAAACTTATGATGGTCCAAAGTTCAGGTTTAAGTTACAAATTCAAGTTTTAGCAAACCTCCTTTCATCTTTCTTAGTTTTCATTAATGCATGGCTTTTGAAAACCAAAGAGCAGATGCAAAAGATATTTAGTTTTTTTTTTTTTTTAATGGCTCGAAAACTTGTTTGTAACTACCACTTCTTTTGAAGTTTAGAAGCTCAATCAAAATTTGATCTGTGTATAAGTGAAAATCTTCTGCATGATCGTTCAGTTCCATCCTTGTTAGGTTTTTATGCCATAGTATGATCGTTGTTGGTGATTGTACCATGCTTGAAGCCTTGATACTAGGCAAGCACTTTTGAACTTAGGAGATGTAGGCAATCAAATCTGGATCATAAGTTTAAAGTGTCTTTTAGAGGTACCATGAACTTTCTCTTGAAACTTTACATGATAAACTCATAGGCTTAATCCCTGATGGAATTCTCATCCGAGTTAGGACCCCATGTTCATTTGTTAGCAGTTTCCCTTGTCAATGTTTGAACGAATCTACTGAAACTGCATCAGTGAGCTATTTGCCATCTTAAGTATTCTATTCAACAAAGCAACCTTTGCAACTGTGGCCATATTGTGGTTAATCTAAAATTTTGAATTACTTTCATTGTATAGCTTCCATTATTAGTTACAAACTCTGTTATGGTTCAGGACCCAGCAACTGACTGAAATGAAAGAGTTTGCAGAGAAATAAGGAGCAAATCCAGTATTTGACCTTTGTAAGTCGCCCTTTATCATGATCTGCTTGATTTCACCCATGGTGAATATTTTAGTTTACATGAACCTTGAAGTAATTTTGTCCACTGAAGTTGCTTTATTGATTTGAAGCAGGGATGAAAACATGGATACCATTGTGTGAAAACAACATGGGAACAGCTTCGCCATAAATGAAGGTGGAGGAGCTACTTGCCATGTTACATCAAGGATGAAAACTTGAATCCAAATTATTGCCAGCATTCTTGTATCTTGTTTATCTCTATCATACATTTCATGCACAACCATGTCATTAGCCTATTGATTTTGTTTTCAAATGAGCACAAAGTTACTACTTTTTTTTGTTCTTCTTTCTTTTCACCAACATGGACAGACCAGAATTTAGTTTCAAGTTGGATATCATGAATTCCTAGCATAAACAACTGTCGTGCAGGGTTACTCTTCTGTCTGAACAAGTTGTCTGAAGTTACGGAAATCTTAGGACAGGGAAAAAGAAAGATAAAATGTAGTACTGTTGCCATGTTAAAAAAAAGCTAAAAATATTTTTAGAAAGCACTCAACGTTAATAATCATACATTACACAAATGGTGTAACTTCTTTAGGAAAAAGAAGACTATTAACGTATATTTTTTATAATAACAAATACAAATAAAGATATTTTCAAGTTTATAAGTGAAAGTTATACATATTCTATAATTTCTGTGCTGCAGATAAGCAGAAGAAATTAGCAAATCCATGCCCACAAATCTTTAAACAATGATGAACGTTCCAGGTTTGCATTGTTCTGCTGAAATTTAACAAGCTAAAACACAACCAAAGCATGGAGGATGAAATTAGAGAGTGGTAGTGATTGTTTTTTAAAGTATTTTTTATTTGAAAATGTATTAAAATTAAAATGATCTCAAAATACTATAAAAATATTAATTTAAAATAAAAAATAAATAAATAAAACTTCAAATTTTTTCAAAAACATTTTTTAACACAAAAAAATTTATATTCAAGATCCCCTCACGTGAATTCTGAAGAACTTTGATAAAAAAAAAAAAAAAACAAGATATATAGATGAGGATTTCTTAATATTCCAAGTCAGATTCCTTCACTGTGATAGGCTGCTTGTGCTTAGTCCGACAATTAGCTAGGGACGATCCATGTTGCAACCTCGCATAGGGAAGAAAATCAGATTCCTTCATTCCTATTGGTTGTTTATCCTTAAACAATTTGTCAATCATCATAATTATTATCCCATCTTCTATTATCGTAATAATTATACTTTCCTACAATACCTGTTTGATATCGTAATTAGTATTTTATTTTATGTGTTTTTTTTTTAATTTTTTCATTTAATATTATATTTATTTTAAATTGAGTTTTATAATTTATTTTTATTTTTATTATATAGAGTTATCCCCGTCTATGACTTTAATTTTAAGTTTGACAAGTTAACTTAAGTATTTTTTTAAAAATTTAAATTTTATTATTCAATATTAAACTAAGTGAAGATAGAATTTTTGTCAACCAATCCAAGTACATCAAGGAACTTCTCAAAAATTTTGGATTGAAATCACTTTGAACAAGTCTAACACTAATGAGCACAACCACCAACATCAATAAGGATGAAAATAGTATATGGATGTTAAATGATATCTAGATATGATCACAAGCTTATTACATTTAACTACTACTCATTTTGATATCATATTTAGTTAATGTCTATGTATTAGATTTTAAGCTACTCCTAAAGAGACACCTTAATATCATTAAAAGAATTTTCAAGTATCTTTGAAGCATTTTTGAATTGATCTATGGTATCCTCAAATAAAAAATATGAATGTTATAAGTTATTCAGATTTTAACTTTGTTGTATTGTCAATTAAAAATGCTTGGTAGTACATGCTAATTTTTAGGAAATGCATTAGTATCATAGTCCAGTAATAAACATAATTTGGTTGCCACTTCCACTATAAAAGCGGAATATATTCTTTCAGGATCATGTTATGCCTAGGTCTTATGGATAAAACAAACATTGAAAGATTTTGACCTTTAGTTGTATCATATTTCAATATATTATGATAATACTAGTGTCATAAATCCTACCAAAAGCCCCACCCAACTCTCTAGGACCAAGCATATAGAAATTAGCATCACATTATCAATGATCATTTGCATAAAGGTGATATTTCAATTGTTTGAGACCATGGACAATAAAGTGAAGGATATCTTCAACAAACCCTTTAATGAAGATCAATTTTGCTTATTGAAACTTGAATTAGCAATTGGTAATCCTCATTGAACTCAACCTTACTTTTAAATGTCATTTGGTTAATTTTTTTTTTTCATTTGGTAGCCATTTAATTTTTTTTTCCAATATTCTTAGTATGGTTATTATTGTAATTTATGAATAACATGCATCATATCTTGTATAATTTGATCATAATGAGAAAAGGCAAGAGCACCAAGAATGTGTTTAGTATGTTTGAAGTTTTCATAATTTAGCTTTGAAAAGTATTTGCAATTAAAGAATTAAGTTGCAAACATTAGGTATACCAAATGAATAGACATGAAGGAAATTATAAAGGTAAATTTCAATTAAAAAATAGAGGTTATGTATACCAGAAAACTCTTTTGATAAACAAAACAGCAAGGTGAGAAATTGAACATCTTAGACTATCATTGATGTTATTTTAACTGATTGTATTGTACCTGTTTTGCAGTACATTTCAAGCTGTAAAATATGTTGCACTCTCCCTCCACTTAGATATAAATAGTATTCTGTCATTTATCTTTCTATCTACCTCATTTTCTCCTCATATTCTTAGCCAAAAATTTATTGAAATTAATCATTCTTACTTAGGCCGTGTTTGATTGTAGGAAAGTGAATTCCTGGAATTCACTTTCCTGCTTTTTCTATGTTTGGCGACAACAAGGGAAAATAGTCAAAGGAAAATGAATTTCAATCAGTCTAAAAATAATAGCGTTGCTAAAGGAAAGTGTTTTCCTTCTGTTAAAGAAAGGAAAACACTTTCCTTTTTTCTACACACCCTCAGCTGTTCAACGAGAATACAGCTGGGCCAATGAATTATTATTCACTTGCTACAGTTGCAAGTGAATTATAATTCACTGCTACTGTAGCAGTGAATTAAAATGCAAAGGGAAGATTACCTATGGTCTGCTGCTCCTGAAGATGAAGACGAAGCCGGTGCTCTCGAGTGGTTCTTCTTTTTATTGTCACTGTTCGTCCTCCATTTTTTGTGGTTCTTAGCCTGTTTCCCCTGCCCTTCTTCCTCTGTTTTGCTGGTTCAGGTGTTGTGGCGAAGACGATGATTGGCAGGCTTTATGTTTCTGCTTTTCCTCTTCTCTTCTGGTTCTGTTTCATTTGCTTCTCTGTTATTCTGGGTTTTTTCTTTGATTTTCGACTCCCTTTAATTCCTCTCCTCTCTGTTCGTCACATGTTGTTCTTCCTCCTCTTGCATCTTCTGCCTCTGTTTCGTTCTGGTCTTCGGTCACTCGTTCCTGGTTTTTTGTTGCTGGCCTCTTCCCCGGGTTTTTCTTCTGTTTATGATGGTTTTTTTTTCTGGTGTGCTTGCGTCCCCCCTTTTATAGAGAAGCTTCCCCTCAACCAGTCCTCCATTTACAGGACTGTTATGGAATCCACGAATGAGATCGTGGGCAAGAGATATGGTCCATGACCGGATTTGTTGCAGCAGATTTCCCTGTTGAACATGCTTCATCCGCGCAAGTGTAGGAGACGATGAACAATGCTTCCAAAACGGCGCCGTTGTGTCCTTGGGCATGGCTGTTTTTCAATTTAGTCCCTAGACAGTGTAAACTTAACAATTGGGACCCTAATCAGAAATAATTGATTTCTAATTGTGCCCTTGGATTAAATTCAATTGAATCCTTGAGTTATAGCGCCATTTACACAACAGTCCTGGGTTTTTGATTAAATCAAAGTTTAATTAAGTCCTCAAACTCATTAATTCTTTAATTAAACTCTTGATTTCATTAATTAAAATAATCTAAATTTTAATTAAATCAATTCTCCAATTAAACCCTTGATTTAATTAATTAAACTAGTCAAGAGTTTAATTAAATCTTTAAACTTCCAATCATGTTGCCCTTAACCCAAATTTTAATTCATCTTTCATTTATTTTATTTTTATTTTTCATCATCTTTTTTTTTTAAATAATAAAAATAAAAAAGATAAAAAATTAGGTTATGACAATTGTAAGTGATTAAATATTTTATATTAAATATTTTATATATATTAGATAAACTTGAAAAAAAAATTAATTAATTAATAATTATTTTCCAGTTCATTTTCCATAACACAACCAAACACTAAAAAGTGTTTTCCAGTTCATTTTTCATAACACTACCAAACATCGGAAACTACTTTCATGGAATTCACTTTCCCCGGAATTCACTTTCCAAAAGGAAACCACTTTCCTGCAAACAAACGGAGCCTTAATTAAACTACACACTCTTTCCAACACCTGATTTCTCACTCTCAGTAAAACTTTATAGGTTCCTAAACTTGTGTTGCTTAACCATGCCTCCAAGATTGAAGTTTAAAGCTAAAAGGAAGCTAAAATTTTCAACCCCTAAGTATAAAAAAAACTAAAAGCATAAAGGAACAACTTTGAACTCTCAAATAATGATCATGGTTAGCTAAGACAACAACACTTCCTTCACTATCATGGTAATGTTTTCAAGTCCTTTTATTAGGCATGACTTCTTTGTGTTAGATGTAGCATATGAGAAGTACAATGCTAGCATCTAAAAAAAACCAATGCTTAAAAGTCAATGAGTGGTCTTCCATAAGTTAATGGACTTTTCAGATGTTTTAGAAATCTTTGTGAATTCTAGCTGAACACATTTTGCTAAGATTCAAACAGACATCTATCTGGATATAGTGAGAGAATCTTATGCCAATCTTACTTTAAAGGAAGATAACTCCTGGCCAAATTTATCATGTCGCAAGTATAATTAATTAACATCCTATTACAATCTTATGTAAGTTCATATATGATAGTTTTAGCTCTATAAATAGTTATGATGTGTTTACTGAGAAAAGTCATATTGATATCTTTCCAGAATTATATTTTGACATATAATATATCATTTTTTAAATCATAATACCAAAACATTTAATGTTATGACTAGGTATTCATCTCATTTGATTATTTGAAACTATTTTTTGTATAAAATGGTTGCTAGAGTCATTCAGTCTGTGGTTTATAAAAAAGTCATATTAGTTAGTCTACTATATGAATGATGGCTTGTCTTAAGATAAGGAATAAGACTAACTAGCCAAGATTGATCCTAATAACTATGGCTAATGTTTTCAAATCCATTCAAGTTTTCACTTATGTATATGTCTATTTTTACTTAAATATTCAGCATTAAAGGATTGAGACTACTTACCACATAATAACTTTAAATGATAGAAATTAACAAATTGATATGACATATTTCTCTAAAGGCTTGATAGGTATGATATTACATAAGAAAAGTTTATTTATAAGAAATCAAATAAGACATCTAATTATGACATATTAGTTTATTCGATTGATGTACTAGTCAAAAGTGTGACAATGCAACAAGAACTTATTATCAATATTTGAGCTCAAGTGATACGTCTTCTTCATTCAAAGGATACACGTGATTTTCTTGACATTTTACTATCAAATGAAAATGGCTATCAGCTAAACAATGGTTATGTTTTTTCCTTAAAAAATGAAAGAAGAAGTCCTAATGGAACCAACTTAGAATGAAGTCTAAGCATTTTTATGTGCCTTTGCAAATTATCATCATTAATCAATCTTATTTTCATTCATTTTAAATATTTTTTTAACTATTTCTATTTGGGTATGTAATCTTAGATGTTTGATTTTTTTCATGCCTTTCTAAAATCTAGGATGATCATTCATGTGGATTTTTTTTGTGATTAAGAGGTTGGGGTATATTTTTGGTATAAATATTCATAGAAAAAGATGATTTATTAATGATACTTTACTTTCATATGGTATTTAAATACTTAAGATATTTGGATACTTCTTTTTATAGCATGAATTTCATCTCTATAGTAGTAGTTAGCTATTTCAATTAACAGCATATAACTAATTGAATAGTAGCATATGCCTCTATATTTCAACTTCATTTATGTTCTTATGACATTGTTTGGTAGTGCCTATATGGTTCTACATCTTGATGTATTATGTTCTCATGTCATGGACTTGTGTTTATTGATTTTAAAATGCTTATATTGTTGAAATCTTTTTTTGCATCCTAAGAGCACCTATTATAATTGATAAAGAAGAATATTACATTTGATAGGGGAGCAATCATGTGTGTGTGTGTGTGTTGTTGGCATGCTAATAATTGCAAAAGTATTAATGGTTCGTGATCGTAAAAAATATGAAAATGTTGGTCTATAAGTATTTATTACTCTTTGTTTTGATTAATAAAATCATTAATTGGTTACTAGTCATTCCATTAAGGTTGTGTTGAAATAGGTTCAATATATGCATTATATCTCAAGGATTATCGACAAGTCTTGAAATTATGCTAAAAACATAACTTGATTTATGGGATAATATGCTTTAAGTTTAGTCTTAGTTATTATTAAATATGACTCAAGTATTTTTAAGAACTAACTTAACTTGTAAAATATACTTCCTATACCTGTAATACTATCCTAAAAAGTTGGCCTTAAAACATCTTGTGCCTACACTTAAAGAGCCTAAGACCTTTTATACACCAAATGACTATACAAATACATTCTTAAGGCCCCTTGTAAGCTATAAAATATGTAGGACATCATTTAATCAAATAAGATATAAAATTCCAAAGACACTTAGTAAACTAGACAACCTTACCAGATAAATTTATGTTTAAAATGTTTAGTATATCAGGTGACTTTCCTAACTAAATGGTTAGCCATCATATCACTTGAGTGAGCTGAAATTATTCATGATCTCTTACTATTAAATGTGTAAGAGGCATACCCTTTATAAACTAAATTATAATTTTTTTTCCTTGCACCAATATTTAAATCAAAAATTATGTTATCTTTTTTTTTTTCAACCAAGAAAAACAAGACAAACATTTCAAATATCTCACTCTATATCCTCACTCGTCTAACTAAAACCAAACAAATACCAAACTTCTAAAATTTAGGTTTTTTTTACTTGTTTGGTCTTATGCTAAGCGACTACTAGATGCTTTTTTTTCTCTATAAATAGACCTCTTTTTACAACTTTTACAGGGTTGTTGTAATCATTGATCTACAAATTTTATTCTTATATAATTATATCCTTTTCATTTGACCTTATTCATGATTATTCTCTTACACATTTATTGCACCTCTTACCTCACCTAAACAGAGTTAGATTGCACCTACTACTTTACTTGGAGATTTTTTATTGTAATTTATTCTTCAGAGTGAGTATTATTTTCATTCTTTTTTATTTAAACTTATTGTTGAATTGTAATATCACCATAACTGCTTGGTTTTTGGTTGTGAGCTTTTATGAAAACTCATATAGGATTCGATCTATCTATGTGAAAAAGACTATCTTGGGTTTGACCTCGAGCCTGGTCTAAAAGGTTCCATTGGTTTCGATCATTTTGTTTTTATAAAAATGATTAATGGGTTTGATCTTGAGCCTTGTGTAAAAGGATTGGTTGGTTTCAATCTTTTTTTGTGAAAAAGATTGGGTGGGTTTGATCTTAAGCTTTATGTAAAAGGATCGGTTAAAAAGGTTTGAAATTTAAACTTGTAAAAGAATTCATTATAAGGTGTGGGTTGGCCTATGAAATACACTATAAGTGAAAATAAAAGCCCAAGCTTACTATTTAGGGAGTGAAGTAGGTGGTTAGTATCAAACCACAATAAAATCCTTATCTCTTTTCTTTTTCTTTTTCCTTTTTTTCATTATCATTTACTTGTTGTTTTTGTGTGGATAAACTTGATGTTGTCATGTGAGTACGTGATGAAAATTTATTTTCAAGTGTTAGTATGTTTAAAAAAGTTGTTGTGTGGAGTCATTGAAGATTTTACATGTTGATTTTGATATGATCAATCAACTAGAAGGAATTGGATGATGGTCATTGATATAAATATTACCAACTTTTTTGGGATGACAACTAGTAAGGAATAATATGTCTTATAATCACATATAATTCCTTAGTTTCCACAAATAAGATTTTACCATAAATAGATTTTGTGATTCTTTAGGATTGTCAACTAAATGTCAATACTCTTCTTATCAACTCTAACACATCTTTAATTTAGATATTCCATAAGATTTTCATACAAGTATATTTGAGAAATTAACTTCTAGATATTCATAAGGCTAGTTTTTTCTAAAATAAAAATTATCAACCAATCACCTTATTGTGTAATAAAGTTAAGCAATCTAGATAAAAGATTTTCACAAGTGAAAACATCTCTCTTATCAATGTCAAAAACAAAAGGACATAGTAAACATTTTTAGAAAATATGTAATACCTACCATTTAGTAGGGCTATGAATGAGAAAAGCTAATCAAATTTTCATTTATAATAATTGAAAACATTTTTTCTAATCAAAGGCTAAAGCTGAAGTAGAAATCTCTTCTTTAGCTAGCACACCAGTTAATATGAAAATTTTAAGTACTTTTTTTATTGATGATGTTGATCTAGATAAATAGCAAATAATGTTAGGTAACATTGGTAGAAGGTTTCAACTAGTGAAAGCTCCCTTATTAGAATGAAAAAAACATTTTCTTCTAGAACATAATCTATTTTGTAAAAGAAATCTAAATGGAATAACATATAACAAGAGATGAGGATCTAGGTAATATAGTTGAGTACAAAACTCCACCATTTTAGCTCTTAAAAAAGAAGAAGATTTTGCGATAAAATGATGTCCACATTTATGCTATAACAAAACTAAAGGCATTCTCAAAGAAATTTTCACCTTCTTGAATTCCTAATACTAGAAAAAGAGCTTTACATTGAAAATTTAAACATATCTTGCTAATTTTCCTTGTAACTTGTGATTCTACTCATGATTGGTGTGATATAAACCAAAACTTTTATTATAAGGAGTATGAAGATAACAAAAAAAGTTAATTAAAAAATTGTCTTGATTTCCATAAAACTCGCCCTTGAATATCTAGCTTTATTTTATTCTTAAGAAGTTGTTGGGCATGTTCTTTTTTAATTTGTTCCTGCATTGAATAAAACACTTTATAAATTGACTTTACTCTAAATGCCGACATTGTCAGACATAATAATTGTTGTTCCGAAGACTCTACCTCCTTTATTTATTTTAAAGTGCAAAAAACTTCAAATAGATATTGCAACCACTCAAATAAAGAATTGTTACAAATAATAAAAAGACTAGTAAGTTTAGATATAATATCTAAATCAGATAACATTGTTAACTGAAACAATACTCTTCATTAGTTTTTTTCCTTTCAGCATTTTTTATTTGTCACTAATTTTTTCAATTTTATCCTTACAACTTGTGTTAGATGGATTTTAAGATTCATGATCTATTTTAATTAGCTTTCTATAGAATTCTAGATGTGTCAAAAAATATTACTTCATTGATTTTATTTTTGATTTGGTAAGATCAAATTTGGTTTTATTTATTGAAACAATTGAAGTTTCGAGGACCATATTTGATCATAGAGAAAAAATGCAGCCTATTTTTTTTATTTTGTTGTTCATGAGGCACGTATTTTTTAATTTAGGGCGCACCTCATGAAAAATAAAATTTTAGTCCCCAAATTTGTTTCATGTTTGGTCCCTCTTTGATGAGGATTTTACATTTTCATAAAAAAACTTTATTTTATTCACGTTTCAGCCCCTGAGTTTGGGATAGAAGAGCGAGTCACTGGAAAATAGCAAAGAGAGAGAAGGTTGATGGTTGTGGTTGTGCCAGTTCCAAAGACAAAACAAGTTGTTCTTGGTATAAACATGTTTCATTTGACTAGATGAGTTTCATTAAAGTGTTTTTTGTCCTTTATCTTCCTGAAAAAAATAGTAACGGGTTGTCTGATTTATTTTATTTTTTTTGTATAAAGGCATAATTTCATCTACCTTTTAAGTTAAGAAAAAGTCAAAACAAAACGTCCAAGCACATAGGCTTGGCCTTTTTAATTTATGGGCCAAACATCTTATCCCTAGGGTTGTTCACGGTTCGGTTCGATTCGGTTTGGACTACAAAAATCAACCGAACCGAATAACTTAAAGTTTGAAAAATCTAAACCAAACCGGTTTAGTTCATTGAAATTCAGTTTTTTTGCCATAAAACCGGGAAATCTAATCCTATCCTATAAGAATAGAAAACTCTTCATATTTGCTTATTATATAGATGATTACAATTATCATCTCTATTTTAGAATTATTAGGACGATTGCATGCAATTATATTTCGGTTTAGCCAGAATCTTCTTGTTCGAATCCTGCAAATATGGCAAAGCCCTAAAAGTTTTAGCATCCCGATTAATAAGAATATTTGTTGGTAAAGAAATTTACAAAACGAAAGAAAAAGACAAACCAAATTAAGGAGGCCAGCCTTCTCTCATGAGCACTGGTTGTAATCGCACTTTTCACTAAGCCACCAATCTATCATCAGTTTTTGCTACAAATGTTACCCCTTTAACAAGAAGACAAACTAGATCTTCCCGGCAACTTGCGCAAAAATAAAGAGAGGAGCCAAGGAGATAGAGATGTGGGTTTTTGTTCAGCTTGCGCAGAAAAGATGAAGATGTTGCGCAAAAATAAAAAGAGAAAACAAGGAGATGAAGATGTGAGTTTTTGTTCGGGACTTATTTGTGGGTGGGTGGCTTAGCTTTTGAGTTTTGAGATCGAGAGTGGAGGGCGGCGGCCTTTTGGAGATGTTGCGCAGGAGAGATGAAGATGTTATGTTATTGTTAAGGTTATGTTAACTGTAGTATTTATAGCCCTTTTATTTTTCGATTGGTTCAGTTCATTAGTTTTAATTTTAAAACTGAAATCGAACCGAATCAGCAAGATTTTATGGTTTTGAAAATCAATTTAATCGATTTTATATCTCGGTTCGGTTTTCTCGGTTATTGTTTCTTCAGTTTTTCAATTGTCTCGGTTGTTCGGTTTTTTTGAACACCTCCATTTATCCCACTCAGACTTAAGTGTCTGCCTTTTTTAGTCTTTAAATATTTTTATCTTTAATTTGAATTTCAATTCAATAAAATAATTTATTTTTAGTTTTATTTTATGAATATCTATTTTTAATATCATATAATTAGTGAGATAGATTTTAAAACCTTTATTAAACTAAGTAATGTTTATGACTTAATGACTTGCCACCCATATCAATCCAAAAGGTAAACGTCTTAATATTTATATAAAAAAATATAAGGGTAAACAATGTCATCTAGAAATATATTTTTTTAAGCCAAAGGTCTTGAAATTTGTTTAAATAAATAAATTAAAAATATTTTTGGGTATTAATAAAGTATAGTTCAATTTTTATTTTGTTTTTAATAAATTATAATTTATTTTTCTAATATTAGTAAGATCTCCTTTTTACTGCTTTTCATGATAAAAAAAATTTTGTTTTTTTTTCCCTTAATTCCTTTTCAATTGCTTTCCTTCGTGTATCTATCTTCTCATCATATATTTTAATCACAAATTTGATTACAAAACACAAAGTCATCAAACCTAACTATTCATTACTTGGGCACCTTCAGACATAAAAATACAGACTTGAAAAAGAACAGAATAACTGAGGTACCTTTAGACATAGTAGGGCGAACAGGTCTCATAAAAGTAACTCCAACACTTAATTTGAAATTCAATTTCAAACCATGCAACCGACATCATAGAGCCAAGAACAGCAAGTTTCTTATTTCTTTTGAAATTTAATTTTAATTTTTTTTTAAATAGACATAATTAAATTAAAAAAAAATAATTAACACGAGATCATAGTTCTTTATATCCATGTCTTTTATTAACGCATGATTATCAATTAATTCTATTAAACAACGCATCTAATTCTGATGTACACCTTGAAGAAGAGATTTTATAAGAAAAAAAAAAGTGGAGGTTCGATTATCCACGATCTAGTATGATCGATAGAGCATTCAATGAAGCAACAAGGATTACTCTTGTTGATCTCTCAAATGCATTATCTAAACTTCCTTTTATATGAGCAGCGGAGAAGAAGTACTAGTGCTCTGCTTCAGTTCTTGATGATTGGCATCGAATGCCCTTCCACGCAGCTTGTTTATACCAGCTAGTTCGAAGTCCTACCATGGAGATCCACACTATTCAAGAAAGAAGGAAAAAAATTAGATTTATAATGCCAGACTGGCACTACAATTGTTTTTGTTTCTAAATTGTCATGATAACATCTCTCTGATCATCTGACCGACAAGAAAATCCTTTCAGCCTCTGGTGTTGAGACATCGAGGAGTGAAGAATCAAGATTTGTGCATCATTTATTTGAATTTAACAATACAAGATGTAAAGTTGGTCGTGAAATTGTGAGATACTCGGTGCAACAACATCTGAAAGTGTAATATCTGGATTCAGTAAAAGCTCATTTGTTCAACCCAACTAAAATTTTACTAGAATGGAAAAGGTAAAGATATACTGTGCCATGTATCCACCCAACAAAAGCCAGCCACAAGAGGTGGAATACAGATTTTTCTAATGGTGTGACCTAATCAAATGCATGATTTTGATTGACATTGATATGTCATTTGATAGAGAAGAGTGGCTACCGTTGTAGATCCCACTTGAGAGGCTTCCATTTAGATTTGGACTTGAGAGGGTGCAGCCGAGTGTCAACCTGCATATTATTGCAAAGTTTAGAAGAACTTAAAAACACTGTATAACAAGATGCTAATTATGATACCAATATGCACTTAGTATTTTATGCTTTAGTGCTTTATATGTGTTTAAATTTGTGTTAACCCATGCAACTAAGTCAGGCACAATATTCAGTAGCTTAAGAATCAATAGCTCGCATTTGCTCATCAAATTTGTCATGGTAGAATGTTCAGTAGTACAATTTTATTAAAAATTATAACCTAGCATTCATGTGCATTGTAGTGAAACATGGTACCACTTCACGTCCACACAAGAGTCCTATTCCCTTGTAGTTGCTTTAGCATATAAACAATCTAATCTTATCCAGGAGTTGCAACTTCCACCACGTATTCCATTAACACCATACATCAAAATCAACATTTTTTACCCAGCAAGTAAACAAGGCGTGTATACACGTTGTGTTCCAATTACTGGAAAATCTTACTTAATCAAAAAAGTCAAAGTCTGTACACACATTGTGTTTCCCATGACAGAACATCCTAGGATTGTTCAATCACAGACCAAAATTAACAATGACTACAAGTTTCAAGTCATTAACTAATGTAAAGAAACATGACCCCCCTCTCTCTCTCTCTCTCTCTACACTCAGGCCTATTTGTTTGTCAGAAAGTAGTTTCTTTTTGAAATGTGAATTTCTGAAAAGTGATTATTTTCTAATGTTAAGCAGTGTCATGAAAAATGAATTATACAACATCTCTCTCTCTCTCTCTCTCATTTTACACTCAAGCTTATTTGTTTGTTGGAAAGTAGTTTTCTTTAGGAATGTGGATTTCTGAAAAGTGATTATTTTCTAATGTTAAGCAGTGTCATAAAAAATGAATTGAAAAATAACTTATTAATGTTTTAATTTTTTTCAAGTTTGTTAAAAAAATAGAAACCAGATCTAACAAATAAAAAAGTTGAAGGAGAATGAAATTGAAAAAAAATAATCAATTTCATAAATTATTTCAAATAAACAAAAATAGCAATCAAAGAATAGGAATCAAATTTAATTAATAAAAAAAGTTAAAAGATAATGAAATTGAAAAAAAAAATTCTAATTTCATAAATTATTTAAAATAAAATAAATAGCAACAAAAAAAATAGGTATTAAATCTGATAAATAAAAAAATCTCAATTAAAAAAAGATAAGAGAGAGACAAATTGTAATGGTAATTTAGTCATTTCACTTTATTTTTATGTGCAATTTCTAGAAAGTGTATTCTGAAATACTTTCTTGGAAACCAAGCCAAAATTTACTTTGACTAGAAAGTGTTTTCCATTAACCAACTTTTCTAATCCTAATGGTAAACAAACACGAAAAAGTTTGGAAATGATCTCCAGAAAACAACATTCCATGAAACAAATAGAGCCTAAAACTAACAAGATATTAAGGGTAGTTTATTCTCATCATAATACAGAACCTCACTGTATAATAGTTGTCGTAATGTAGACAATATGTTATTTTCACGTATCTAAACACATTCAGCATTTACTGAAATCAAAGTCAATCATTCCTTCATAGTTCATATTAGTTCCTAAACTACAAATGAATCATTTCATGGAAAATGAAGGCAACTTTCATATGCTAAAATATTAGCTATAGAAGATTAAACACATGGGAGGGTTTTGACAGCTTACTCGTAGTAAGAAACATCAGCACCATTCCTAGGTGCACTAGTTTACAGTCTTATGTGTCCAGTGATGTTAAGAAGCAGGATCATTTCTGATAGAAGAGACAACATTTCTCCGCACTGGGCGAGTTGGTTTCTTCACATAAGAAGAATTCCATTCCCCCCCATCCTGAGCATAGTAATCCATGGGATACTCCCCACCAAAATCTTTATCCACACCCTTTGCATCACCATTGCTACATTCACAACATGATCCATCACTCTTCTGACCACATCCCAAACCACTCCCACCACCATCACACCCTGAATTCACCACCAAACTCTTCTCCCACCAACCAGCCAAATCCCCAAGCGCAATCTCTGCCTCGAAAGGCGTCAACAATGGCTTCTTAAAAGCATCCCCCCAATCAATAGAAAGCCTAGGACAAGCGATTTGAATCCAAGCATCAACCGAATCCTCAAACAATGCAATCCTACCCGGACTAATTTCTGACATCAAAACAACCATATAATCAAACCCTTTCTCCCCCATCTTCTTTTCCAACCTTTCCAGTATCCTCGGGTTCCCTTGCCTTCCCAAAGTTCCCAAAACAACCCCCCAACTCCTCGCTCCCTTTGCCCTCTCTATTGCCTTTTTCCTTACCTCCTTCATTCCCTTATGATCATACTCCTCCAAAAACAACTTCCCTAAATAAGGGTCATACCTAAACGCCTTAATCCCCGGATTCGCAATCATAAATGCCTCTAAATGAAACCTTCCATCTGCTACAAACACCAAAACCATCTCCTCCTCACTAAAACCCAGATTCCCAACAACATTTTTTGACATTTTGGGTGCGGTACAACCCAAAACCTCTCCAGCCGATAAGGGTTTCGATTGCGGGATCAAAACAACAAACCCATTATTTTCCAATTCAGGTTTCGCTTCCCTGATCGCCGAAGCAAATTGAATCGTGCCCGCGAGCACAATATTTCTCTTGTGGGTTCCAAAATTGAGGCTGATCGTGTTGATCAGACGGCTGACATCGATTTTGATTTCTACGAAGACATAGAGACATGGGATTTTGGTGGCATCAATAGGTATCAAACAGCTATGACCGTAGTGGATCAATAAATCGGCATCGAGAGCCAAAGCCGACAAATCGTCTACACAGCAGGCGCCGTAGGTGACGTCGCCGAGGACGAAGCAGTGGGTGACGTCAGCGAAGGCAGTGAAGATGTCAGAGAGGATTAGAGAATACATGAGGAGGCCTTCAGGGAGCTGGAGGGCGATGCGTTTAGCGTTGGTGGAACGCACGCGCCAGATACATTTGTGGATTTCGAAGTTGTAGTTGGAAGGCAAGAGAGAGATGGAAGCGTTAAGGGATGGGTCGTTCAGGATTGAGTCTGGGATTTGGGATTTTATGAAACGTTTTGGTGTTGGTTTCGATTTTTGATTGAGTTGGATTGCTTGCATTTTTTTGAGAATTATAATGTTGATTTTTGTTAGTTTTCTCTCTGCTGCATAAACTGCTACTGCTGAGAAGGGAAAGAGATGGGGCGGTTTGTGGGTTTCTGAATCTCTGAATTGGAATCTAGGGTTTTGGCAATGGGGATATCTTATACACATCAGCGTGTGGGATGGGTAGCTAATGTTTTATTTATTTTCAAAACTTAATTTTATTCGATTATTATGAAGATTGAAAGTGCATTAGCCATTTTGCGTTGTTAGGTCATCTCCAAGTAACTATAATCTAAAAATCTAAAAGAGGAGGGGGTTTGCTATATCCCTGCTATCACAAGCGCTATTTAATTATTTATTTAATGAAATAATGTTTTGTTTTTATTATGTTTTTTAATTAATATTTTATTTTTAATTTTATCTTTTAATATTAGATTTTTTATTATTATTGAAAGAGACTTATGACATGAATTATAAATTTAATTAACTAAAGTTTTGTATTATTAATCTTGTTTTTTTAATTTCATTGATTGGAAATTAAACATTATGATTTATTTTGTTTACTTTCTATTATGTTATTTCAGCTTTATGACTCGAGAATATTGTTTAACAGGTTAACCCAAATTGATTTAAGTTGTTTTTTTTTTAATGGATTTTTTTTCTATTTCACTATTCAATACTATCTAAGTTGGGAATTGAGCTTCATAATCTGTTCTAATTTTCTTTGTACGGGAATATCTTGGTCTCATAAACAAGGTCGTAGGTTTTGGTATTTTAACCCCTGTTAAATCGGGTCATTTTTTATTTTTCTATTAAGATGTTATATTAGTTTTATGACCCAAGTCATAGGTCCTTCAACATTTGATTTTCCTTTTATTGGACTGTCTTTATCTCATGACTCGAATCGCTAGTTTGGAGAGTTAACCTAGTTGACTCAGTTTTTTTTTTTAATTTATTTTTTGTTCAATTTCATTATTTAATATTGTGTTTGATTAAAAATTAGATTGCATAATCTGTTTTGGTTTGCTTTTTATTATGTTATTTTATCTTTATGACCCGAGAATAGTGCTTAAAATGTTAATTCTGGTTGATCTGGCTCTTTTTTTTTTATCATCTTTTTAATTCAAAGTTTTACAAATCTCATTGTTCAACAATAGATCTTATAGAAGCAATTGAGAATTGAGCTTTATAATTAATCTTAATTTGATCTTTATAGTGTTATTGTAATCTCATGATCAAAGTGATGGATTTAGCAAGTTAATTCAGGTTAAATTAGGTTATTTTTTTATTTTTTATTTATGAGGTTATCTCGGTCTAATAACCTAGGTCATGAGTTTGGCGAATTGACTCAGGTTATTTTTTTATATATATTATTTAATCGTATCCTTCAACATTAGGTGGATTGGGGATCGGAGTTCATAATTTATTTTGATTTGTTTTTTTATGGGGTTGTCTTGATTTTGACTTGGATTGCGGGTTTGATAGGTGAACTCGGGTTGTTTTTTTATGTTTTTTTTTAATTGATTTTTTTTTCAATTTCATCATTCATCATTGGTTGATTAGGAATTAGATTTCATAATTTATTTTGATTTTCTTTCTACGAGAAAATCATAGTTTTACAATCTGAGTTGTGATTTTGATATGTTAATTCGAGTTGATCCAAATCAATCTAATATGTTGTTATCTTATTATTAAAAAAAAATGTTATTTTAAATTATTTTTTTGTTAAACTATGTTTTTACTTGTTGTATGGGTTGCTTTTGGACCTGTAAAATTAACTAGGTTACATTAGATCAACTATCACGTAATTTGTTTTAACTAAGAAAACATTAACAACATTTAAATATTTTTTTATATTCACAAAAATTTAGACTCCATCCACAGTATGGCATAAGTGAATGATTTAGTGAGAGTAGTAAATGAAGAGTCAAATATATATATATAAAGAGTAGTTTTTTTAAAATTTTATTTTACAACTTTAATGGGAGAGTTAAATGAAGGGTCAAAATGGCTTTTGTTTCAAGGAAAAATCATCCCTACATATATATCAAAAGAGCCAGAAACATTTAAATAAATTATTTAAATATTACTTTTTTCATCTTTATAATTTGTCTCAATGTTTTTCTAAAAAACTATATATTAAAATAAAAATGGGTTGTTAAAATAATTTTTTTTCATTAGAGTATATATAAATCAAATCATATTTACATTGTTCACAAACTATACCAACAATTTGAAACTTTTAAATTGTTTTTGCATGCTCTTATAATATGTTACCTTTTACTTTTCATTTTAGTAGTCATGGGTAATAATTATTTCAATTTATTTTGTTTTTATTATTTAATAATAAATTATTATCTTCTTTTATTAACAAATATATTAAAAGAGCTAGTATAGTCGTGGAAAATCCCCAGCAACAGTGAAGGAGCTTTCTTTTTCATCATTTATTTTTATTTTTGTCCACATTTGTTTTTCAATTGAATTATTTTATAGTCTAATTAAATAAGATTAAGTTTGAAGTTGCAGTAACAAGAGCAATTATAAAAACAAAGGATTAAGATGTACAGTAAAGGAGCTCCCTTTCTTTTTTTCTTTGTTTTTTTTTTTTTTCATTTTCATCATTTTTTTCTATTTTTATCCTTGAATTTTTTTTTCTTTTGATTGGATTTTTTATGGCCTTATTAGATGAGATTAAGTTTGAAATTATTATAAAAAAACCAAATTGAAAGACATATGATTGAAATATAAAACACGAAGAAAATAAATAGTTAATCTTAAATTCTCAATAATTTTTATTTTGGTCTAAAAATTTATTTTCTTAATTTTTTTAGTTTTTGTATTTAAGAGAAGAGAGAAAATATTGTCAAGAAACTATGAAAGATAGAGAAAGGTGTTTTCATGTAGAAAATCAATTCAAAATTGAATTTTTTGGTCCAGAAGTTGAAAACTCAATGTTTTAGTAGTTTCCAGCCATCTAAGGTGGTTGAAGACTAGGCAACATATGATACATAGCTTGTAGTAGCAAGGGATGTATCGTTGTTTGAAGGACAAATAACATGTCATTCACCCTTTATTATAAGAGAAAATAATATATGTAAATCCATATGTGTGGGCTTTTATATATATATATTTTATTCTCCCTCCAAATCTTTCTTCCAACATCTAAATGTGTTGATTTGGTGTCTCTCATATTATAAGAGACAATAAAATTTCTTATCTTTTGAATATGAGATAAAGTTCTCTTTAATTATCTAAAAAACAAGTTATATTTTAACAACAATAAGCACATCAGTAAGAATAAAGGCGGAAAAAAAAGGTTGGAGCAAATAGTCCTCATACTTATACGGAGATAAAAGTAAACAAAATGTTAGCATGTCTTCAATACATAGACTAGTACGAATTTCTTAAAAGATCTAAATACCATTTTAGATGGCACACACATATTATGATGACAGTTACTATGGTGGCAGTAATAAGTCCATATATCATTTACATCAGAAACATAGAAGAAGATTTATTAGTCTGTGCTAAAGGTTATGACATTCTTGAAAATAACAGGAGAAGAAAAAGTTAAGGGCAAGATCGAGAAAGTAGAAGGAGAGGGAGTGATTATTAGTTGATAATGAGGTAGAGTTCGAGAAAAGTTTTGGGTATTTTATACTAGGTTTAATTTTGAGTCGAATCAATTCAGTTCAATTTGTTTTTATTAGTTTTGGATTTTTAAAACTAAAACTAAATCAAACCAGATTTTTTCAAAAATTTTCTAATTGATTCATTTGGTTTTTTTTTGTTTTTTTTTTTGTTATTGTTTTGTTTTTTCAATTTAATCGGTTCTTTTACTCATCCTTACTAGCACCACTAAACCCCAGTAAGAGTGAGAACATAAATTTAATCCCTAAAAAGGGTTTTTGTTGGAAGGGTGAGTAACAAAACCCGAAAGAAATGAGTCCCCTGCTCTAATAAGTATGGGGATACCCGCGTAAGCACCGAAAAGAAAAATTAGACACACTAGAACTAGAACCACAAGTGCATAAGGTGTAATCTAGGCCTGGCCTTAGAGGAATAATAATAAAAAAAAACCCAGAAGGGATGATGCTTTAAAGTGTGTGTTTGTTATTATTGTAAATAGTGTTTTTTAAAAATATTTTTCTACTTGAAAATATTTTAAAATAATTTTTATATATATTTTATTATTTTTTATATCAACATATCAAATTCATTAGAAAATACTAAAAAAAATATTTTTTTGATATTTGTTTTCAAGGTAAACATACTTTTAAAATGCATTTAAATACAATTAAAAACTGGCTCTAAAACAGGCATATAATATTAATATGTTGTACATGTTTCCTTCATAAAATTGTTGGAATCTAGCAATTTTGTCTAGCAAATATTGTTGGTCACCCTCAAAATCTATATTTTAGTATTTGTTTTTTAAAAAAACTCATTTACTAACTCTTCAAGACTCCTCAATTCTTATCTAACTTCAAAATCATATTTTCATCATTTATTCAACAAAAAACTTGAATTCCATACTTCTAATATCTAGAAAACTTGAAATCCTCGTAAGCCCAATTTTTACAATGGAATTTTCTAATTTAAATGTATTTGAAATTAGTAGTTCCTCTCTTTCATTTAAATACATTATTGATGAGGGTCCAATAATAACTAGTATTTTCGCTCTTTCCTAGGAAATAATAGAGATCATGGAATGAAATTTAGAGAATTATTATTTAATTAAAACTCGTTTATGTCCTTAGTAAGTGAACAAATTAGTAAAGCTAGACTTAAAACAGGAGTAGTTAGCTTTTTACACATGGCTACTTAGATTATTTATTAATATTGATTGTTTTTTAAATAATTTTTTGTATTAAAATATATGTTAATGATATTTTTTTTATTTTTTAAAAATTATTTTTGACATCAACCTATCAAAATAATTTAAAAATATTAAAAATATATTAATTTAAAATTAAAAAAAAATTTAAATTTTTTTAAAATACTTTTAAGATATATAACAAACACAGCTCTAACACAAAAGTTAAAAAAGTAAGTATCTACACACACACGTCACGCACATTATCGAACCAAGTTTATTTTCCTTTCCTTCATTTGACCGCCAAAGCGTGCAGCGATTGCGAGTTCATTGCGTGCGGGTTTCCATCTTTGAATTCTTTCTTTCCAGTACCTATTATATTAGTGATAGATCATGAAAGCAATCACCCCAGCAGACCACGGTCAAAGTTTTTAAGTCTTCTGGTTTGAAGTTCGAAAATCATGGAGGACGTGGGCAAATCTTTCTTGATTTAGTTAGATTGATACGTATAAGAACAAAGGTTAGGAAACCATTGCAATTAACTTTTCTAATCCTCTTCAGCTTCCTCTGTGCATCTTTCATTCATCAACCTTCGTATTGTCAACAAACATGCATTAATGAGACGCATCTAAACTATTACGATAGTGAAGAGATTCCAGTGGGAGCACAGCTGCTGGTTCCGATAAGATGTGCATGTCCAAGCGAAAATCAGATCGCTAATGTTTGCTTTTAATTAGTTATAAAACTGTGTTTTCAGCGTTAATGTGCATATACTCAAGCAGCAGTTGCTGATTAAAGAACTCTTCATTATTTAATTTGGTAGCTAGCTATGTTTTAACTTCACAAATCTAATGCAAATTTCTCATCTGATTCGGGTGTTGGAATTGGTGAGCGGCTCTTGTGTTTAGTTTGTTTGGCTAGTACTTCTATTTATTCTTGAAGAAAAGAAAATACAAAATACGCAAGGAAAAGTTTTTTAAACAAAATGGTGGCTTATTGTTGACACAACAATTTACATCTTCTGGCAGAGGCAAAAATAGTACATTATTTTGCGCAGACGAGCTGCTAAGTGCAACAGATAACTTCAATCAAAGTAGGATTCTTGGTCGAGGAGGCTATGACACAGTTTATAAAGGAATGCTGCTTGACGGTAGCCTAGTTGCTGTCAAAAGATCAAGATCAATCGACAGAAGCCAGATCAAACAATTTATCAACGAAGCTAGCGTTCTATCTCATATCAATCATAGGAACGTGGTAAAACTTCTGGGTTCCTGTTTGGAAATTGAGGTTCCACTTCTAGTCCATGAATTCGTTCCCAATCCATAATCAAGACCAAGAATGTTCACTTTCATGGGAAATTCGCTTCAAGATCACATGTGAGGTGGCTGGAGCTCTTACGTATATGCATTCTGCAGCCTCAATCCCCATTTTTCATCGGGATATCAAATCTTCCAATATTCTGTTGGATGACAAGTTCAGTGCAAAAATTTCTGACTTTGGGACTTCAATAACAGTTCCATTCGATAAAACACACATAAGAACTGCAGTGCCAGGAACATTTGGTGATTTGGATCCAGAGTGCTTCCAGTCAAGTCAATTTTACTGATAAAAGTGATGTTTACAGTTTTGGAGTAGTGCTTGTAGAGAGCTCTTAACTGGGGAAAAACCAACGTCCTTCACAGGAAATGACGAAGAAATCAATCTGGTTGCACACTTCATATCCTCGACGAGGGATGATAAACAAACTGCTTGAGATGATAATCCTCAAGTTGAAGCGGAAGCAAAGAGAGATGATGTTTTTGCTGCTGCAAAGCTTGCAAAGAGCTGTCTGAGATTGAATGGAGAGAAAAGACCTGCAATGAAAGAAGTTTCAGTTGAACTAGAAGGACTAACAAAGTCTCAACATCCTCTCTGTTATTCAGAGACGAAGTGCTGCCATTCGCATTTACACGCTCTTTTGGTGACCCTACGCAAGATTCTACAAATGACAACATTTACCTGGAGATGGAGCTTGTCTCAATCTAGACATCAACATAGCCTATCCAGTTTCAACTTTAGACATACCATTATTTCTTAATATAGTGGCCAATTTTCAATGCAAAACACAGACGACACTATTGTTTTTTAAGAAACTAAAAGATATATGAAATTGTTATAGCGATTTCTCCTTTATCACAAGACTAATAAACACTGTAAAATACAATAGTGAATCCAAGATATTTCTTTCACTCTCTTTTTTTGGTTGCTTAATTTTTTTTTATATAATTTTATTGCTTTTGTGTTTGGTTGATGTTGGATTAGACATTGTGGTTTTCTATGATTAAGTTTGCATAGGATTCTCGTGGTGTTGGAAAAAAAATTTGGTGCTCAATTTATTGCACCTGAAATTGAGCTAACTCACCTTATTTTGTAGAAGGAAAATAAGGCTTTTTTGTTGTTTAGAGGGGGAAAGGTTTTATGCTATGAAAAGAATTCGTCACTTAGTATTAGTATTATAGTCATTACAAATTCTAAATGATATTTAGAGTTTTAAGATAAAAGATTGATTATGCTAAAAGAAAAGTATTATCATCATAAAATATTTTATCTAAAATAAGTTGTTTTGCTACTGATATTTTATTCATAATTGTATGTTATGACTAATCTGCTAGTGATCTATCTACATGGATGAAAATGAATCTACTATAATAAGTTAAATTTCAAGTGGACAAATGAGTTTAAGCCTATTCATTTAAAAATCCAAGTCATATTTGTCACTTCTAATTAGTGAATTGACAAGTCTATAACTATTTATTCCTGATTATAACCTTTGTATCAAGCCATGTTAATAAATAATTGGATGAAACTTTATAGGGCTTGGTTAATCTAACCCCAAACCTAGGAGAGGTGGTGCCAAGCATTTTGTTTATGTGTCCAAGCTCCAATGCCAACGACCAACAAAGGTTTATTTATCATATGATAAAGATTCATTTATATTTTCTTGAATGGAGTTTTATCCCACAATCCCAAACATCCAAACAGTGACATGTATTGATTCATCTACATAGGGATAAGATTTAATGGTATGAATAATCTTATGGATTTAAAGTTTGAAAGACTTATGTAGATTTATCTATCTAAGAATATGTTTTTATATTCAATAATCATATTTGTAGTTCAGTTTTTAAAATGTTGATTTTAATAACTATACATAGCGATTACTGGGCCATTCAAAATAATTCGAAAGGCGCCACTCATACCCATTGAGCCTATATAAGACCAGCTCAAGTTCACTCACAACAAAAGAGATAATATGTCATAAAACAAAGATAATAGAAAAATAAAACTTATAAATAAAGACAACAAAAAGAACATAATAGTTTTTATTTTATTTTATTTTTAAATTATATGTTGTCATTTCAAAAATAACCTTACTAACAAGATAAATATTAATAAGAATACAATTATATTTTTATTGCGCTCTCTCTCCTCACGTCATGAATTCTCTCTCCAAAGGATGTTCTCTCTCTTGTTCTCATGATGAAATTCAAATTTAAAATCAAGATTTAGGTGTGTTTTTTTTTTTTTTTTTTTTTTTTGATTAACGTGGGTGTCCGGGCCAGCTTGCGCGCACCTCGACTAATCCCACGGGCCCTGAAGTTAACGACCATGTAAGCCTCCAGTGGCCATCATATGAGCAACCTAGGGATTGAACCTGAGACCACAGAGGGAGCAAACCTCTTGGTCCCAAGCTTTTACCGCTCACCCAAGATTTAGGTGTGTTTTTGATCGATTTCTCCCTTCCTGCTATGTTTGTTGTTGATGCATAACAAAGCAATGCAATTAACTATGTTCAATAATTTTAATATTAAAAAACACCAAATTAAAGTTTAAGAAAGAACCCTAATTTTTTAATCTTAGTTGAATTATTTTAATCCACCTACCCATTATTTTGTTCCCTAAATCGTCCATGCTTTCTTATTTAATTCTCTTGTATTCCCTCAAAAAAAATAATAATAACATCTCAACTTTGCATCATTATCTGCTTCTCGTTTGCTATCAAAGCAATGAACTTTCATGGGTTCTCCTTGCTCTTGCCATTTTCTAGAAATTCTAGCAATGTTGTCATTGGAATGAACAACGGCGAATCTAGTGAGGGAGAAGATAGAAATGCATAACAAAAGGAACTAAGTCATGGCTTGGCATAGGATGCTGAGTGCCTAAACCAGTTCAAACTGGTTTGGCTTGATTTTTCCGGTTTGGTTTGGTTTTGCTCGTTTTTTTTTTCGGTTTGGATTCAGTTCGGTTTGGTTTTTTACTTATAAAACCGAACCAGCCGGTTTTTTCAAAATTTTAATCTGTTTAATCGGTTTTTTTTCAATTTAGCTTTTTCAATTTTTTTTTTTTTAGTTTTCTCAATTTAATCGATTTTTCGATTTTTTTACTCATCTCTAAAATACATAACAAAAAAAATAAAGTCATGGCTTGGCCATGCCGAGCGCCTAAAACCAAAGCATGCTCAAACTCCTCCCACTTCTGCACAAACACAGCAAGCTTTTCATTCACTTTCCAAATCTTTCTTTCAGTCATAAAAAACCTCCATTTCATTGTCATAAACCAAGCTTAAGTGGAAACCACACAAACTCTCAACACCATAGTCTTCTTTATCATCATAGACTTGAGCCTTGGAGACCCAGCTGGATACTAAACCCAGAATCATTTCAATTCAATAACTTAAATTATTAAATGAAGTAAAAAGACTTGAAACTTGTACTTCGCATGTCAAAGGCCCAGCTTCAGTTGTGCTTAATTTTTATCAAATAAGTAGGAATTGTGAGATTCGAACTCGTAACCACTTTGTCATTAAGGCTTTGATATCATATTGGGATTATGGTAGCGGTTGTTTTTCAAAGTGTTTTTTATTCCAAAATACATTAAAATAATATATATTTTTTAAAAAAAAAAATTATTTTTGCATTAGCACATCAAAATGATTTGAAAACATCTAAAACATATTAATTTAGAAAAAAATATTTTTTAAATCTTTTCAAAAACGCTTCTAGAATGCAATGCCAAACATTGCATAATCTTAATTAAATTGATAAATAAAAAGGGGATATATGGAAGGTTTTATAACCAGGAAGACTGTACAAGTATTGAAGGTTCTTTAAGGGTTTTCCGATTACTTAAAAATATATTAAAATAATATTTTTTATTTAAAAAATTATTTTTAAAATTATAAAATCATTAAAAATATTTTTTTTAGTTTTTAAAAAACACAATATTAACCATGTTTCTAAACATGATCACATCTCACGCGAAGCTGACAACGAATATTTTATAATTAATGGGAACGGTTTCTGGGTTTCTTATAACTGTTTGGCAACTTGTCAACAGCAGCACACTCAGATTGAAAATGACAGAGACTTCCATTTTTATTTTGCAGATGATTCCAACAAGCATATTTGACATCTTAAAACTGTACTACACTAGAATAACATAATCTAATGAATATGCGACTGAAAATAATAATAATAATAAAAATGATTCAGATCACAAGATTTTGTAACATGGAATCTCCACACCATTGCAGACTTGCAGTCAACATCAACCGCAAGCCTACGGCTCAATATTACCCTTAAAGGGCAAATCAACATAAGGACATGCAATTAATAATCCCAAATATAGTTGGATTAGCGTCCTCTGACTCCAAATTAAAGTGGTTCAAGAAAAACAAAATGCCCCTTCAGTGGGCTTACCGATAACTTCTGCTTCAGCTTATTTCAGAAAACATTCTTTAAGGTATCGTATAGTTACAATCCCGGGAGGATAAAAGAAACAAGATAGAATATGAAAATGAAATAGCATCGGGTTTGGTAGTTTTATGCTAGATAAATTTATTGTATTTATGTCTTGTTTAATTAATTATAGAAATTTTTTTTTTTACTTTAGATATTGATATTAATAATAGTATAATAACTATAATTATCAAACTCAGATCGGTTTTACTAGTCAACCTAAAACTTGATCAACCCAGGATCTTAACTATTGCTAATTTAAAAAAATTAACTTTGTTTAACTCAATTAAAATCAAGTAAATCTGTGATGTGAGATATTGTTATGGTTTGATTTTGAATTTGTTTTCTAATAATTACAAGTTCGAATCTTTTTAGTGTCATTAAAAACTTATATAATTGTTAATTTTAAAATCCGTGAAATTCGTTAAGAAATAAATAAATAGGCTCGAACACTTATATTAATATAAAAAAAATTCAAGTAAACTTGTGATACGAGATATTGCCAATAAAATTAAGGCTGAGAAGTATGTGAGATTTTTGGCCATGCCATTAATGGAAGAGTTCTTGGAGTCTAAATTTTCTCTGACCTAGTATAATTTCACCGGGAAAAAAGACTTGATATCAATTGATGCACAAGAAAGCTCGAAGATATCCATTACTGTCGAACCAAAAACAATTATCATGGAAGTATTAGACTTCGGTAATTGGCGGGTCATGTGCTTCCAAGTTGGAAAGCAACAACTATATATATATTAGGTTTTCTCAATAGTTTTTTCATTAAATTAGTAAGTGAAAACTTTCCTGAATTTAAAACTATTTCTTGTGTTTTTAATTTCAGTTTTGACTTTCATATACTTTGATGTACTTAAAATCAAGTACTTTCTTTACTGGTTTTTTTTTTTTTAGGATTCTAACCATTTTTTGTATATAAAACTAATAAAATGACTTAAATTCCCTTAACTTCTACAATATTCAATGTAAATGATTATTTTTAATTTCTTTTGATAGAATTATTTTTTAATTTTGAAAATAAATTTAAAATTTAATATCATAAAGTTAATTTCGTATCAATTTTTTTGTTTATTTGAGGAAAAAATTACTAACCTAAATACCTCCTTTTGTTTGTCTCACAAAATCACCAGTAGCCTTAAAATTTCTTTTTTGTTGTTGTTGCTGTTTTTTTTTTTATTATTTTATTTGTTAGACAGAAAAATAAGGTATCCAGGTTACTAGTTTGTTTTCAATTAAAACTAGATTTTGGATACAGAATTAAAATTATGATTTTAAATTTTATTTTTAAAATTAATTTTATGTAAGAAATTTAAAACTCATTTGTTAGGTTAAGGGTTATCAAAGTTAGGGTATTAAGTTGTTTTATTAGTTTAATGTTTAAAATAAGGACAAATTTTTTGAAAACGTAATGAAATGGCTTGATTTTAAATATACCAAAAGTATAGGAAGGTTAAAACTAAAATTTAGAGTTTAATGACTAATTCTTAAAATACTTTAAATTCAAGGAAATCTTGCTTACTTATTTCGATATTTACATGGTATTTCTTTACTCTAGTTGATAAATGCGGAGGTAATAATAGTGTATTAGTGGCAGAGGTGGAATGATGGGTGATAGTTGATGGGTGATAGTTATAAGGTAGTGAAATATGGCCTCCCCAAGAGACGTGGCATGATAGCAAAGGGTTTGATATTTACATAGCAAGTCTCGAATTCAAGTCAGGATGTGCATTTCTTGTAAGAGCCTGGGACACCGGGGTTTTACTCATTCATTTAAGTCCACAAAGTGTGCTTTCCGAGGGGTGGGGTTTCCTCGAATCCAAAAAAAAAAGTAGTGAAATATAGCGATCCGATGGATCTAAGGAGATGGTAATTATGCTTGTTGCAACAATAATAATGGGTGATGATGGTGATTGTAATAAAAAATATTATGAAATACAATAATAATAATTATGCTTGTTGTAAGAATAATAATAACGGTGATAATGATGATTGTGGTAAAAAATATTATGAAATATGGTAATAATAGAGGAATTATAAAAGATGACGACGACGACGACGATAATAATAATAATAAGATGATAATGAAAATGATAAAGAAAATAAAATAATAATTTTGAGGGGTGTAACTCAATTGGTTAGGTCATGAGTTTTGCTTTCAAGAGCTCACCAGTTCGAGTGCCATAAATCTCAAGATCACTAGAGGCTTACCTGATCGTTAATTTTAGGATCTCGAGAGATTAATTAAAGTACATGTAAGCTAATTTAGATACCGACAGTTAAAAAAAAAAATGGTGATTAGGGCTAGAGATTTTGAAATGGGACATGCAATATGAAAAGACCATAAAATAAATCCTGTGATTTAAAAAATCAAAGAAAAAGCCACGAAAAATAATACATAAATTATGTTAGAGCAAAAGATGCATCATCTATGAAATAAAGCTTACTTTGGAGGGTACATTTTAAGATTTTAGAAATTATAAGACTAAATGTAAATCTTTCAAAGCTTGAGGATATGTAGCAAAATATGCATAGTCTATGAGATAAAGCTAACTTTGAGGGTACATTTTAAAATTTTAAAAGTTATAATACTAAATGTAAATTTCTCAAAGCTTGGGTGTGCTGGAACCCTCAAACTTTAAAGGTAATGAAAAGTTTGATGCTTTCTTTGTAGAGAATCTCGCCTTTATCATTATTTTTATGCTCGAGTGCTTGTATCTCTCACAATTACATTTGTACGAGTGATTGTACCTTTACTATTCTTTAATGAATTTATCTCCCTTTATATATATATATGATTCTTCTTCCGATTTTCTGTGATTTTAAATGGGTGTGCATTTTCTTGATGCAAGTTGCAATTTCTCCATCCTCAATGAAAAAATAAACTTAATTTCTTAGCTAATCCTGTCTTTCCAGCAAAAACTTGCAGTTTCCTCTTACAAAAATCCGTTAACATCACGATTTTAATCTCGCAGTCGTGTTGTTTGTACCCGCATCAGAAAGAAACTAAAATGAAAGCGATGTAGAAATTGAAAACAGAAGCTGAAGAAAAAAACAAACCTTTCCTCATCCACTCAGATGAAGAACAGAGACTGCAACTTGTGTTTTTGGACACAGAGTAAGATCATCCAATCAACCTACGACTCACTGCCTATTTTGTTTTAACACCATTAAAACATAATTAAAAAAACCCCAAATCACAAACCAGTTACACCGAGTCCATGAAATCCAAATTAAGTATCACTGCAAGAAGACACAAAAACATTAATCTGCTCCAAAAAACTCAGATTTTGTGGCCTGTCTTTCCTCTTCACATACCCTTTTGCCTCTTTCTCTCCATACACTCCATAACCTCTCTTCCCACTCCTCTTCCACATCTCCATAGCATAGCTCCTGTGCCCGTAATACGCCTCCACCTCAAACACGGCGTCCCCTCCGTCAGCGGGCTCTACCCTTATCGGCAGCCTCTCGTAGTGATCCCTACTCGTTCCCTCCAATTCATCGAGCCTGGACAGCCCCTGACTCGACACAGCGTATAACTCGCCGGTGACCCGGTGAGACCCGGTGGCGTCTGGAAGGTTGAGAAGGAATGGGACCCTGTAGGGTCCACAGACAAGCGGGTAGTTGTCAACGGTTCTGTAGATTCCATTGAAGACAGCATCACCGGTTTTGATCAGATCCTGCATCAAGACATGATTGGAAAAGCCCCTCTTCAAGGTTCCGTACGTGAATATCAGCGTTGATGCACGATTGTTGTTGTTTTCTGCTTCGATGCCCATGTGCTCTCTCTCTCTCTCTCTCTCTCTTTACGATTTTCTTCTCCTCTTTACCCTCTGTTCTCAATTAAAAAAGAGAATGCCTATTTGTGGCTGGAAAGCTGATTGACGAGGGAGGGATAAGAGAGGGGAGTTATATTTATAGAAGTCTTTATTTGATTTTTCAGAATAAAGTATAAACAAACACGTTTTGTCGTGAATATTTGTGATACCTGACACGATTTTGAATTTCCAACTTTTTTGTTGTTGAGGAATTTTTTTTTTTAGTTTAATTTCTTGAGTCAATGATGGAATACAAACTCTTCAATGGATGGTTAAAATCTTGAAAGCTGCGTTCCCTTTTTAACTATGAAAATTTTAATTTTAAATAAGAAGTTTCTCATGAAAGATTTAATATAATTTCAGCATTATAATTTACCAGTTCTAAATATTAAAACTCAAGGGGGTTTTACTCCCCTCGTAGTAGGGGTGATTAAAAAAATTTAAAAATTAATTAAACTGAGAAAATCAAAAAAATAATAACTGAAAAAATTAAACCGTGAAAAAAAAATATATATATAATTTTGAAAAAATCGACTAGTTTGGTTTCAGTTTTATAAGCCTGAATAGAAAAAATCAAACCAAACCAAACCGAAAAAAAAAATAGAAAAAAACAAAGCTAAAACCAAAAAACCAAGTCAAACCGAAAAAATCAAGCCAAACTGGTTTGAACCGATTTATTTTTTTAAAAACTAAACCGAACCAAAACCGGTTAGTTTGAACCGGTTTCAATTGTTTTCTTTTAAAAATATTTTTTATTTGATTGGATGTTTTTATAACAAGATAATCAAATTAAAAATAATCACCTCTACCTCCTATCCCTTTTCACAAAATAATATTAAAATATGTGATATTTGGAATTTAAACCTAAAACAATAAGTCATCTATTTTGAAAAATAACAAGTAATTTATTTCATTAAAAAAAAAAGTGGATGACATCCAATTCCAGGCCCATACGGAAAGGCAGGCATGTGAGCATTCGATTCCAGGCCCATACGGCCGTGTTTTTTCTCTCTCTTAAACCAACACGTGAGCCCTTCTTTTTAGACTATAGATGATCAATCTTGTAAAATTTTAAATTAATCAAATCAAAACACAATCAATTTTATAAAATTTTAAATTTAATTAAATCTAGACCAACCTCATAAAATTTTAATCAAATTGAGAGGCCATCAATGAGATTTAAAATGGGTCAATGAAAATTTAGTAATGGCAATCTAAGACTCCAGACTCAAGTGTTGAAGCCTTCTAATTACAAGGTTTAAATTAAAATGGGTCGATGAAAATTTAATGGAGCCTTGTTAGGTTTTAAAAGATAAAAAATGCTGCTTGGCTTAAAATCAAAGGGCTCAAAATCAAAAGAAACTTTGCTGAATTCAAATTCACTGGGAACTTGCAAAGGAAGGATTTTTAAATGGGCTTTCTGAAACTCCTCTGCAGAGAATTGCACAATATATAGATCTTTCTTTCAATCAAGATCCAACTTCCCCATTGATAATTGAAATTTTCCACTTATTTCTTGATGTCTTCCTGCCACTTAGCTCACTAGCCTGCTCAAGTCTTGCTTAGTTACGACATCCATCTAGATGCTTGCACTATCACGTAGAAGTGATTATTTTTTATTCGGTTTATTTTTTATAAAAAAGTAATTAAATTGATTATTTTTTAAAAAAATTAAAATTAGTTCGAATTAGCTGGTTTCAGTTCGGTTTTATTTAGTTTTTTAGAATAAAACCAGTTCAAACCGGTTTGGCTCTATTTTTTTGTTTTGGCTTGGTTTTTTCAGTTTTGGCTAGGTTTTTTCGTTTTTGGTTCGGTTCGGTTGTTTTGATTTTAGGCTTATAAAACCGATACTGAATCGAACCAGTTGATTTTTTCAAAATTTTAATCGGTTTAATCGGTTTTTTTAATAATTTGATTTTTTCAGTTATTTTTTTTTTATTTTCTCAATTTTTCGGTTTTTTTCTCATCCCCTTGTACCTTCACTCTACTGCCTGAGCCTTATACAATAATTACTACCCTCTGTGTTTACCATTCCAAGAGACCCTGCGCCATCTGTTAGTGCTTAAAGAGTGATAACTCTTCCCCGGCATGTGATTTATCCCCCAGGTCGTAATCTCGCTTCTTTTTTGTTGTTTTGAGAGACCTGCCATCATGTACTACTTCTTGGAGAGTGATAATTTGTCAGCAACCTGTGATCTTGCCCCTAGTTTGGTGTTCTGACACATTCCAAACTTGGATTGACTTGCATTTGGTTAAAGAAAGTATCCGGATGTAAGTTTAAAAACATTTTATTTCAAAAACAAACACATAATCATGCACCATCATGAACTAAAACATGACTTGCGACCTTCCCGAGATATTTTTGGGAGAGCGGTTGATACTCGAATTCATTGATTATTAAATGATGGTTTCAACTGGCACAAGCTTCACTAAATTTTGCAAAGATTTCTACCAGAAAGTTGCGAGGAAGCGAAGCGGTACATAAAAGTCTCTGTCATCTAAAGAACAACAGCTAAGTTATATGTAACGACTAACAGTAGCTTTAAGCACCCATTTTTGTTTTTACTTCGATAAAAAACGAACGTTGAGATTTTTCGAGGACGAAGTCTTGTTTCCTGAAGGTGACTTCAATTGGTTCCTATCATGAGGAACGATGGTTCAACAGTGAATTAGATGGGTTAAATTATCGATTTGAATCCTTTACTAACAATACAATTTCTTAACACAAGAACAGCTAGCGGTGTCAGCTTCTAGTGCTTTTAATCTTTTTCTGAATCATGAGAAACGAGTCTTATTATGAATAATTACCAGCAAGCAAAAATAAAAGCATGATCCTGCTTTCTTCTTCAGTGACATTTTTGCTTCTAACCGGGAACAGTGCATAGTCTACCACTTATTTGGAGGGCTACTCTTTCCAAATCAAATATGTCGGAGGGAACTGGCTTTCTTCCCTTCTCTTCAGATCAATGATGTTAGGAAGATCCTTGGTACTATTGCCAATAATTTTATGTTAGAAAATAATATAAATTATATCCTGAAATCTTATTATACTATATTTATTCGATAAAATTAAACACAATTTAATATGAATTTATACAAGTTTCAAATTCAAAAAGCTTTCACTTGAAAGGATGTATTAGAGAATAATATAAATTATATCTTGAAATTTTACCTAAAAATTTAAGCTATTAGATTGAAATAATTCTTTGAAATTTTATTTCGATGCATCAATATCAAGGTATCTCGGAGCAGGGAACCGGAATACAAAGAAGGCTACCAAGATGTTGAAAGACATGGAATTGGAGGTGGGAATTCAAGCCTGAGAAGATCCGATGGGTATTCACTTCTAGTACTTTTTGGAATTGAATTTTCACTTGCGTATACTATTTTGGAGTCTTTGTAACCAAAGTAAGAAAAATAAAACAGAAACCAATTGCTAGTTGTAATTGTATTTGCTACCTAATTGCCTTTGTAAAGAATTCATAGGAGATACGGAGATACACTACTTTGTTTTATCGAGAAGTATTTTTTTTTTTTCATACGAGTGAGGATACAGTTTTTAAAGATCATTTGATGTCAGGTAGCTCATCATGGGACATGCAGACTGCTTCTTTTCTAGTTGTATTTTCTTTGTCATATTTTTTTTTTTTAAAACATGACATTGCTTAGTTTCATGTTTGTAATCATGAAGGAAAAAACAGAACTCGTTGGGGTTGCATTGCTTTCTAGTAGCGTTTAAGAACGCGGTGTAAATCACGTTTTCATTAAATTTAATTTAATTTTTTTATTAAAATTTAATGTGGTTTGTACATTTTAAATCGTTTTGATGGGTTGAAATAAAAAATAATTTTTTTAAAATAAAAAAATATCATTAACATATGTTTTGACACAAAAAATTATTAAAAAAATAACTGTTATTATACTGTCAAACACACGCTTGATATTACATAAATTATTTTCGTTTGATTGCAGCTAGTAACGCAGGACATGTAGTGGTTAATGGCGTGTCCAGATCTTAGGAAATGTTAGGCAATCACAAATGTATCCCTTAGTGCTCATCTCAAATGCATTTATAAAAGACTAATAACGCTGGGGATATTATAGCAGGGGAGGGGGTAATTCGGGCCAAACAACTTGAAAAGCCAACCAGGCCCAAAAGCCTCTCCAGCCAGGCCCAAAAAGTCAGAGGTTTTTTATATTTGACAATGTAGTTATAGTTGTTTTTTAAATAATTTTTCATATTAAAATACATGTTAATTATATTTTTTTTATTTTTTAAAAATTATTTTTAACATTAGCACATTAAAATAATTTTAAAATACTAAAAATATATTAATTTGAAGTTAATAAAAAAATAAAAAAAATTAATTTTTTTTTAAAATATTTTTAAAATATAAAAACAAACAAATTCAACATGTACAATGCATGTGTCATGCAAGGAAACTAGGCTATCTTTGTGTTGCACATGTGACTGTATATATGCATTCATGCGCGTGCATGTGTGTATATAAAGTATGCATGACATGCATTTATGCATTCTGCACAAAAATTCCTAGCCATTTCCAAACAGCTAAATTGTTTTTGTTTTTAATTTTTCATGCGCCATCAATTATCAAAGTTTAGCTGAATGTACAACGAGAGTAAAAGCTAGATGCATAAAAAATATTTATAGTCACCTACCAAGTGGGACGAGTTTTACCTATACTTTTTAAATTGTTTATATTGAGTCACTCTACTATCTTTTGGCTTTGGTTGAGCTCATGTACCTCTTAGTCGGTTATTATCTAATAAAATTGACCAAATAAAATATTAACAAGTGTCCTTTTATATACAAATATAAAAAAAATAATTTAAAATTTAAATAAAAAGAAAAAAAAAACAACAAATATTGTGTTACTTTTCTTGTTAGTTTTGTGAAGTGTTCAGCATTGCACTTGGGTTTTTTTTTTTTTAAGGTGTTTTACATTAAAAAATCCACAAAAAAGAAAAGGAAATTTGAATATATTTAGGCTTGGGAATTGAATAAAATTGGTATGATATTGATCTTGAATAAAGTTTTGAATGATTTTGATTTATCTTTGTAATTAAGTTTGTGTTTACTCATTTTTGTTTTAATTTCATTTAGCTTAGTGATGAATTTCAAAAAATCAGGAACATAAAAATAAAAGGTTTTTTTGGTGTTTAGGATAGTAGTTGATTTACACGTTAAGTATTTGGATTTCTTCTCAATCTAAAGAACTCCAAATCCATTAAGGTGGTCTAGGATACATATAAGAAAAATAATCTTAATTGGAGGAATTTTTTATCTTCTGACAGTAAAGGCAGTATCTTATCAAATATCAAGGTTGTAGAGAGTTTAAGATTGTGAACCTCACCTTTTGTTATAAAGCTCTCATGGTATATTTATAACTTATAAAAGAAGGACATGTATGGTAATATTCTGATAGCATTGAATGAAAAATAAATATCTCTTACCTAATAAAAATATGATGGGTTCACGAAGGACTTTTAAACACTTAAAAAGGTGAGTTCTTCCTTGATGCTTACATGCTATGAGAGTATAGTAATTATCTTGGACTTGGCAGTCAGCCAAGTCCATACACCATAAGTTTAGTATGCGTGTCAGATCCATATTATCTTGAGCTTGGTACACTGTCAAGCCCAAGCATTTTGAACTTGGTTGACTATCAAATCCAAGCATATTGGATCTAACATGTGTGTCAAACTCACGTTACCCTAGACTTGATACACTGCTAAGTTCAAGTGTCTTAGGTCTAGCATGTTTGCCAGACCCACGCCACAACTTGACTAGCTGCCAAGTTCAAGCGTATTGTGTTTGTCATGAGTGCTAGACTGATGCTACTATCTTGAGCTTGGCACACCACCAAGTCTAAGTGACTTGGACTTTGCTGACTATCAAGTCCAAACATATTGGACCTTGTACATGTACAAGATCCACGCTACTTTAAACTTAGAGTATTGTCAAGTTTAAGCATATTAGATCGGGCCAGACTCATACAATTACAATAAATAAATAAAATTGAGTCATCATTTATATTTTTTAATTCGAAGTTAGTTTTATTATGTATTCTTTTTTTTATTGACAATGGAGGGGGTCACATTAAGAAGCTGTGTAGCTTATGTGGGCTCAATCAAACCACAAGAGAATAGCGGGCTTAATCAAAATAATTTAAAACGTAGAGGTACTAATGTGCGGGTAAAACCCAAGTTCCGGCACCCAAATTAGGATTAGCGCTTTGAAAGTGAAAGAATAGATTATGACTCCTGTATTACACAAAAATAATCAGAAAAAATAATCTCAGATTATGTTTTCGGAAATTAATGAAGCCTAAATTATTTTTTAAACGAATACCAAGACCACGGACTTGATAACCATGATTTTGGAAGTAGCATAATAAAGTAAATACATGTAAGTGACAAATTTAGATAAGTAAGTAAAACTGGTATATATAAATTATCGATCTTAATTATGATCACAAGGAAGCCCTCCCATCCTTTGACTTAAAAGCTTCCAAGTTGATCTTAGCTAGCAAGGTTGAGTTGCTTACGCCTAAACCAGCCAAGATCTTGCCTAATAAACAAAGCAAGCAATATTATACTTTCATTCCTTAAGCAGCTAAAGAATCAAGTCGTTTAGTTTGCAAAGACTTCAGCAAACACCACTTATGGTTAATTAAGACTGATTAAAATACTTTATAAATGGATTTATGTTAATTATCTATAGAATCAAAGTTCCTGGCCAATTCGTTTTCTTGACTCTTTGTTCTTTCCATCAAATCCCCAGATTACTTTTCCAAGAGTCCAAAATGCTACCCACTCTTGTTCTTTAATAAACATACGATTCAGACATTCAAATCTAATTATGTCTTAAATGATCTCGATGAGAAAACGGACTTTTCCCAAAAACAAATAAAGGAACTCTTCGCACGAGGTGTTTTCAAGCGTGAGTTTCTATACATGTGTACTAGATACATAAGCAGCAGCATGATTCCTTCGTTAATTATTTTTAAAGTACTGTCTCAATCTCAATAATGCTCCCTCGTTATTCCATATAGATAATGGAACCAGATGCTTTGGTAGGTGTTAATCAACTATGTTACATCGCTATCATGCTAGTTACTTGAAATTTGGTGTCAAATTCAGGATAATATACACTTCATTGTCATGTATAGAGACAGAAATCCATCACATCTTAAATACTGAGGAAAATAAATTGATTAGTGGACCACGTGATTATGTTTATACGTCAAAGATGACAAAAGTTCATCGTTTTTGGGTTTCAAATTTGAAGGCCTTGTCGACATTATCAAAATTTCCTTCGTATCAGTCTCGACATCGTTTGATTTTGACATGTTCATGAACCTTTGGATGTTCATAGTAATGCTTCTGAAGTCTGGAGAAAGCTACAAGATAACTGGAGATGGACCTAGTATAAAATCATGTCCAAAATCGCAGCATGTATATATCCCAACAATGGCAGGCACTTCTATGCTCACATTGTCAGACTGTGGAGCCCTAGCCTTAGCAGAATGACGAGTTGCCAGTTTGTGAAAGGGTGTCAACTGTGGAAATCTAACTACTATATGGTGATGTTATGTGATTCTTTAGGCCTTGCAATGAAAACATGACAAATGTTCAGAATTAACTCTCATAATCTTACCTTAATTACTTGTCATGAAAAAAAATGACTTTTTTTTTTCTTAAATACTTGTCATAAGAAAAACCTAGCTTTAATGCCTTGAAAACCAATTGTTTTTACTTCAAAAATAAACTTGATCTGCAGGAAGGGATCAAGGTTACTGTATGGATTTTTATTCATGAGTTGTTTAAACAAAATGACTTGCAAAATAATTCTTACAGCAAATTCAAATCCAAGGCTAATCTTAAGCCTAGTATCCAAGACTCATGCCATGTTGAGCTGAGCCAAGAGAAAAGCTTTGATATCTTATGAATTTATTTTTAACTTTTCAACTTAAACTTGTTTTTATTGTTGGATACAAGGTTTTAGGTTTAACAAAACATAGAAGCTACGAGTTTTTCTAAAGTTAATTTCTTATTTATTCATAATGTTTTTTAATCTCATCCATGTTTCATATACAACATTAAAGTATTTTTATTGAGTTCATCCACTTTTATATCTATTAACCAATTTTTTTTTTTTAAAAAAAACTAAAATATAGTGGTGGCCGTTAATTTAACCCTACCAAGTGAAAAAAAACCCGTAGATGCATGTGGTTTCAGGTCACTTTAAGTGTCGAAAATGCACGCAATCGTTCATGTACACAGGAAACAAAATAATGGTCAGCAAAGAGCCGAGAAAAGGTGAGACAAGATAACATAATTTGATGGAACACCTAAGATTGTGACTTGTAAAAGACCACCCTACCTCCTGTCATTGCTTGGTTGAATGTAGGATGGATTCAAGCATCCAAGGGGAATTCCTGAGGAGGAAGACTGCTGTTTGCTTTCTCATAATCTTCTACTTTTCTTTTCTTTTCTTTTTTTTCTCTTTTGACGATATGTTTGCCTTTATCTTTTGTATGCTTGTGTGTGACCAAACAAAGTTTGTTAAATCACAAGGGATTTGTATAGTTAATTCCGCACTTGTAAAGCCATCATTGCCAAAACCTATGAATAGATTGTTATCTGAAAGAATGTTGCAAATCACATATAATTTACTTTCTAGGCGCAAACGTAGGCATAATAAGGACTCTTTAATCATTTTAGCTGACGTCTTTCGTTTTGAATTAATAAACACCTACCTTAATATATATATATATATATATATAAGAAAAAAAAAAATCAAGCCTCCTTAGACTTTTGATGATAGAGTGTAACAATGTTTTCTTTTTTATTGGTCCTTAGGAATTTTTACGGTTTGATCACTCAATTTCTGTGTAATCTCATGTGGTCTTTAAAATTGCTTTGATTTGCAATTCCTCTTGGTCATTGTTTTTACATTCACGCATATTTGCGTACTAGGCACACGTTAGCAGGTGGAAGAAGCTCGTCACATTCCAGCAACATGTGAGGCTTCCTCCGATGACCAGACACTGGCTTCCATTGTAGTTGGAAGCGGTACACCAAGTTCTTCAAGGTGACCCGACGTTTGTTGATGAAGGCGTGGTAATAAGGCTCCGATGAACTTTTTTTCTCCTTCATATTTTCTATTTTTTCTTATTGAGATTCACACTAACATACCAAAATTCAAAACTATTATATTATTTTGTTTTTATATCAAATTTAATATTTTTTTTTAATTCATATTTTTTTAAAAAAAATCCTTTGTTTTATTGATTTTGTTTTTCATTTCATCCCTTGTATTTGATTTCATTTTATTTTTATATCAAATTTGATTCACATACTTTTAATTGCTATTTGTTTTAATCCTTTTCTTAATTGTTTGTTTTTAATTTCATCCCTCAAGATTTGACATCATTTTATTTCTAGGTCAAATTTAATCATCATTCTTTTGATTTCTATTGTATTGTTTTAAATCCTTTTTTTATTGAATTTTTTGTTTAAATTTCATCTCTTAGCTTTTGACTGATTTTGACTTCATAATTTTTTAGGTTTACCTTCTATATGGTCAGTCTCAATCTCATATCTCGGATCATGAGTTTTAAAGATTAGCTCATGTTGACTTTGGTATTTTTTATGTTCTTTTTTAAAATTGCTCTTTTATATCAATTTCATCCTTCAATATTGGGTTGGTTGGGGATAAAACTTCATTATATATTTTTTTTTATAGGGTTATCTCAATCTCATATTCTAGATCACAAGCTTGGCAGGTCAACTCGGGTTAACTCATATATTTTTTTTCCGTTGCTTATTTTTTAAAGTTTTGTATATCAACATTGAGTTATTTATTAATTGAGCTTATAGTTCTATTCAATTTACTTTTTATGGGGTTATTATTGTCTCATGATTAGGTGGTGGATTTGAGAAGCTAACTTTAGTGGCCTCAAGTTGTTTTTTGTGTCATTTCTTATTTTTAGTCTATTAATATTTGATGTGCTGGGAATTAAGCTTTCTTTTCTTTTTATTTTTTTTATATGGAGTTATCACATTCTCATTTATTTTATTTTCTTTCCTATCAAATAAGATCACGAAAGGCTTTTAACAAATTGGGAGGATATCTTTCCATAATATTAGTAAGAGTTTATCTGAACTTGATCATTATCCATTTTTTTGTTTGGTTTGGTTTATTTACTGTAATTACCTATTTTTTTTAATCATATTATTAAATAAACTAATCTTATTGAACCCAATAGAGTTAGTTGCTCGATTCTTGGACTTTTCTATTTAAAAATGTTGGTGTTTCCTAAAAATATTTTTTTATGTTGAGAGAAATTCAACTCGGCCTTTGGAGTAGCACAAGCCACCAATCTAGTAAACAACTATCATTTATCACTTCTACAAATAATACTCACATACTATTGATTGCAATATCACTTGGTTATTTATAGAATTAAATAAAAAGTCAATAACTAATTATTTTGTTAATCCCTTATATGTTTTTAATTTTAAAATATTGGTCTTCTTAGTTAAAATTGCTATGAAATCTCAAGATTTTATTAAAATACATATAGACACCAATTGTTTTAACCAATTAAATAAAATTATAAATACCCAAAAAAAAGCAATATAAAATTTAATTATAACAAATTCTAAATTGTGTGGGAGATTCACTGTGTAATTTGCGTTGTGGATCTCCTCACAAAACACTATGGACTCATTATTCATAGTGTATTTTTCTTTTCTTCCCTTTTTTTTTTATTTCACCTTTATAGAACCAAATTGTAAACCAATTTCAGTTAATTTGTTATGAAAGTGTGAGATTAAAAGATAGGGATCAAAGTGCAAAAGGCATAGGAAATATAAGGATTTTTTAACTTTAGGCAAAATATTTATTGTAATCCTCGTACTTTCCAAATTATGTGTAATGTCTCCAATTTTCAAAACAAAGTCAATTTTAATCCAAAACATAATGATACGAGAGAGAGATAGACACTAGATTTTGATACTAGAGAGAGAATTAAAATTAACATCAATTCAAGGCACTAAAATGATTGATCTTGGTATCAACGAGTTTCATTGGTGAGGAGATTTCCACTTAGGGTTTTTCCACCTTGAAAATGCCTAAAAACCATATCTAAGACCGAAAAGATTTTATTTTCGGGTTGATTTTAGGTTTTTTATATAATTTTTTATATATATCATTAATAAGTTTATCAAGTTATTTAAGGTTTTTTTAGGTATTTTGGATCAAAATAGATTTTTATGTCAAAAAATCATCACCCTGATTTTCTGACCACTAGAGTAGTTGAAATCTAATGAAAATCAAAATACATATTGTTTGTCTGAGCAATTAAAAAAAGAGGCCCATGTGTGTGAACCCTTTCTTAATAGCCCAGATGTAGAAGCGTTTGGCGTTTCTCTCAGTTTTTCCAATTTTGGCAAGATGTAGCAGCATTTAACCTTTTTTCAATTTTATCTATAGTTATCATTAATGAATTTTTGTTTCCATTTATTAACATAGATGATTCTTGATTTTTTAATTAGATATATGCATGAGCTTTTCAATCTATATTAAAAAAAAAATTATGAAAAAAAAACATATTAGAAAAGCTAGTAAATTCAATATTTTTTGAAAAAACAATTATAGATATATAATAAAGCGTAATTCAAATAGCTAGTTTGTTCTAATTTTTTTTTTGCAATCCAATTTATAATACATGACAACGTGCTTTCTATATATAAATCCATCTGGTTAACAATTCCTTTGAGATCTAGCTAGAACATTAACTATGTAAGATAAAACAAAGCTTGTCTCAATTAATGTTTCCAATAACAAATTTGAATTTTGTAGTTCTTGTAGAAAATGTCCGAACGGACTACATTCCTTTTACAAAATGAATAATCAATTAATACTGTATATTAGTCCCTCTAGTTTTGTAAAATAAATTAAATAGTCTCTTAAAGAGTATGAAAAAGGAGAAAATGATCAATTTACAAATAACTTTGAAAATATAGGGACTAATTGGTGATTTGCAAAACTAGAGAGACTATTTAATTTATTTTACAAAACTAGAGGGACTAATTCATGATTTACTCATGTTGGAAATGGTACAGAAGCATCCAAATTTCGTGCTCGTTTTTCTACAAAGGCTGCTTTTTGGTTCCATTTTGTTTCCAACAAGAAGATTACCTTGGCTCGTTTGTTTTTTTAAAAGTGATTTTTAAAAAATTATTTTTAAACTATTTTTATGTTTTTTTATTATTAAAAAAATTAGTTAATATAGAATATTTTCTGGTTAATGAAAAACATTTTCGGTCAATAAAAAATATTTTTCAGAAGTTGTAAAAAATTAAAAATATCATATTATTTACTGATGATGTCAAATTTAGTCCTCAAACTTTTGATTCTTATATATTTTGTTTGAATCCTTTTTTTCTTTTCAAATTCATCCCTTAAAATTTGATTAAATTTGATTTTTATATTAATTTTGGTTCTTATTTTTATGATTACTATTTACTTTTATCTTATTATTTTTTAAATTGAAATTTTTTATCTATCGAATTTGGTCCTCATTCTTTTAATTGTTTCTTATTTTATTTAAAATAAGTTATGAAATTATATTATTATTATTTTAATTTCATCATCTTTCAATTTTTTATCTGTTAGATTTAATCTTTATTATTTTGATTAATATTTATTTTATTCGAGATAATTTATGAAATTAGATTTTTTTTAATTTCATTTTTATTCAACTTTTTAATTTATAAGATATTTTTCTTATTATTTTAATAAACTTGAAAAGAAAAAAAAAGTAATAAGCTATTTTCCAATTCATTTTTTTATAACATAATCAAATACTGGAAAGTGTTTTTCAACTTACTTTTCATGACACTACTAAATATAAAAAAATAATTTACTTTTTTGAAATTCATTTTTCACATAAATCACTTTTCAAAAAAACTACTTTTCTACAAACACTAAACTTCAATATCCTTTGGAAAACTCTCCATTGTGATTTCGTAGAAAATCACGTTTTGTCAATTGTCAAGTTATGATCTATTTATCTTAATCGGATTTGGTGGTAGTTCAAATGTTTCTATCTTTAATTATATGGTTTATTGGCATTATGTAAATTCAGTTTAAATTATTAACCAGATTAATATATATTATAACTTGATAGTTAATCGTTAACATGAGGTCATGAACTCAAGATTTGAGGTCATATGTTTTTCTCAATAAATAGTAAACTAAGGTCATATTAGAACTTTTAGATATTATCATAGGTTTTACTGGTTTTTTATCTTAGAATCTTCAATGATGAAAATTAATCTTTGATTAATGTAATTCACGCAAACGCTTGGACAAGAAATGGTGTTTTTGGGCTTAATAATTTTTAAAGCACAATTTTATATTAACAATTATAATTTTTAATTTAATTATTAAATTAAGTTTAAATTTTACTAGAAATTTTTAAAATTTATATTTTTTATAGAATTAAAATTTTATAGCTATAGTCTATAGAGTTTGGTAATTGGTAAACTTTTTATTTAGCAAGTAATTATTTTATACAAGTATAATATAATATAGATGCAATAATTAGGGTTATTTTACCTAGGATTTCCATGTCGGTAACGAGAATTAATTATGACAAGGATTCTTTTGTTTTTGTGGGACAAAATAGTCGGCATATTAGTTTTACTAAGTTGGCAGAATTTTTCTTTCAAAGATCAGCGGTACACATTATTATTCAAGAATTAAAGTTTCGGTAACATGTGGGGTCTTATTAAAGCAAGGAGTCTTTATTACTTAAGGACTCAAAGTTGACAGCCTCTTGTTTTGTCAAGAGTTCAAGTCGGCTATTTAATTATTTTCTACAATTAATCGGCAACTTTGTTCTTCATAAGAGATACATGCAGCCAGCCTTGTGTTTTATTAGTTTTTGGGTTTATTGTTTTAGACTATGGTTTATACACACACACACTTAGGGTTTTTATTTTTAATTGGGTTTACCCTATTAGTTCATTAGAGTTTATTTTACTTGTAAATTATAAATACTCTCTTTTGAAGGTTAGAAAGACAAATTGATAGTTACTATTTTATTGTGTGACTATTTATGAGAGGATTCTCGCCATATTTTGATCGTTCATTAAATTATTAAAGAATAATTGTTTTGTGGTATTTTTCTTATACTTTTCATTCATATTTTTTTATAATTGTTGTGTGGAGACTTCTATTACAACCTTAACTTTTGGATGAAATTTGTACATTATTTTTTTCCTTGTTAATGTGAAAACGAGACCAATTTGTTTTTTCGTGACAACACATTATCAGTCTAATGATCAACCAAATTAATTTGATAACTAAATCGATCAATCGATTTCTCCTAAAGCTCTTAAATTTTTCTATTAGTCGATTAATTGGTCGACCAGTTCTATCAACCATTTAAGACAATAGTGATTTCAACAATTCATTATATCAAGCAATCGATTAGATTTACTTGGTAACTAAGTTGATCACGTAGTTTGAGCCGAATTCTATATTTCCAAAATTCTCTAGTTTTGACTTCTATGTATTGACATCATGCATACTCAATTGCATTATAGAATATATTCAACTAGATTCCTCATTACATTAATCTTTAACTATATTACAATTATCATATGTAATTAAATAAAAGAATTCCACATGCACAAAAAAACAATGAGAAAAAATAAACTTGCACATATATGTTATTATGTATGTTAATCTCATTAACATAATTTTGAATCTATCCTTAATAATTATCTTTGCAAAATATCAATTAATTCTATCAATTACAAGTACCATTACTAAAATTATGATTACAAATTTAATCAAATTTAAAACCTAATAGAAAAGTTATGATACATAGTAACTATTCTTGCCTGCCCCATGACACACTTGAAATTAAACACACGTCACATGAATACAATACATTGACATAATTATTTATTCATTAAGATTTTTTTCAACCATCTATTTGTTATCCAGTTCTTGTAAGTTACTATTCTAATTCATCATTTCAAAACCTTATTTATTCTTGAACTCCCAATTTTATTCTGACACTTCCATTCAGAAATCATCAATACGGTAATCCCAACTGAATACCAACTAATCTGACAACTCTATCTGGTTGCCTATCTACCCAATGTTTCTATTCTAAAGCCAATAATCTGGTAATCCTAATTGGACACCAAACCATTCTACAATCCTATTTGGACGCCAATAAGTCAAGGATTTCCATTTAGAAGCCAACAATCTAGTAGTCTGAATTGGACACCAAATAATTCTCATTTGGGTGCCAATTAATATGGCATTTCTATTCATAAGTCAACAATAAGATAGTCCTAATTAGATACCAAACAATCTGGCAATTCAATTTGGATGCCAATCAATCCTATCTTTATTACCATAATATATAGACATATTCACTCAATTATCATTATGAAATCATACATCTAAGAAATTGTTGTTAATAATAAATTGACAATCAATAATAAGGTTAAGGGGTAGGACACCAATTTCTGATCTGTATCATGATTACTTTATGATTTTAATATGTGTTGTGATAAGATTTTATGATTGAACATGTATATAGAATTGATATATAAGAAACATATTCTTGCATATTTTTGTTTTTTTTTTTATCTTATTTAGCATTTTTGCAAAGGAAAGGAAAAAAAATATTTGTTGATGTATTTTGGGGTTTTATAGCAACTTTATACAAACCCATTATAGCTTAGCTCCATTATGGCTTAGGCCATATTAAAAGGCCCATTGAGCCAACATTTCTAAAATCTTTAAAAAGATGATCTTGGATTTCAAAAATATTTTGCTATTCATTTTTTATGTTTATGGTAAATGAACTCAATGTAGGTCATTGCCTTAGTTATTCAGAGTAGAACATCCTCCCTTAAAAAAAAAACAATAAAATTTTTAGTCTAATATTCAACCATGAGAGAATCAAGAGTTCTAATACATTTAATCTTATATTCACTCATTACATTTGAGTATGAATGAAGAGTATTAAACCTCATTCAACAATATTGTAAATGAAACCTATGTGTCATCAATACATATTCCATGGATCTTTCCTGAGATTTAGGTTGGGTTTAATGAGCCCAACATAGATCCATAGATTACTCAGTGACATGACTTGATCAATAAGTAGTCATAAATTATGATAAAAAATGACCAACCTTAGAACCATGAATTCACCAAGTGTTGTCCAAATGTAATAACATGGGGTGGAAAAAATGAATCAGGCCATAGAATGGCTAAGTTTAACCAACAGTCATGGTTTAACTCATTATGGTAAAAATGTTATCACCATATAGATAGACCACCAATAGATTAGGCACAATAAATTATTAAGAATAAAAAAAAACAAGTAGCAATACAACTTACCATAGATAAGATATTTTTGAGTGATAATATCTTTTCTTTAGCATAATCAGTTCCTTATCTCAAATTCTTGAAGTTCAATTAGGATTCTTATTGATCATTGTAATTGGTGGTGATATCTTTTATCATTTAATCTTGTTTTTCAAACAATAAAACAAGTCTTTTTATTTTTAATAGGCTTATCACAATGTCGAATGAGACAAAATGGCGACTCCATAAGAAACTTGTTAGGACTAAGCTTTGTATTCATGTTTTTTTTATTATCAAATGCTTGTTGTGCATGTTTACTTTTTTTACTTTAAGTTTTAACATGATCCTTATTTCATTATGTCATTGGATTCATGCCTTAATACAATATCATTTAAGAGGCACAAACCTTAACTTTAGGTGAGGATGGAAAGTAGTGGTACTCCAATTACTTTCATCCTAGATAAGACTTGTGAAATCACTAGCTCTTGTCTAATTATCTACTTAGAAGTAGTTAGTACGCCAACCTAACTCTAGTTACAACCTATGCTTTCACACACATTATAGGCCATTTAAAAATATTCAAAAAATCCCATTAATGATTTGATTAGATATTCTGGTTTTATAGCAAAAAAACTGAATTTGACCGAATCAAAACGGTTCGGTTTGACCCGGAATTCAGTCCGGTTCGATTTGAATTTTAAAAAATTTGAGTTACTCGGTTCGGTTGGTTTTTGTAGTTCAAACCGAACCATGAACAGGCCTAACACACACCATGATCCAAATACTACACACACACACACATATAGCTCATCTAAGATTAATTTTTGCTTTTAGATATGTTTTAAAATATATTTATTTTGAAAAAAACAATAAATTATTATTTTTTAAAATATTTTTATGTACTAATATAAAAAATAAAATATATTTTAATTTAGTTTCAATCAAAAACATTTTTAAAAATTACATAACATCACAATACCAAATAAGAACATAAAAATATAATCCTTCTTCTATGTGACATAAATAGAAACATAAAAATATAAACCTTCGCCATTGTCTCTAATAGTTTCACTAAAATAAACTACTACAAGAAAAGTAAGATCTGACTTAAATTATAAGAACCAAAATCTAGTCGAGATTTCGGTCAGAAATGATATGTCACTCCTATAAAATCATAAAATCATAAGGTATTATGATAGTTTCTAAAATTTTCTCAATAAAAAAAAATCCATTTATCTAGTCAAATGATTTTTATGTTTTGCATTGATCTTCGTATATTATTTAATAATTTATTTTTTATTAATAGAGATGTGCTTTTTATTTATTTTATATGTGAAAATTCACAACAATTTTAACTTAATATATATATATATATATATATTTAAAAAATAATAATTAAAAATATTTTTCTTAAACTTTTTATTTTTAATCACAACCATAATATCCAACCAAGATTATTTATCCCTATGGAACCACCGTGTCACTCTCTATTGGCCATTCTTATCATTTCAATTTCGAAAACGCATCAAGGAATTAATTTGTTTTTCCCCTCCCTTTCTGCCAAAAAATGATGTACCCTCTCTCACCTCTGACCTTCTTTTTCCTATCGTAAGAAATCGTTAACAACAAACTCACGTCTCACCGTACACGTGTTCGGTGAGAGATGAACCCGCACGTGCATTACGCCCTCTCCAGCCCTATCGTCCGTCACCGGAAACAAAAGGCGACAAAAACAAAAAACGGTTTTCAAAAACAGTCGAGCTCAGTCAGATAAAACAAATTAAATAAATTAAATCCAGTAAAGGCAGGACAGTGTACAGTAATGACATAATGACAACAAAAGATTTTCTAAGAGAAAAAAAAGTCTCTCTCTCTCTCTCTCTCTCTCTCTCCCCTTTACGTTATGATGTAAATTAAAGAAAGAAGAGAGAGAAAGAGCAGGTGGAAGAGGGAGTTGTTGAAACGGAAAACCAGAGACCTGAAACTTTCACGCCTGCGCTAAAGTGCTTTACCATTCGTAACGTACGTACTGTAACGATTCTTTCCTTTCTTTTATCAGATCAGTCACCAACTTCTGAATGATGAACGAACCGCTCTCCAACTTTCGAATTCTTGCTGCTTCAACTTAATTTCATATGCTTTATTAGTGGTATTTTGGCTTGTTATCACCCTTAAAGAGAAGTTGGTCAAATAACACCATTTAAAAAATTAAAGAAATATCATAATTTGATGCTTTCCAAAAACGACATTTAAAGAAGTTGTAAATAAAAAATCAAGCATATATTAAACTCTAAATTAATTCTGAACGTAAACTTAAACAATATTCTAACATAAAATCCTAACCATAAAAATTACAAGCCTATTTAGAAGTGTAGTTACGATTACTTTTCAAATGACTTTTTGTGTTGAAATATATCAAAATGATTTTTTTTTTTAAAATCATTTTTAAAATCATCGCATCAAAACAAATTGATAACACAAATTTGATATATGTCATGATTTCCAAACATGACATTTAAAAAAGTTGTAAATAGAAAAACAAGCATATATAAAACCCTAAATTAATTCTAAACGCAAACTTGAACAATACTCTAACTTAAAATCCTAACCATAAAAACGATCCAATCCTTAACCTTAAACTCTAATCCTACCAAAACCAAAGCTCTATACCATAAAAACTAATTGTAATCCAAAATTCAAACCCTAACCCTAATTCATAACCATGAGTTAATCCTAGCCCTAATCCATACAACAAAATAAATAAAATCTCTGATTTTAATTCTCAAATCTCTTGTTGGTGTACAATTAAGGTCTATTATCTTATTACAAAGTAAAATCAAGATGTTCGTAATCAAAATTTCTTTTGGGTTTAAGATGAATTGCATAAAAAAATAATTTTGCCTATTTTCAATACATTCGTAAATTGATTTATTATTACCTTTATAACGATAATTGGTTTTTTAATAAGCAACATATTAATGTTGACTTTGTTCACCCATAAATGCCTAAATTTAAATTCTAAAAAACCTAAATATGGTAAATGAAAAAATAATGAATATTAATAATTTCTCAAACAAGAAAATCTCCAACAATATTAATATTCTAACTATATTTAACCATGTTGTCTTCATTCACATATTATTTGTGCAATTTTGATATGAAATTATACTATTCCATTATAAACTTGAAAATTCAAATTTTCAAATCTCAATCTAAAACAACTATTAAAACAATGATACTAATTTACTAAAATACATGTAAAATAAAATACAAACTCTTCATTAACAAAATATAATATACTAAGAACATATAAGCAAGCCTATCTACACCTAAGTCGACTAATGGATGTGCCTACTTCATCAATAACACTACTTCCTTATGTTTGAGTTACCTTATTCTCAGCCACAATATCATCAAAACTCAATGTTTATCTAAATTTTGAAGTGCATTATGATAAGTGGAGAACAATGAGATGTATAATAATATCATGGGTCATCATCGTCAAGCACTACCAAAAAATCAATAAATACAAACGGAAATACCAATGAAATATTTCTGTCGGTAAATTTTCGAGGGATTTTACTAATGGAAATTATCTCTAGGTATATACTGAGGGAATTACAGTGGGAAAAAAATTTAAACAAAACAAAACGAAAATGATAACGTGTTATTTTTACAAAAAAAATTACCGATGGAATTTCTTTCTTTGGTAAATCCGTTGGTAAATTCATTGGTAAACTGTGAACATTGTTCATCATGTCAATTACAAAGGGAATCTCCGACGGAACTTTCTGTCGGTATTTTCCAGAGAGCTCCAGAATTGTTCACTTTCCAATTGCACTGTTAATTGTCGTTCTTTACGGACAAATCACCGACGGATTGAAAATTCATCGGTGTTATTTGGCGTTTTTCTAAAAAAATTAAATTAATTTAAAATTTTTATTTAAATATTACAGACGAAATCACCGACGGATTAAAAAATCATCTGTGATTGTTGGCGGTTTCTGATAACTTTTTATGAAATTAAAAATTTAAATTAAATATTACAGATGAAATTCCACCGGTAAAACCGTCGCTAATGCGCCGTAATAAAAATCCTGAATCCCCTTCTTTCACAAGAGACAGACTCATTTCATCTTCTTCTTCAGTATATGTAAAAAAACATCAATATCTATTTCTTTCTCTTCTCTTCTCCTCCATGCTCATGTATGTCTTCTTCTTCTTTCTTCTTTTATCCTCATAGTTTTTTAAAAAAATTAATATGCTTTACGATATTTTTTTTTTCTCTTCTTAGCTTCACTTGCAACTACATTAAGGTAATATTTTTCTTTTTTCTTGATTTTTTTCACTATATTTGTTTTTATTTTATTTTTAATTGTATTTGTTCTTAATAATTGTATAAATGTTGTTGTGAGATTTTTTTTTTTCATATGAGATCAAATTTTTAGTTGATTTATTTATAGGATTTTTAAATTTTTATCACTTGAAACTTCATTTTTTTCATATGAATTTTTTTAGTTGAATTTATTTTTTTTTGTTTTATTTATTTGTTGCAAATTTGTTTGAGTTGATTTTCTTATTCTTTTTTCCAAGTATTTTGAGTATATATTAAATAGTGTTGATTTATGTTAATTTAATTATTTTATAATTTTATAAAATAATTTTTTAAATTTTTTTTTAAATAATTATCGATGAAATTACCGATGGTATTTTTCGAGGGATATACCGACGGAATGAAGCGGGTAATTTTTTTTATGCGTCTGTTCCATCAGTAAATCCGTCGGTAATAATATTTTTTATTACCAACGGATTTACCGACGAACAAAAAATTACCGATGAAAGATTCACCGACGAAGCATTTCCATCGGTGATTTTGTTTGTAAATTAATTACCGAAGGAATATGTGTTTTACACCAACGAAAAAATTCTGTCGGTAAAACTGTTAAATGTTGTAGTGAAGATCATGAAGATCAAAAATAACTTTTTGACCCTCCTAGAACAAGAAGTCAACCTAATATTCAATGTTCAACCTAATATTCAATGTGCATTATGACTTAATTACATGTGGAATCCTTGTTTTGCAAGGATTCCTTACTTTCTAAGAAGATCAATTAGAAAACAATCCTTGTTTTGCAAAGATTTCTTATGCAGCATCAATCCTTATTATTCAATGACATTAGAGGTGGTTTTAGGCTTATTTTTTCTAATACATAGTTTTACACTAATAAATCCAAAGTTCAACACAAAGCATAACTGATCTATTTTCTACCTAATTAATATTATTTTCAAGCTCGATTGCATAAAATCAATCCTAATTACATCAATTTATAGCTAACTTATCATAATTGAAAGAAAATACCCAATTACAACATTTTATCCAAATCCTAATTAATCTAATTCCTACCTAATTGATATTATTTACATTAGCAAGTGCACGCAATCATACCTAATTAAATCCTAATATATCTCAAATCAACAAACCCTATATATATCAAAAAAAAAAATTAAGAGTAATGTGGGATATTTACCTTGATTTATTGAATTGGGAATGATGGTAACGTGGTAGTCATGGCTAGGGAATGATAGCAGCGTCGGGTGGTGGTTTTCAATTAAAAAACATCTAAAGTGAGACTTTAAGATGGAGAGATGAAGTTTTTTGGGTTTGATAAGGTTGAAAATGGTCGATTCATGTGGTTTTTGAGCTGGAGATGGTTGGAAATGGAGGAAGAAAGGGTGTGAGCGACGACTACTCTTTGAAGAAGAAGAAGAACTGCATGTTTTTATTCTATAAGATGTCGCGGTTTGAAAACACAATATTTTAAGTTACCACGCTTCCCAATTATAACATCTTTAAATGTATCATTTTCTAAACGCGACTTCTTTAAATGTCATGTTTGGAAATGCAATGTACCAAATGATGCTATTTCACCATAGTTTTTTCAAACAATGTTATTTTGCAAAAAACAATTTTGTAAACATTTCTATTTCTAAAAACCCTATTTTCATGATCAGTTTTTTTTTTCAAATTAATCATGGCAGCTAGGAGTTTGCATGCTAATTACAATTAATTATTTATTAATCAATAGCTGAAAATTCACTAAAAAAAAAATGAAGATTATTAATTAAAATCCTATTAGAGCAACACTTTACGCGTAAGGCAACATGCTTTTAGATATTTTGCAGTCGATGTGGGTATTGAAATATTTTATGATATATCCATAAAATTTTAATCAACTTGAAGAAAATATAAATAATTTATGGTATTTTTATCAGTTGCTATGGCAAATAAATTCAACTATAGGTGATTTTAGTAGAAAACTTTAAGTTTTACAATGGTTACATATAATTGTTCATGTTCTTATAATTTCAAGAAGGAGTTTTAATGACACTATAATGTGTGTGAAAGAGGGGGTTGATTTGTGAAGAAAAACAAAGTTTGGGAAGTTTTATCATGATTTTTGGAAATTGAGGACTGAATTGTAAGGCATTATGTAAATCGAACACTGATTTTGGGACTTTGTGGGTGGAGAGGTGCTTCTGTTTTTGGAGTCTGTTAGTGAGATTCGGTGCCATGAAAGCCATATCTTTTCTTTCTGTAATTTTCTGATATGATGTGATGTGATCTTTTTCTCCGAGGGCATCAAACTTTTCTTTTTACAGCTTCTTCATTTTGATGCAGAAATTGTAATGATGGGTAAAGAGTGGGGTGGTTTGAGCTTTGTTAATTATACCTCAATTATGACATTTTTAACATAAAAACACCTAATTGTAATTAAACCAAATTTATTTTAATTTTTTTCATAATAAATCTTATAAAATTATTGGTTAGAGTTTGATTAATTATGAAAATGAAATTGCATAGATATCGAAGAGAAACCTTCTTATACATGTGTTCAACATATATTGGCTCAACTAGTCAGATTATAATTTTGTTTTTCAGATATCACCAATTCGAGTTCTATAAATTTTAAGATTACTGAATACTTACATGGTCGTTAACTTTAAAACATGTGGGATTAATTGAGAAAATCTACATGGTCGTTAATTTTAAAACATATAGAATAATTGAGGTACGTGTAAATTGATCTGAACATTTACGGTGTAAATAAAAAAAGAAAAAGAATTGAAGAGTGGGGATTTTAATTAATAAGACTTTGAATGAGCACTCGGAATCAAATGATAAAAAAGGAATTTGAAGTCTATGTTTTACTCAAGTAAAAAGGTACAAAACTAAGTCTTTTTTCTCAAATGACAAACTCAAAATTACCTTTCTCGCATGGTGACAAGAATAACTGTCCTATTATTTTACACCCTAGACACTTGAGAAGCCCTAGCTGAATGCACACCGTACTCCTGAAGAAGACTCGACCTTATTAGTCTAGTTTCTTTCTCTCTTTCTTTCTTCTTTTTTGAAGCCCAAAAGCCACCTTGACGTGATAAGTTGGTCAGAGCTCACATGGCCAACAAGCTTCGTAAACGGGGACGTATGAGGAGATCGATACATAGCATCGCATGCACGTAAAATATTTTGTACCTTTTCTTTTCTTTTCTTCTATCAATGTTTGTGAGTAAGTCGAAGAGATGATGAGGTTTGCCAGAAAAGGGAATAATTGAGAAATGCGTGTGAAAGAGGAAGAAGGAGATGAGAGAGCAGTGATAAGCAGTAGCAGAAGGGAAGGAGAGAATAGAAATAGCAGAAGCCAAAATGGGAATGAATTATTGAGGAAATAAATGCTTTCGCTGTCTCCCACAAGTCCAGCAGTCAAACAAGCAATGCCCATCATTGTCTTTCTTCAACAGCAAAACTCACGACGTTACGTTATCATCTCCCATTCGATACCTCTCTCTCTCTCTCTCTCTCTCAGAAAAGAATGGCATTAGCCTTTTTTTAAAAAAATTGACAAGGAAAAAAAACCTTTGAGAAAACAGAAAGAGTTTTAAAACACTGTTTGAAAATGTACTGCAAATTACCTTGCATAAAAATCTATATGTTTTGTATTATTTTAATACGTTGATTTTAAAAATATTTTTTAAAAAATAAAAAATTATTATTTTAATATATTTTAGTATAAAAAACACTTTAAAAAACAATCATAACCACACTCTCGTAAAGGCATCCCATATCACTTGTTTTGTGTAAAGCTTAAAAAGTATTGTTTTTACCTCCCTCTCAAAGTACCTTCGTTTGTGTGGTATTTTACGTACAAATTAAATCTTTTGTTTTTTCTAATAAGAAATGTTTATAGCCAAACAAGCACCTCACCGGCGATTAAGGGCATCCTTTATAAACAATATGGTAAGGGAATTAGTCTTGGCTTATGAATAAATTGATTTAAGGATATTTTTTACAGTTAAAAAAAAACACTTTGTTACAAAAATTATGTTGAGAAACTTAATTATATATTATTGAGAAACTAATTTTAGAAATATGGAAGGACTTGTAAAAAACTTCAAAAGATAGAGAGATGTTTCTTATGATTCATACAAAACTTCAGAGGACATGTTTTTTTTTTTTTTTTTTTGGAAAATGGAAAATGGAAAACTTTGCGTGAAACCCATTAAAAATTATGGCCAGACTATTAGTTTTACAAAAGCAACATATCCATAATTTTTATGTATTAGAGAAAAACTAAATTGAATATTATTATCTTTCGAGAAGTTACCAAATAACATTTAAAAAGTTTGTACACACACTAAGAAACAAATAGCATTTTCAATGCATGTCTTCTTAGGTCATTTTCTAGAATTTAATATTGTTCAATCGTACATACAACAATTTTCTTTTTTAAATCAACCTTTAATTTATATGTGTTTTAGTTCAAATTACAAAAAATACCACAATATCATATATATTATGTAAACTACATTACGTGTGGTTTATTATAAGCTTAAACACAAATATAATGAGGTAAGAAAACATAATGAGAGATATAGTATATGAACAAACATAACACAATAGCTATAGTATATGGACAATTTGGTGCTTTAACTCATTTTTGAGATTTGTCATCCATCAAGCATGTCATATAACTCATGTTAACCATAATTTGTTGTTTGCTTAACTAGACGATGAAATGAGCCAAGAAAACATATTATAGGAACATTACCAAGAACATAAAATGACTTATATTTTGTTGTATATCAAAACACATATTATTATGGATTGGAACAGTGAAATGATTATTTTTTGCTTTCAAGAAAAATCATTGAGCTTGTTGTTGATGATAATATGATATTTTTCTTAAGACCCATTAGTCATTGTAGGATTGAAGAAGGGCATATTAGTCTTTTAACTTTTTAAGCATAGTAAAATAGCTAAATTATCCTTTAAAGCAAAAAAAAAATTAAACATATATCTAGTGGTTTTTTTCATTGTTTTTTAAAGCATAGTAAAAATGACTCAATTATTTTTAAAAGCAAAAAATTTTAAACTGGCGTGCAAGGGTTTTTTTGTATTTTCATCCATCTTTAAAAATTATTATCAAGTTGACTAAGAGACAATATTTTGATATTTTAATAAATATAAAATATTATTTTTAAAAAATAACTGACGTGTGCAATACTTGTGCTTTTGAGGTGATGCATGAAGGGCCATGCATTGACTATACGATAGCTTTCAGGGATATGTTCGATTTGTAACGACCACCCTTCCATTTCTAAGCGACATGTATGACTAAAGGACCTCTGGTTTGACATAGTAGTTTTTCCCCCAAATTTTATATTTCCTGTTCAATTGTCATGCATAACCCCTCAAATGTTCAAAACACACCTTCAATTTATTTTTCTTTTAAATTTGAGTTTTTTATTGCTATTTATTTTATTAGAAATAATTTATAAAATTAGATTTTTTTCTCAATTTCATCCTCCAATTTTTTTTATTTGTTAGATTTGGTCCTTATTTTATTTATTACTATTTGTTTTATTTGAGAAATTTTTTAAGATTTGTTTTTTTTTATGATTTCATCCTCGTTTATTTTTTTTCCCTATCAAATTTGACAAATTTTTTAGATTGATTGTTTTTCAATTTCATCATTCAATATTAAATTAGTTGAAAATTGAGTTTTTTTTATTTCAAGGGTTGCAAGTTTGGAAGATTTGCCTGTGTTTGTTAATCAAATTTTTTAACTTAATATTTTTTTATTTTATTTTTTAATATTAAATTATTTGGGAATTAAGCTTATTGATTAAACCAATAATGAGATTTCATTGATTATAATCGATTTTGTTGTTGTGATTTGGAACTTTCTGGGGTATAAATAATTTATTTGCTAATAGAAATATAATTTAAAAACACCAGCAGATAATTCCATTGATTGTAATCGATTTTGTTGTCGTGATTTAGAACTTCCTGGGGTATAAAGATGACACCTACTACAATGGACGATAATTGATCATTCGCCGTGTGCTAAATTTGTGTCTTTTCTCCATAGAAAATATATTATACGGGCCAAAAGGTTTTAAAAAAATTAAATAACTTGCAAAAGAAAATTGAAAGGCAATAAAGTGGGACAATTATTCCAACAGTCAAAAAGATTCAAGAGGAAGGATATAATAATTGTTTTTCTTTTATTTGCTTAGATAACAGAACATTATCAAACAATAAAGTATAAAAGGATCAAAGTAACATAAGAATCAATCAAAAAGTCACTAAAGAAAGGATATTCGCCACTAAAAAGAAAGTTAAAATATTATATTTAATTCAATTGATTGAGTTAGAATACTATTTGATTGTTGAAAACCACTCAAGCACTTGTTTTTGATTAGCCAGGTGTTGAGATTTCCAATTTTTTATACTAATATATATATGAAATTGAGAACAAGTCAGCCACTAGTTTTAAGTCCTTTGGACAGACTTAAAAATTAAGTATTAAATTTAATATATGATAGGGGAGCCATTCGGCTCCAAAGCTATCTTGGAGTCCAAGTCACCCAACAATACTAAAAAAGAAGAAGATGATGGATTGCAAGAAAGTAATTCAAGTGAATATATGGACACTGTTTGTTTTGGTGTTTTAAAATATTTTTGAAAAAAATTAAGTTTTATTTATTTTTTATACTTCAAATTAATATTTTTTTGGTATTTTTAAATTGTTTTGATACACTAATTTCAAAAATAAAAATAAACATTATTTTGATATATTTTTAAATAAAAAATACTTAAAAAATAATTATAACATACTTTCAAATAGGTCTAATTTATATGAGAAAAAAAAAATCAAAATACAAAGTAATATATAAAATTAAGAATGAGTCATCCATCATGTTTATATATATATATATATATATATATAAACTCATACTCAGCTATTAAACTCATAATTAAGAATGAGTCACAAATAGTGTAAAGTAATAAAGACATTTCATACTTTCAAGGCCGTGATGCTTACTTTTGAACATTTAAAATAAGATTATGTAATCAAATGTTTTTCCCCTTATAATCATTTCATTTACCACATCTTCGATAAGAACGTTACATTTTAATTATATTAGCCCGTACTTGCGAGACACTTATATTGCAACGATACAAGAAAATATGTTTTTCTCGGGGACTAGACTCATTTTAATAGTGAGACTACCATTAGGATAAGCTAGATTAAGATTTGCAGAAAATATCTTTTTTGAAAAACATATTTTTATTTTATAAACAAAGAAATTTTTTCGGCTTAAAACTTGTACAGATTTATATTATTTTTTGCTTGATTTTTTATTAAATAAATAGAAAAGATAAAATTCAAACTCATGACCGCTTGATTATAAAGTTCTGATACCATATTAAATCATCTCAATCCAATAACTTAAGTTATTAAGTGATATTTAAAATATAATTTATATTATTTTTTAATATATTATTATTAATCATGATTGATCATTTTATTACACCAAATAAATATCAATACCGGATACCATCATATTACTAATATAATCATTATTTTATTACTATCTCACTGCAACTCTCTAACATCATTATTACACTATAATTATTGTCGTCAATATTACAACAATTATTATGTTATTAAAATAATAATTATTTTATCATTATCGTTGCCAATCACTATTATAACAACATTCATCTCATAACAATCACAATTAGATTTTTTTTTCAAACCAGCACTGCAATTTTTTTTAAGAAAGTACAATAGAAAAAAAATATTTTTTGGAAAATAGCATATTTAGAAAAATAAATGCTATTAGGACATTGTTCAACTTTGTATCTAGAAATGGGAAAGTAAAGAGTTAGTGCAATTTTTCTCATTTTATTATCATTATTTAAAATAATTTATCTTATAAAAAATAATATTCTTGATAATAAGTTAGGGTTGTTAAGGAGTCACTGAAGCTGAAGATCACAGGAAGTAAAGGTAGCAAATTTAAAATGAAATAGATTAAATAATTAAAAAAGAAGAAGAGAGGAATCAAATAACGTAACAACCATGAATTTAAAACAATAAAGTAATGAAAAAGAAGCTTCATTATATTTTGTTTTTATGTTTTAAAAATGTTTTTTTAAAAAATTAATATTTTTAGTATTTTAAAATTATTTTAATGGGTTAATATTAAAAATAAAATTTTTAAAATAAAAAATAATATAATAATAGCGCAATAAAAAAAGAGATAGCAAGGTGCATTGAAGACAAATGGTGGTGGTGATGCTGAGGAATTTGTTTCTCTTAATTTCTGTTTTCCTTTGAAAAAAGCAAAAGACTCAAGTAAAAGACAGACACTTTCTGGTTTTCTCCAAACCCCAAGAAAGAGCAAGACAAGAGAGAGAAAACAAAGCCAAACACCAATACCAACACCAAAAAACGCATATGTTTTTGAGGGACACACCCACCTACCCACACGAGTGGTTTTCGAGTTGCATGAAATGCAACACCCCCCAACCAGAGAGAGAGAGAGAGAGAGAGCGCCGCTGATTGTTTCCTATAAACACCATATTGGTGGTGTTGTAGAGGAGGAGTATTAACTGTAGAGAGATCAGTTTCAAAATAAGGACCCTAACCTCATTTCTCCATGCTCTACCCGTATAAACAAACAAACAAACACATAGTTTTTATGGAGAGTGAGGAAGGGAGAGAGTGAGAATCGTGCGGGTTCTTCTCTTCTTTTTGGTAATGGTTATTACTATCTTTCCTTTTCTCATCCAAAAGTGAAACTCCATTTTGGTTTCCTGTTCCCTTTCCCTTATAAATCAACTGCATCTGTTTAATCTGATTCTTCTCTGCCCAAAATAGAAAAAGAACTGATGATTTCTCTCTCGCCAACAAAACCTTTGAGATGAGCAAGAGCGGGAGTAGCTAACATGGAACTGCATTTCAGTTTCCTTTGCCTCTGATCACTCTTCTCCTCTGATATCTCTCTCTTGCCGAAACCAAGCAGAGGAGGAGAGAAAGAAAGCCCCTCCCTTTCTCCTTCTTACAACTCCGATATCTGACCTTTATTGTTCTCCCTTATAAAGCTTTGTACCTGGTGTAGTTTTGGTCGGAATGAGTCTGCAACACCTAATGAGTGACAAATATGTTTTCAACGGGTATCAAGACATGAACTTGTTGCCTCCACCTCCTCCTCCTGCCTCTCATCTCTCTCTCACTCATGCATTTGGAGTTATGTGTCAACCAGGAGAGACAGGGACTAGCAATCCTCAAACAGGGTTTCAGATTTTGAGCCATCCAATGAGCCAGGACAGGAAACCACGGAGCATTCAACAGCTTGAAAGCAGGGGAGCTAAGAGACCTGGTGGTATGAGTGATGTGGACTTTGGTGTTCAAAAAAAGAGCTTGTCTTTGAATCTAGGTGAGGAAGAGGAGCTTAAAACCTCTGCTCTTGGTAGAAATGGGCATACAAAGCTTTGTGCTAGAGGCCATTGGAGACCAGCTGAAGATGCTAAGCTAAAAGAGCTCGTGGCTCAATATGGTCCTCAAAATTGGAACTTGATTGCAGAGAATCTTGAAGGAAGATCAGGTAAACCCCCTACAAAATCTGTCGTGAAAAAGTGTACAAGGTGTTTTTTGAGCCAAAAATGTCCTCAAAGATGTCAACTTTGTGCATTGATCACCCCATAAAAGATTAAGAAGGGTGTGGCTTCCTTTTTTTTTTTTTTTTTCTTGTATTTTCTCTTGATTGGCTACTTTTACTAAGCTCAATAACGACTTCGATCGATTTGGTTAAATGGAAAACAAAAAGTGTAGGAAGTCCGTTGATTTTTCCATTTTGAAAGATCAAATCTGTTAGTAAATTTTTTGCTCTATATTCTGATTTTCAGGTAAGAGCTGTAGATTAAGGTGGTTTAACCAACTGGATCCAGGAATTAACAGGAGGGCATTCACAGAAGAGGAAGAGGAGAGACTTCTAGCTGCTCATAGACTTTATGGCAACAAATGGGCTATGATTGCTAGGCTATTTCCTGGTAGGACTGATAATGCAGTCAAGAACCATTGGCACGTGATCATGGCCAGGAAACATAGAGAAAACTCCAGCGTTTACAGGAGGAGAAAGCCTACTTCTTCCTCTCAAATCCTCCCTAAAGGATCATTAAATGTCACTTTGCAAAACAATGCTTGCAGTGAATCAACAACCATCAACAGCACTATCGAGGAGTCTGGTTCAACATGCACTGATCTCTCTCTCACCCCCTCTTCAACCAAAGTACCTGCTAGACTTTTCACCAGGTTCAGTCCTCAAGGTTCCCAAAGGGGTAAGTGCTTAGTTTCCCAAATCTCTCTGTAAATTATTATTATCATAGTTTTCCTCAATGGCTTTTTAACTATTTAAATTTGGACTTGTTTGAATTGATTATATCTTGCTATGGTTTTTTGGGTTTGTAGGTTCATCGGCAGAGAAGGAAGCGACTATGGGAAATGTGGATTTTGACGAGTTCTATGGCAGTAACAATGGGTTCTATGAAAATGGGCCTATGATGGTGGTTTCGCGTGTGGACCAATCTGGGCAGTCGGATTCAAACTCAGAAGATTCTGCAACCGGGTCGGTTGTCACCAACAGGGCCAATCTCTGTGAAAATAGGAATGAGAGAATCAACATGCCCTTCATAGACTTTCTTGGAGTAGGAGCTACATAAGATAAGTTGGGTTTTAGGTAAAATTAAAGAAAGAAAAGCTGGTTAAAAGAGGAGGAGAAAAGCGGGTTTAAGACAATGTTTTAAGCACAGTAAAAGTTCCTTAAGTAGAAAAGAAAGAGAACAACAATGAGGTAAAAAGAACAGGGGAGAGAGAGTTATGAGTAGCTAAGAGTTGCAAAACAATAATAAACCTAAAAAAGCTTGTAGTTTTGGAGTTATCTAGCAAAAGCAGCAGCAGAGGCAAAGTTATTTCTCCTCACTGTCATGCTTCATGGCCAAATCTTGCATGTTTATGAGAGAGAGAGAGAGAGAGAGAGAGAGAGAGAGAGATGGCCATAAAAGTTTCTCCTCTGACCACTGTGCACTGACTCATGATGAATGAACCTGCCATCTTTTATGGCTTTTCAATGCTGTTCGTGTCATTGTTGCTTGGTATGCTTTTGTTGACCATGTTTTTCACGCACTTGTGCACTTAATGCTCTTCATGTGATTTGTTAGACTCATTGCTACATACGCTTATGATGATGCTTTGCTTACATCTGTGCTCATTTGCGACCCTTTGCTTGACCAAAGTGCTGCTACATCGAGTGGGGTCTACGAATCTTGGATGAGCCTCCGATTCGGAGGCTCTTTGTGCTTCATTGTATGTGACGGAATATGGACATCAAAATGCATGTACTTCAAGTAGAATTAATTCTTTGGGCTATACTTACATAGGACATGAGTTTCATCTTTAGAAATTATTAATTTGAGTATTATAAATTTCAAGATTGTTGAAAATTTTTAATAAATTAGTTAAGATATAACGATTAACAAAAATAAATAGCATTAATATTAATTAAATTATAGAACATGATTACCCATATTTTCCACAACAAGAATCGGAGAGGACCTTGTCAAATTTGATTTGTTTGCTCTCATTCACTTATTGTTATTAAAATAATTATATTTTAAATCTATTTGGTATTGTGATAGAGATTATTTTTTAAAGTTTTTTTTTTATCTTAAAATACATCAAAATAATATATATTTTTAATTTTTTTAAAGTTTATTTTTAATATCAACACATCAAAATAATCTAAAAATATAAAAAAATAATTAAAAATTTACAAGGTTTATGGTCAATATTATTTGTATTTCCATAACAAATACAAGTACAGATTTCACAACTTAAAGTTTCATTTACTATCTTACAATGAAACTGTGGAATAAAGAGAGTGATTCCTGTATTAAGCTTCTTTTGAAAAATTATTTTCACAGATGGTGTAATTAACTAAAATTTATGATTATTATTATCATCCACCTAAACTTGTTTAGTGGCTCGTTTTGTCAGCTTTATATGTGTTGCCAGGAGGTTTCTGAAATTTTTCTGTGAAGGAAAAATAAAACTACCTTGGGCTTTGAGCCTAGTGGGCCTGGACTCATAGGCAACCCATATCTTCTTTCTTATAGACGATCAAGGCCCTATTGAGGACTGCTCCAATTTAATCAAGAAAAGGACACGAATACCTCGGCTCGAACACGTATGCAGGGCAGTCAATATATAATTTTATTCGATTTTTTAGAGAATTATTAAATGTGCGTGTTCGTGGTAATTTCGTTATAAAATATTTGTGTTATACCTCATTACTCGGCCCTACTTTGGATTTGTGGCTATTCTCTTTTTGTGCAATGAAAATATAATTAATAGAAGTGTTTTTGGGAATTTTGGAAATTGTCTTTTTATTGAATGAATAAATAAATAAACCCTACAATAAATTGTTTTTCATATTATGAAAATTGGGAATCCGTTGATTTTGATTCAAAGAATATTATCCTTTTAGTTCTCAAAATAAAAGCTTACATGTCTTGGGATAATTAATGGAGATAGCCTTTCACCATCCCTAAATTTTAAATATTTCTTTGTTGTGCTTACTTGAATATTTTTAATAAATATGTAATTATTTATAGCTCTTCAGAATAGTGCAACACATATATCTAAATAATATTTTAATTATTGAAGGTTTCAAATGAAAATTTCAATTCTGTTCTTTCAAAATAAAAAGTAATTATTTTTAAAAGATTTTCAATTTTAACCAGGAGAAAATAAAACATATAAAAAGTTAAGGCTTATAAATTAAAGGTAAAGCCAAGAAAAGATAAATAAGCTCAAAAGGACTCATTAATGGATAACATGTTTTAGGTTGGCTTTTTAGGTTCAAAAAGTTAAATTCCTACATGTCCTTATTATTTTCATGCACATATGTAGTATAAATGTAGTCTCTACAAAATATCAAGAAAGTTCTGAAAATACATAACCTTTGAATGAATTACCTTAAAATCTCAAAAAAGGTAAAATCATATACTGCATGATATTGTTTCAAAGTCAATCCCTAAACTAATTAAACTTTAACTATTACAAGTAATTATACATTCATCAAATTCAACTAGTCCAAATCAATAATATACATATTCCCATCAACCATTGAGGGGTCAAAAAATAAAATTAAACACTTAGGATTTGAAACAAAAATCTAACATAAATTTTTATATATCATAAAGTAAAATAAATCACACATGTAAAGGAAAAACACATAAACATGGCTAGAATTGACTAAACTAGGTAAAACTTGCATAATCACACCAAAAACTAAAATAAAAGGAAAAAAACAAAGATAAAATAAATTTTGAGTTTTTTGTTGTTTTTGTATATTAGGTTGCCTTTTAATAAGCACCCTTGTTTATTGTTTTTGGCTAGAATCCATGTCCATGTCTAAGGTTTGGCCAAAATTAACCTCTATCATAATACCATCCTTCGAACCTTCATTAAAAGATTTCATGTGTTGCCCATTCACTTCGATCACTTTGTTTCTAAACTTTGAATTTTAACTACACCGTGATTAAATGTGTTAGTAATAACAAATGATCCAATCTAACGAGAACACAATTTACTAGGAAGGCTTCAAACATGAATGAAATAGAAGAACTTTCTACCCAACACAAAATTCCTTCCTCAAAATCGTTCATCATGGAACACCTTATTCTTTTCCTTATAAATCATTAAATTCTCATAGGCAACATTCATTATCTTTTCAAACTCTTGCAGCTATAACTTTCTATTATTTATGGCGATTCTAAATCTAATTTGCAATGTTTAATGGCATAAATTACATGATGCTCAAGTTCCAAAAAAATAATAATTAAAAAATATGGAATGCTTTATCATAAATCATCCTATATGGAGACAATCCAATAAATGATTTGTAAGTTGTTCTATAGGACCACAAAACATTATTCAATCTTAAGGCTCCAATTTTGCCTATTTGGTTGCACAATTGTTTCAAGGATGGATATGATCTCATGATTAGAAATTTGAACTTGGCCACTTGTTTGAAGGTGATAAATAGTGAAATTGCAATGGGTAATGTGGTACATGTAAAGCAAAGCCTCTATTGAATGATTACAAAAGTTTGTGCATGATCACTAATAATTATTTTGGGAATTATGAACCTGTAAAGGATGTAAGTTTTGACAAAATCTTCAACACATTTGGATACATAATCAATGATAAGCAATATGTAAACATTACAAAAATAAGATAAAAAGGGACCCCTGAAATCAATACCATATATATAATTTTTTTTTGCTTACAAGTAAATAAATTAAAGACATATGGTCATAATGAGGAATACTACTTGTTTCTTAGCAACATTAACATGTCTTATAAAAGCTATATGTATTTTTATATAAACAAGGCCAATAAAAACAACATTCTTGACAGTAATGGCTCATTAGACTTGATCTGTGTGTTGATTTTCGGAGCTGCTTGCACCTGAATTGTATTATTGCCCTTTGAAATTTTGTTGTGGTTAAGATGAAAACTTATCTTTCTCCTGAAAACCGAGAGTAGATGTGAAATTTGCAAGAGTATCTTTAAAATTTATCATGGTTTGAGCAAGTTGAGTGTTGATTGTCTCTTGCTTAAAACGTAAAACGTATTCTCGATATTAAAAAGGAATTTTCTTTTTTGATTTAGGACAGTTAGATTTTTACCCGATAAGATAAGGATTTCCTTACAGAGGAGGGCATTTGTTAAACTGTAAACAGACCGACAATTAGAAACCATAACAAAATTTTAGATTTTATTAGTCAAAACAATGCAGCCTACCTTAGGTAGGGCGTAATTGGAGTGCTAACACCTTCTCTTTGCTCATTGTTATATGTTTTGATAACATTTTTTTGATTTTTTTTGTATTTTATTATTTTTTATGCGGGGACCCAAAAATAGGTTACAACATAGACATTCCCTAAAAGAAGGCAAGGTTGGACAATCATTTGTTGCGTGGTCACTAGTTTCATAGATTTGACACACAATGTCCAGAACAGATTTTAATTGACCATGCTTTTTTAATTCTTGTGTCTTAACTTTTCTAGCTAAAGATGCAAATTTGGCTTGCAGGTCATGAACTTTCCTAAGATTGTACATACCTCTATTAGATATATGAGGTTGAGGTTTACCCGGTGCCTCATAAGTGCCTAAAAAGACATTCAACACTCAGCATACTCAAACCATGATAGATTTTAAAGATACTCTTGCAAAATTCACATCTACTCTCAATTTTCAGGAGAAAGATAGGTTCTCATCTCAACCACAACAAAATCCCAAAGGGCAATGCAATTCAAGTACAAGCAGCTCCGGAAGCCAACACATAGATCAAGTCCAATGAGTCATTACTCTCAATAGTGGTAAGGTTATTGAAAAACCCATTCTTGAACCTTGTGAGAAAGATGATAAGTCAATCTCTGAGGGTAAGGAAGGGGTTAAACCCAAATATTGCAAAGAAAAGACTGATTTCCCACCAATACTTCCATTTTCTCATGCCATGACCAAACAAAGAAAAGTCAATCATGATTCTAAAATCTTTGAAACTTTCAAACAAGAAGAAATCAAGGAAGACAAAGGCACCGAAAATATTGTCGCGAATCATTTGTCAAAATTGACAATAGATTTGACATCTGATATTACATCAATTGATGATTACTTTCCTGATGAATCTTCACTTTCTATTGCTTCAATACCTTGGTTTGCTAATATTGATGTTATAGAATAATATAAATCATATCTTGGGGCCTCACCTAAAAGCTTAAGCTATTGGGTTAAGATGGTTCTTTGACATGATATAAGAGCTTTAATGACCAAACGGTCATGAGTTCGAATCTCACCATCCCTATTTATTTGATAAAATTAAGCACAAGGTAATGTGGGCATGTACAAGTTTCAAGCCCAAGGGGCTTTCACTTGAGGGGGTGTGTTAGAGAATAATATAAATCATATCTTGGAGCTTCACCTAAAAGCTTAAGCTATTGGGTTGAGATGGTTCTTTGACAATTGATAATTTTCTTGCTTCAGTATTTTTGTCAGCTCATTTGGATACCCAAGACAAAAGAAAGTTTTTGAGCGACGTGCAGAACTTTTATTGAGATGACCCTTATTTATTCAAATATTGTTCTTATTAAATATATTAAAGATGCATTCTTGATAATGAGATAAGTAGTGTCATTAAATTTTATTATTCTGAGGTATGTGAGAGTTATTTCTTATCAACAAAAACAATTACAAAAATCTTACATTGTGGATTTTATTGGTCCACTATGTTCAAGGACAAACATGCATTCGGAAAATAAACAAGTTTTTCCATTCTTTGAGTTTGCCCATCTGCCTACATATATCAACCTCGGTTCCTCCTTTTTGTCTGCCACTGTCTCCAACCTACCCTCCCTTATGAGATGGGTGGTAGATGGAGCTGGATATACGATTGTTTCTTTCAAACCAGAGAAAATAAACACCGTTGGATAAGATAAGTTTTGCTAGAAGGTGTGTTATATCCGTCCATTTCTTGTATCTCAAACAAGCCTTTTGAAGAAGCTGCTGGTTCCACTACGTGCAGGACCATTGGATGCGGGAATGACCTGTGATGTACTCCCATAACAGCTTGCTTTTGTAGGAGCATTGGAAGAAGAATTAGATCTTGATGAATTAATTACATCCATTTTATTATTATGTAATCAGCGTAAGTTCTGGATTTTAATCTTGATGTCATGTATTAGCACTCGAACATTTCATTTTTTTCGTTCATTGCATCTTGAATTCCAATTAGATCGATTGTATAGAAAATAAATAATAACCCGCGTTTGGATTCGAATCAAATGCGCAGAATATAATAAAATTTAAGAGCAAATATAAACTACTCTTTAATGGACATGACGCATCCTGACGATGCTCAAATCTTATAAAAAAACGTTTTCAAGCAAACAGAACAAATTCGTACCCTGTTGGTCGGCAGAGTTGAATCCACGTAATGTTCACGCTAACCTAGAAGAACCCTGCTGGATTTGCATGGAAAAAGATGACCAGTACTTTGCACCCTTTCAAATCATGAGCTTGATTCAATATTTTACACTCACATTGATTGCTCGATTGGGTTGACTGATTTGCTTCCTGGTCAAAACTTCCTGCGTATAAAATTCCAAGCACATTGTATTACATATATAATTAATAAACTATATAGTTATCTTTATAGTGGAAATGCAGGGGGTGGCAATACAGAGCCAAAAGTGAGAAAGAAAATCCTTAGTGAGACTTTAATTTTATTATAGTTGCCAACCATATCAAAACTTTCAAAGCTTACATTCACATGATATTTCTCAGAAAATGTGCCCTAATGTTCTGATAATTTAGTTAAAAAACATATATGTATAAACAAACATCTGACTCCTACGGATTGGTTATCTTGGCCGGTGAAGAAGCCAAAGCTGTACATTATTTTGGTTTTTTGGAGCTTTCCAATGGAAACCCATTAACTGGCCACCGTGCTGTTTCTTCGAGTTATATGTATTATATGTATTCGGTTTTGTTTTGTTTTGTATTTTTTTTTTTTAATAAGAGAGTCAATGAAGAGATCTAAGCTAGAAGCTGACTAAAATATTGGTGCTGACTGCTCAGCTTATTCTCAGTAATATCATTTACACTCAGTTGGGCTCCTAAAGAATTTGTTTGTCGTTTGTGTTAAATCACTAAAGCAATCCAAATTAATATAAAATAAATACTAACATAAGAGAGAAAGAGGTTAGGTTTTCATTAATCTCAATATTTTAAAGTATAGCTTTAATTTAAATACAAAAAAATTATATATAAGCTAAACTAAAATTATTATTTTACCCTTAATAAATAAAATAAGATAAATAAATATTTCTTAATATCTTCCCTCAAGCTTACGATGTAACTACAAGCATAAAAAGTTTGCCGACTAAAAAATAGAAACGAGAAATGAAATGTGAATTGGAAAGAAGTCTGCAATCTGCAAAGAAAAAAAAACAAATAGCAAGTAATCATGTCATGCTTGAGATGATTACGAGTAAGATGATAATCGATCTTAATGTGTTTAGTTTGTTCATGAAAAACGAGTTGTGAGCAATCTGAATAGAATTCTGGTTGTCACAATACGTAAGAGTATGATGAGAAATAGAAACTTCCATATCAACAAGTTTTCATAAAAGTAGCTCTAGTACTGTGTTAAAGCAATCCAAATTAACAAAAACAAATACTAACATAAGAGAGAAAGATGCTAGGGTTTTTTTTAATCTCAATATTATGAAGTGTAGCTTTAATCTAAATACAAAAAGATAATATATAAGCTAAATTGAAAATATTATTTTACCTTTAATTATATATATATATATATATATATATATATATATGTTTTGTTTATGTTTGTTAATGAATGTGTCTGTGTATAACAAGTTCATTTTAGTTAATCTAATATAGTCTCGATTTGAACTAAACACCTTTATCTATTGTTTTTAAGGAGAGACTTAAAGTTAAAATATTTTCTTAAGTGAAATTAATCATACAAAAATATTTTTTATAAACCAATTACTTCAAAAAATATCATTTGTTTTTGTATTTAGAACTGTGTCTAAGAGCATTTAAAAAGTATAATTAGCTTGAAAAATATTAAATTAATTTTGTTTAGTATTTTTAATAGTGTTAATATGCTGAAGTTAAAAAAAATTAAAACCAAATTATTTTGATATATTGTTTTTCAAAAAATATCTTAGATTAATAAAAACACAGAAAAAAAGAAACACTCCTGAGCCATATTTCTTTTTAACAAACAACAAATAAAAAAAAGAAAATGATCTCAAGTTTCCTATTGAATTGAATACCAATCGTCAAATACATCAAGTCATCATCAATTAGGCATTTATTTGTTTGTTTTTTGTAAAAAGCGGATCAGGTGACGAACACATTCTGAAAAAGCTATCCCTTCGACATACACTCATCAAATAATTAGCAAGAGAAAAACTTGAGATGGACATTATCAAGTCAATCTAAACATTAGTCACTGTGACGATATGAACCAGTACGATTGGTTGAGGAACTTGCGCATCTCACGCATGTTAGATTCATAATTGTAAGTTTCTAACCCTAAAAGAAAGCTATTTATCTGATTCCTTTACTAATCATTAGAAGTATGAGTGTTGTTATAAATCTAGCATTGGATTTAATTATTTGATGAATCTACTGGTTTCCTGAAAAATATATACATAGTATAAATTAGTAAATTTAAAAACATTTTGGTAGTCTTAGGAAATCCCATTCGACAATTTAATATTATTTATGATTTATAAAGAGACTTTTTAAAATGAATTATTTTCATATTAGTGATTATTTAAAAGCTTATAAATTATATAATTCTAATACCAAAAAAATAGTTATTAGTTGAGCTTTTTTTATGAAGTTGAATTTTGAACATGAAGCAATGATGGTGTTAAAAAAATAATATTATAGTGGATTTAGATGATAATAATAATAATATAAAATACAAAAAAAAAGAAAAAACATATAAAGAATGCATCACGACCAGTAGATGGTCAAAACACATCTAATAATCAAAGATTATAACTTGTTAACAAAACTTCTAAAAAGGCAAAAGACTATTAGTGTAAATTGGGTATATAAAACAAAATTGAAGAAAAATGATGTAATTCATAAATATAAAGCATGTTTGGTAGGTTGCTAAAGATTACAAATAAAAATAGAATATCGATTATATAAAGTTTTTATTTTGGTAACAAAGTATAATTTGTAATATTCTCTTATACAATTTTTTAAGTAAAATTTATTTGATATATTAGAGGAATATCTCGTCATACAAAAGTAATAGCGAGTTTAGTAATAGCGAGTTTCTTGCATAAATATCTACTAAATTAATTCAAGGTATGTTTCTCCACTTGTTAGTTTCATGAACCTAAAAATAAAAGAAAAGATCATTCAAAGGTTTTTTTAAAAGTCTTATCATTTCTATACAAGCATTTTACAAGAACCAGTACAAAGTCATGGTCTACTCAATGCAACCACCAATAACTATTTAATATCCCATTCCAAAGTTTTCATAAATGCGTATCCAGCTAACAATTTCTTAAGAAAATATTTAAATCTTTTAATTCCAATTCTTTTCACGGAATTAATTATATTTCTAGGAATAAACTCACGTTCACTAAATATGTAATTAGAGAATTCAACTTTTTATATTTTGCAATAAAATGGGTTTTATTTTTATATTGATCTCTTTCTTCTTTTCGGTTATTTTCAATTATAGTGAACTTAAATTATTGACATTTCTTAATTGAATGGTTTGTTTTTTGTTAATTTTAATTATGTTATTGGTGCTAATTATGTGCTTATTTGTATGTCAAGTAAGAGGGGACTAGATGAACTCGCTCATCTTTTCTAAATTTTTTATTAATGCATTATAGTGTTAATGAGAGATTTTAACAAAATATTAACACTAGAGGATTGAAAGGATAGTCTGTCTTTACTAGAGTATGGTGAATTTTATTGATTGGATTTTTAATTATTGAAAGGATAAGACTTGTGCGCACATCGATTAATTCCACAGGCCTTAAAGTTAACGATAATGTAAGCCTTTAGTGGCCCTGAGGTTTATGAGACTCCAACTAGTGACCTCTAAGGAGCAAACCTAGAACCTGACCAGTTGAGCTACACCCTCTCAGGATTTTAATTTATCTATTCTTAGTATGCTTAAAGGTGTTTCAAATATTTTTTTTTACTATTAATTATCAGAGTCTTTTAATATGAACTTAGGTTCTAATTCTTTTAAGTGTTTACTAAAATTGTTACTCTTCTGCTACTTTATTGGTGTTTTTGTCATATTTTAAAGATGGATGTTTCATATAATTTCAACTTGAATTTTAGTGATTCTCTGACAATTCTACTACCTTTGTTTTCTAGTTTATGATTTTGTCCAGTATGATGCTTCTTCTAGTGTTCTACTCATATTTTGATTGTTTGTGGTTAATATATAGTCGACTCATTTTTCAACTTGGTTTAATTTTTATTTTATCCCTTTTTTTTAAACATCCATCTTTCTATTGTTCATTTTGTAGCTCTTTTGCACTATATATCAATTCGAATTTTTTCTTCTTCATATCTAGTGTCTTAATATACTTTGTGCTGTATATAAATTCTTTTACCTTGTGTCATTCTCTCAAGAAATGTTAGAGAATACCTCTTGCTCACCCTACACAGTAAATTATATGAAAAAATATATTAAAATTACCTCTAAAGGATATAATAAAAACTAGTTTTATACTAGTTTTAAATGATAGTCACTCTATCAAACTAAAAATATCTAAAGCATTTCTGAATGGTAATATTCTATAAAAATAGACGTGCTTAATTTGTAGTCATGTAGTCATAGGAGTTTATAAATTATATCTACAAACTTGAAAAATAATGAATTGAAACAAGCTTTTAAGGCTTTTGTTTTAATGGACTTAATTTCTTTTTTTTTTTTAATTCATATGAGTGTCCGGACTAATTTGCATGTACCTTGATTAATTCCCACAGATCTTGAAGTTAATGACCAGAAAAATCTCCAGTGGCCATCAATTTTGACAACCACATGACTTGAATTTAAAACCACATAGAAGCAAATCTTTTTATTCTGAGCTCTTATCACTAAACCGCCTACTAGATGATTACTTATTTTCTTATTTTAGTTGACTTTTTGGTTCAATATAGATTCCAAATAAAACTAAACTCACTTTACATAGAAGGTAAAGCTACAAAAGATCCTTATACATCTAGACAGATCATAGCTGGAAATTATGAGTCGATCGAGCCAAGCTTTGAAGTGTTTGAGCTTAGCTTGTGTAATTTTAGCATAATTCAAGCCATGCTTGTGTTCGTGATGTGTCTAAAGCATTGAGGCTCAAACTTGGCTCATTTAAGATTTATTAGGCTTAGACTCGTCTTGAACATGACTCTTTTAAATTGATATATAAGATAAACTTAAAGTTTTACATATGAAAATATCATACAACTATATATTTTAGGGATTTTTAAATAAACTATATTTATATTTTAACTCTTTAGGTATAACACACACATATATAATTGCTATATTTTTCTATTAAAGTTTATTTCATAAAAATATCATTTTTATTACTTTTTAAATTAGTTTATATAACAAAATCCTGTACAAGTTTGCTATCCTTTTGAAATTTCATGAGCTTTTTTGCAAAACCTATAATGCTAGCTATAATATCTATATAGAAGGTTTTGCAATCTTTAATCTCATCATATGGCTACAACATAGAAATAACCTATAATGATGATCCCCTTTTCAAGCCCTACACCAATCACAATGAGGTGAACTTTCTTTTCAATTAAGAACATCTAGCAATTTTATATTTATCAACAATATTCTAATTAAACTCTAGATGTACATGTCTTTACAAAACCAATATCTATTATAAGATTCATATTGCTCAAATTTCTATCAAATTTCTACAATTTTATATTTTTCATAATGTTTGAACTTGAGAGTTTCAATTAAGAGTTTTGAAGTCTTAATTGTTGGGTGATGCCCTTGAGGGCCTCGCATATATCCTTGTTGTAATTGTTCCTAAATACTTGCATTAAGGTACTTTATGATTTCTTATTTCTTTTCTTTTATATTTACAATTTGTCAGATATATATGTTTCCTTCAAACAAATCTTGATTTGTTCGAAGGTTTATCCTTGTTGTAGGTGATACTCCTCCGTAAAGTTTATTTACTTAAACAGATGCTGCTGGTCGATCTTCGCATGGGCTATAAAACTTTAAATTATGCAAAAATAGGACTTCAATCCAAGACCAAATCTTTACCAATTCTGTTAACTCTTATGGTTTCTTCACCATTTAAGCTTGTTAGCAGCGAGTCTCGTAGCTTCATGAAGTTTGTGAAGTTGCAACAGGACAATAACCACTAAACTGGATTTAGAGAAGAGAGCATATTCATTAGAGAATTGAAAAAAAAAAAAAAAATTCGATCTACACTCTCACTCATATGCATTATATATAGTGGGTTTGGGATGATTCCTGTGAAACAAGGGGAAAAAAGTTTAAAACCAAAATATAAGTGAAAAGAAGCCAAATGAAGACATCATAATTACTAATTAATTGCTAATTAGTAGATAATTTTTTGGGTTTTTCAATCGTCCATCATAGTAAAATATTTGTCCTAAAACATCTGCTCTGCACACCAACATGTAGAGGAAGCTCCCACTTCTTGACGATGCAGCTTTAATAACGATTTAGGCTGATCTTGAAACCTGTGGCGAAAAAGGTTACCTCATGAAGTATCCAAGAAAAAAAACAAAGGAAGAAAAAAGGAATATACATAACAGAAAGAGAGAGCGAAAGAACCCTACAGGTGCCAAACTTTGCTTAGCAAAATTTAAAATTCGTTAATGGACATTGCCAAACTTTGCTTAGCAACCCTAACGACAGCCTTGAAATAATATTTTACTGCAATTGCGAACTGTAAACAGTACTTTAAACCTTAATGGACATTGTACTTCTTATTTATACAAAATGAAGTTTGACGCGGAGAGATCAGAGCTATCATGGAAATCCAAAAACTCTATCCTACCTATGTTAAACAAAATAATAATAATAATAAAAAAAAACAAACAAACAAAGGTGAGGGAACAATTAACTAAACTTTAACATGAGAGAGTTGTTACTAATTAAATGGCTGAACTGGAAATTGCTCTGTAGCAAGCTTGTACCAAAAGAAAAAAACAATATAATTGAATAATGAGTAGTGTAACTCAACTGGTTAAATTTTAAATTTGTTTTTTAAAAATTATTGGTTTGAATTTCACAAATCTCAAGAACATTAAAGAGTTATATGGTTATTAACTTCAGCTTGAGATTACTCGAGATTAGCTCAATAAGGAAATAAAGAAATGCAGTGATCAGAAGTTCAAATTGAATTTGGAGGCTTCTCAAACACACATCATTGAGCTGTTGAACACAAGTGTATAGTTATACTGCAGAGATGTTTACCAGGAAATAGCTTTCACCATGATGCAAGATTTGCACTAAGAACCCAAATTCATTAGTGGGAACAGGCACTCCAGAGGAATGCACCAACATTACATCTTGACCAAACATTGCTTTCACGTCAAGTGGCGCCCGAGGAACTTCTGTCGGAACCCCATTGATGAAGATTGTGATGAATCCTGAACAACAGAGAGGATATATTCTTAGAACAACATTTTCCCAACTCATTCCTAGCTTTCAGAGCTCCATTCTAGTAATTAACTGAGCACATGATCACGCTTATATGTTTAGCCTCTCTTTTTTTCATTTCAAAAGGGGATAAAATGAGGAGCCTCTCAAACCATGCAAATTTAATTAGAATATATCGAGAATTGATAAAGAGGGAGAGAAGGAGAGGAGATAAGAATGAACGGCATGTTTGTTCCAAAAGACAAGAAAGGAAAGAAATAAAGTTGAATTTCTGCAATAAGTATAATTTTTTTATTTAAAAATATATTAAAATTTTATTTTTAACATCATTATATGAACAATTAAAAAAATTAATTTTTTAAGAAGTCGACTGCCGACTGGCAGTGCCATAGAACCCTTGAAGATTTTGTAATCGATCTTGGCGTTTTGCAACAAAAAATAAATTAAATTTGAAAAGGACACCGAATAATTTTGAACCCCTCTAAATTTAAGATTTCATGTGGAATTTTTCCAGGCACTGCAAGAGAATCAGGAAGAGGGGGACCATTGTTTTTCACGAACAAGTACAACAAGTCTTTCAAAGAGTAAATCATACAGCTACAGTCATATCATTAAAAAAATTATATCTAGTTTATTCCAGTTCTGTAGCACACTTGTACACTGAATTAATTAACCTAAACATAAGTGATAAAAACTCTTTGAATTTTAAATAGGGTGGCAAAACAAATGTCCTCCTCTACACAACTTTTTGAGACGATAACATGTATACTTACACAAAGAAAGATCACACCATCTTCAGAAAGTAAAAAAAGAAAAAGAAAAAAAAAGGACAATTTGCATTGAAGAAAGCAAATGGATATAGAGCTTCTGAGGAGACATGGGGTTAGCTACTGATAGAGGAAATCTTTTTCAACAAGTCTGGTGGCTTCCATTTTGGAAATAAGAAATTAAAAAAGGAAGGAGAGAAAGAAAAAGTTACACAGCCTTGCACTTACCAGCAGTTTGGTAATGCAAACTAGAAGTCTCTGATGGGCATAAAATTGAAGTTACACCAGAGGTTTGCTCCGATTCTTGAAAACCCATCTGGTTAGAGAAAGAAAACAAACTCTCTACGCCATGATCTTCACCAACAATGCCACTAGAAGAAGAGGAACCAACAAGATTAGAAGATGGAGAATTTGCAAACCCATTAGAAGTGCCACCACCTTCGTATTGGATTACACCACCGCTATCGTATGCCCGTTGATTATTTCTTTGATATCCTGCATGAACACTAGCTTGCATCTGGCGTTGCCGGCGGCGAGATCTTGATCGTCGGTTTTGGAACCAGTAGAAAACATTTGCATCACCAACAGAGCCAAATTTTTCAAGAAGCTTCCTTATTCTCACAGTCTCATTTTTTGGTGGATTTACCATTCCACTGTTAAAGATGGACTCAAGTATCAATATTTGCTCTGGTTTTGGGGTCCACCTTGACCTCACTGGCTCACTTCTTCCAGTTCCATGGTTGCTTGGACAATGATGGTCTTGGCCTTGATTATCTTCCATACTGTGAAATGAAGAAAATAAATGTTTGTCGATAAAAAAATAAAAATTAACAATAATATAGGAGAAAATAAAAGTACATAAGCACAAGGCATAATGCATAGAGAGGTGAGGCTATATATATAAAGGGGTGAACCGGAAGGAATGTTATTTTGGGAATTTACGTGATCAACCTTGGTTTGACTGGACTTCGGTGATTGAATTTACAACTTTACCTAGTTTAGAAAATGTTATGCTAATCTTTCTCTTCCAAGTCAACCGCCCAACTTAGTTTATTCAGTGGTCAAAGAGGGATCCATTGTAGGATTTAATTAGTTAGAAGCAATGTCTATACGAGAAAAATATAAATTATATTTTGAAATTTTATTTAATTATTTAAGTTATTGAGTTAAAATGATTTTTGAACATAATATTAGAACTTTAATGACCAAGCGATCATGAGTTTGAATCTTACAATTTTTATTTATTAAAAAAAAATTAAACACAAAGAAATATAAGTCTCTGTAAATTTCAAGCTCAAAAAACTTTTACTTGAAAAGAGTGTATTAAAAAATAATATAAATTGTATTTTAAGATTTTATCTAACAACTTAAATTATTAAATTAAGACAATTTTTTTCTCCAGTTACAATGTCTTGGAATTATTATATAGATGGTTATGACCATGGTTACAACAGAAGTTTCAAATATTGCTTACATTAATTTATTAATTATAACGTATTATGTAATAAAATATCATCAATATTTGATATTCCATGTTGTATGACAATTTTGCCATCAATTTAAAAGGGTAAAAATCCAAATCCTTGGAAAGGCGCCCCACATGCTGCTCATTAATCAACTTATATAAGTATTTCCTCACAGATGGTATTGTTTGTAATTCTTATTCTACACGAGGAGTTAACCTTCAACTAAATCATTAGTATAAATATTATAACGTTCTGTGCTCATGTTTTTCAAAAAATATATTTAAGTTACAATCTTTTAATTTTATTAATTAAATTATAAATGTATTTGAAAACTCTTTTGATTTCCATGATTGCTTATATAATTTGATCTCTTGTTTTATTAGTAGTTGTCGAAAAATCATTTTAATCTAAAAACTTAAATTATTATGTGAGGTTCTAAAATATATATGATTTATATTATTTTCTAATACATCCCTTTAAGTAAAATTTTTTTAAGTTTGAAACTTACACAGATTCAATTATCTTGTATTTAATTTTTATCAAATAAATAGAAATGATGAGATTTGAACTCGTGATCGCATGATAATCAATATTCTATACTATGGTTATCAATGCTCTGATACTATATCAAAGAAATCATCTCAATCTAAAAATAAATTTAAACTATTAAATGAATTCTAAAATATAATTTATATTGTTTTAAAAGAATGACATATACATTAACTAATAAACATGGTTGCATGGGAAAATCTCTCAAAGGAGTGGTCAAAACGGTAATGTTAATGGCAGGCAAGAAAAGTTGGCTAGGGTTTTCAACCTGGCAAGTGCATGTGCAGGCATGCATGGGAAGTTGAGTCCAGAGAATTTGTTAATCGGAAAATGAGAGGAAGGATCCAAATAGACGGTCAAGAAACTGTGCAATAATTTATTAACGATGACGTATAAGGAAACGTGGCTTACTCACTGAGTCCTTTCCTCTCCTCTCCCGACCTCTCTTTTTTATATTAAAAACGAGAGGAAGGAAAGCGGTGACAAAAGTTGGCTGATACATCGAACACTTTTCTACGTGTATCAAAATGTCTGCAGCATGTAATGCTTTTATATTCATATTCTATTACTGCGTTTACATGTAACGAAACTTCAGGAACCGACTGCTTCTGCTGTCTCAGACGAGGTTTCCTCCGTCCTGCAGGCTTTTCCTTCGTTTATAGGGATTCTGGTGATATGCATACGTATGGGGGCGCCTGTTGCAGCTGATATTTACTCTATTTATCAACAGCAGATGATAATCGATGGGGAAGTTCTCATACTAATGCGGTTAATTATGAACGCAGCTTATACAAGTACCTTCACTCTATATATATATATATATATATTTCATTATTTGGCTCTATGTGCATAAAGTTTATGTGGGCGTGTTGTTTTGTCATGGACTTCAATCTACCATGCGATTGTTTCATTGTTGTTGTTGAATTACTGTAACCATCACGTTAACAGTTTTAAAAAATATATAAAATATGTGAATCTAGCTGAATTTTTTTTTAATAAACATTATCACCACACAACTATTCCACGGCATCACCGATACAACCACCACGACTGCTCCATTAATGTAACGTTTTAACTTTTTACGCAACTTATATTTATTTAATTGTTTTTATTATATAATGTATATCTCTGAATAGAAAATTAATTTAGAATTATTTCAATATTGTAATCTATACAGTTCTGCCGTATTCTGTCCTACATATATAAATAGAAAAGATTGGCTAAGGCTAACCTAAGTCATTATGTTATTTTCAACTTGGTATCAAAGCCCTAAATAAACTAAAATACATTTTCTCCTCTCTGATCCCTCTCGGTTGGCAACCATCTCTTCCTCTGCAGCAGCATCGGTTGTGCCATCCTGCTCTCATGCCGCAACACCACCTTCTTCTTCAACTTTAGTTCTGCAGTGGCCACAATCTACAGATGTTGGCCATGCTCTCTTCAACCCCAATAATGCTCCTTTGTTGCTATCCTCTTATGCTAAAGCCACTGCAGCTTCTGCTGTGGCAATTGTGTCCCTCTTCCACACTCATCCGGTTATCTCTCTGAAACTGACAAACACTAATTATTGTATTGGCGAATGTAGATGAAACTGTATCTCTTAGGCCAAGGAGTTTTCGGCTTTGTTGATGGTTTAAACTCCTGCCCCTTTCCATATATTTTTGCTGCCATTGGTGTCTCTCTTTAGGTATCTCAACACTTTCTTCGTTGGAAACAACAGAACCAACTCATTCTAAGTGCCTTGCTCTCTTCGCTATCTATGGAAGTTCTTCACCTTGTTGTTGATTGTCCAACCTCATGTTCTGTCTCGCACACACTTGAGCAAGCTCTAGCTTCTATATCCAATCCCCGTATTATGCAACTTCATGGCTCACTTCAAGACCTTCGACAAGGTGATGATTCGGTAACTCAATTTCTGCAAAAAGCTAAGGCTTTATTTGATGAGCTAGCAACTGCTGGCCGACCTATTTCGCTAACCGATTTCAATCTATATGTGTTTTGTGGCCTTCGTGGAGAATTTAAGGACTTAGGCCCCGTTTGTTTGCTGGAAAGTAGTTTCCTTTTGGAAAGTGAATTGTTTTTCAATGTTTGGTAGTGTAATGGAAAATATGTTGGAAAACATTTTCCAGTATTCGGTTATATCATGAAAAATGAATTGGAAAATAACTTATTAATGTTTAATTTTTTTTCAAGTTTATTAAAATAATGAGGAATAAATCTTACAAATTAAAAAGTTGAATGAGAATAAAATTGAAAAAATAATAATTTCATAAATTATCTCAAATAAAATAAAAAATAATCAAAATAATAGAGATCAAATCTAAAAAATAAAAAAATTGAAAGATGAAGAAATTAAAATAATAATAATTAATATTTCATAAATTATTTCAAATCAAATAAGTAACAATCAAAAGAATGAGGACCAAATTTGATAGATAAAAAATTTCAATTAAAAAATGATAAGGAAAAAGCAAATAATAATTATAAAAATGAGGACCAAAATTAATATAAAAATTTAATTCTAAGGGATGAAATTGAAAAATAAATATTCAAAACAAAAAATATATATCAATCAAAAGTTTGAAAACGAAATTTAATATAATCAACAAATAATATGATATTTCTAAATTTTTCACAACTTCCGGAAAATGTTTTTCGCCCAAAATAAAAGAAAAACACTTTCCTAGAAACCAAGCAAAATTTTCCTTTGACTAGAAAGTGTTTTCCATTGATCAACTTTCTTAATGGCAAAGAAACACATGAAAGTTTGGAAGGTGGTTTCCCGGAAACCAATTTTCAGGAAACAAACATAGCTTTAGTGACAAGTCTTGTTACAAAGGCAAATCCTCTACCATATGCAGATTTGGTTAGTCATCTACTAACTCATGAATTTATTCATAAATCCTCCCATTTGTCTATGGGGTCTGTTGCAATTCATGCACCCTTGTTGCCCATGCCAAACATCCCTCCTTCAGCACTCATCTCTCACCATCAGCCTACTGCTCAGTTTGGACGCAATAGTGGCTATTCTCATGGCAGCTAACGTCCTCAACAATTCCATCACAGAGGGTCTCGCAATTCTTGTTCCAGGCCTGACTTTAATAGCTTCTATAGCACTCTTAGCAACGACAACAGACACACTAATTAGTAGGGAAATTGGCAGCGCAGTAGGGGATCCAATTCCCGCTGCCGGTTATGTCATGCCTTTGGACATACTGCTCCTTAGTGCTCCCAACTTCAGCAGCGTGGTTATGGACAGCAGCATAGTGCCAATCTGGCACTACATAATGCTACAGGTACTACCGAATGGTTTCTAGACATCGGTGCAAATCAACACGTCACACCTGACCTTGCAACCTTGACTGCTTCATAACCATACAATGGTAATGATAATTTGCATGTTGGTGATGGTAAGGGACTTTCCGTATCTCATATTGCCTATACAAAACTATATACCCCACATCGTTCGTTCACTTTATCTAATGTCCTACATGTTCTCGCAATCACGAAATTTCACCCTTTTGTCTCGATAATAATGTTTATTTTGAATTTCATTCTTTTTTGTTTTATGGCAAGGATCTCAACATGAATGAAGTACTCCTCTCTGGAAAGAGTAAAGATGGTCTCTATACTTTGTCCAGGTTCAGGTCTTATGTCCCGTCAATTCCTCAAGCTTATTGGTCTCCCTGCATCTCTGCTTCTGTTGATTTGTGGCATTGTCGCCTATGTCATCCTACCTCTCGCATTTTTCAATTTTTAGTCTTGAAAAATAAGATCATTTGTAACAACAAACATCTTAATTTTCAATGTCAAAGTTGTCCCTTAGGAAAATCATCGCGTTTGTCTTTAAGACTTACTGGTCACAAAACTTCTACTCCGCTTGAATTAATTTTTAGTAATGTGTAGGGTCTTGCTCCTCTTTTTTCTTGGGATAGTTATCGTTATTTTGTTATCTTTGTTGATGCGTACACAAAATATATATGGTATTATCCACTTGTTGCAAAATCTGATGTTTATTCTGTCTTTCATCAATTTCAAACTCTTGTCAAACGTCAGTTTTTTTTTAAAATAAAATCCGTTCAAACTGATTGGGGTGGTGAATATTGCAAACTCTCCACTTTCTTTCAGACTATGGTATTCATCACCATTTGGTATGTCCTCATACTCACGAAAGATGTCATAGGCATATTGTGAAAACCAACCTTACTCTTCTATGCCAATGTAAAGCTCCATTCTATTTTTGAAATTATGCTTTCGACACTTCGGTTTATCTCATTAATCATATGCCTACTCTTGTTCTTAATAATCAATTTCCATTTGATTGTTTGTTTTAATGGTCTTTTGATTATTATTTTTTGCGCACTTTTAAATGTCTATGTTTTCCTTTTTTGCGTCCCTATAAGAAACATAAATTGGATTTTCAGTCTTCTCCATGTGTGTTTTTTGGCTACAGTTCATCTTACCTTGGTTATCGATGTTTTGACATTGAATCTCATCGCATATATATCTCCCGTCATGTCTGTTTTAATGAACATGTTTTTTTGTTTGATAAATCTGAACAGATTGCACAGGTCTCAGGTCTCAGCTCAAACACACATACTATCTCCTGTTACCATCCTCTTAAATCTAATCCACTCCCCATTGTTCACCGCTCATCCCACACCACATCCCACCTCTGCCTTTTCCCTGCCTTCATCTCCTACCCAAACACCATAGCCTCCACCTTTCCCTTGCTGCTCACCACATGCAACTTTATCTCACCATATTGTTACAAGTATAAGTTGCAGCTTAGGTTTCCCTGCCCTCCAGCATGATGTCTTTGATCTCTCCACTTCTCTTTATCTGCCAGTCACCCGGTTTCTACAGACTTTGTCTTTGCTGTCAGCCCTCTACTTGCAGCAGCTTCTTCCCCGGCTTCTTCCTCTAGTCTGAATCTGGTGGTTGATCTCTCCGCTTATCAGTAGAACCCCTTTATGATGCCTACCTCTCTTGCATCACCATTGTTGCTCAGCCGCCACCCTATGGTCCTTAGATCACGACAGCCCAAAACCACAAATATGGTGTCCTCAGCTGCAGCTGATACAGCTGCCACTTGAGTATTGCTCTCTCCTTCCTCTAAACCTGTTGCCTTTTCTGATATAGATAAATATGTTGCTTGGCATGATGCTATGTGTGATGAGATCAAGGCTTGACAATCCAATCACACTTGGTCCCTGGTGCCCTTTCATCCTTCGATGAATATTGTGGGTAGCCGATGGGTATATCACATCAAACGTCGTGTTGATGGCAGCATTGAACATTATAAAGCCCGTCTAATTGCTAAAGGCTTTACTCAACAGGAAGACATTAATTATTCTGAAACTTTCAGCCCAGTTATTAAATAGGCCACCGTCAGATTGGTCTTTCCCATTGCGGTTTCCCGTAATTGGAAGATTCATCAGCTTGATATTCATAATGTATTTCTCAATGGTGTTCTTACTGAAAAGGACTACATGAAACAACCTCCAAGTTTTGTTGACCCTACTCTTCCATCTCATGTGTGCAGATTGCACAAGTTATTATATGGTTTAAAACAGGCACTAAGGGCATAGTACACCCGTCTGAGTGATTTTTTACTCTCTATTGGTTTCCTTGCCTCCAAGGTTGACACCTCCCTGTTTATCTTATCTGATGGTACTAATATGTTGATGATATCCTGCTTACGGGCAACAACTTTTCCATGCTTCATCACCTTATCCAGTTACTAAGCTCTAAATTCAAGCTTCGTGACTTAGGTGATGTTCACTACTTTCTGGGTATTGAAGTTCAATCTACAAGTATAGGTTTGATGTTGCGCCAACACAAATATATTCTTGACATCCTCACTCGGGCTGGTATGACTTCTTGCAAACCCATTAATACTCCAGTTTCTCCTTCCAAACTTGCTATACAGACGGATCTTCCATTCTTTGATCCCACACGATTCCCATGTTCTTACAGATTCCTATTGGGCTGTTGTTAAACGCATACTTCACTACTTTAAAAGAATGAAATCTTATGGTTTTCATATCACTTGAGGTACCTCTTTTGCTCTTCATGGTTTTACAGATGCCGATTGGGCTGGTAGTATTAATGATCGCAAGTCTACAGGTGGCTATCTTGTTTTCTATGGCCAGACACCAATTTAATGGAAATCCAGCAAGCAACGTACAGTTTCCCATTTCTCCATTAAGGCTAAGTATAAAGCCTTAGCAGATGGTACTACTGAGGTCATCTAGCTTCAATATTTGTTAACAGATTTGCAGGGTCTCTCCGTCTCTGCTCCTACCATTTGGTGTGATAATCTTGGTGTGACCCATCTCTCGGCGAATCCTATCTTCATGCTTGTACTAAGCATGTTGAGGTAGATTATCATTTTGTCTGCGATCGGGTTGTGAAGAAGGAAATTCAGATTCGCTTTATCCCTTCTCGAGATCAACTTGCTGATGTCCTTACCAAACCACTTTCCGCTGCGTCCTTTATTGGTTTCAGGTTCAAGTTTCAAGTCAATCCTCCATCCTCAGCTTGAGGGGGCATATTATAGAATGTATAGTATGTATATCTCTAAATAGGAAATTATTGTAGGATTATTCAAATGTTGTAATCCCTACGGTTACTACCGTATTCTACCCTACATATATAAATAGGATCATTCTATTATTCTTAACTTTTTTATAAAAGAAAATTTGGGATAATTTTTTTATACATATCATAAGGATATCTTTAAGTTCATCTTTTAATAATTTTGTCCACAAGTATATTGATATACAATTTATATTTATACATTAGTACGGTTACAATGCCTTATAAATCACATGCATAAAATTATTTATAGTACAATTATTAGAAAATATCATGATCTATCTAATATAAAGACCAGGCAACTCAATAACTCTTTTTATGGACATTAAGTCCTTCAAACAAATATACATATAAAACACACAATATCACAGAAATTATTGTAAGTATTTACATCATCATGATTCTACATTTACAACTATATAAACCAAACCAATATCATTAATCCTTCTATAAACACCCCAATCCATGCCTTTTTTTAATTTAATATATATTCATTAGCCACTCATAAACTCTTCTTTTACATTAAACACATTAAACTAATGTCACCACACATGTAAATACTCCTTGATTTACCATATATTCTATAGCTCGTTTAAATACAATTTTTCACTCATTTTTTCTATGTTCATCAAATTTATTTTAATGTTTTCTATATCATATTTTCTTACCTCATAAGATTTTATCCATGCCCCATTTTATCTTATGAGTGTATTTGTCGTACCCTCCTCACGAGAGCGTAATGTCATGGTGACAAATTCCCACACGGTGTCTTTTGGAATGATCTTTGGTTTGGTTGAGGAGTCGCCACTTATTATTATTTCTATTAGGAATCCTGACTATTTTTTTTAGAGATTTTAGGTAAGAAACTGGTTGCGTAAAGAAAATATATTAGAACCCTAATATGCCTTACATGAAGTAAGCTGCATTATTTTTATTTGTTTGCTATGGTCTGATGGCATCTATCTATACCAACTACTATGATGAGTCTGCGATGATGAACAAATTCTAATTTTTTAGGTCAAGAATTCGGTCTAGGAAGGTGAAATATCCTCAATTATAGTTGAAGCTTTGTTGGGAAAAAAATGAAATTCTTTTTTTCTAGCTGTCATGACATTCCAAATAATATTTTAGATAAAACAATTTTTGGGCTTTATCCTTATATTAGAAATGAATGAGTTGTATTATCTACAATAATATTTTGGATATTAAACTCATACATATTTCTTATCCTTATATTAAAGTGAGTAATAACACTATTATCCTTAATAATATTTTGGATATTAACCCCTTTAAGGTTTTTTATCCTTATATTAAAAGCAAATAATTATTATTATCCTTAATAATATTTTGGGCTAGTTAGGCATAGTGCGAACTAATTTTTTGTAGAATAAAAAATATATAAAAAAGCTAAGATCTAAGAGCGTTAGGTTTATCTGCAAAACTAGATACAAAAGCCTTGGGTCTGGCTGCAATGCCTGACCCAAGAGTAATATTTATAATACAAATAATAATATCAATAATATTATTAAACTTTCCTAACCCAGGTTCTTATAGTTTTTTATCCCTTGAAATAAAATTATATTTTTTCTTTGATACGAATAATATTTTTTAAAACAATTTATTAATGACAATGATAATAATAAGAATAAGAATAATACTAATGATTATAAACTTGGGTCTGGTGCCCCAGCTAGACACAAGTTTCTATGGTCTGGTTTCTCAAATAATAATAAAAATAAAAATATTAATAATAATATTAAACTTTTGTGACCAAAGTTCTTATAGTTTTTATTCCCTTTAAATCAAATTTATGGTTTTTCTTTAATAGTAATAATATTTTTTTTTCAAATTTAATAATAACTATATTAAGAATAAGAATAACATTAATAATCATAATAATATTAAGAATAACAACGACGACGACGACGACATCAACAACAACAACATTTTTTAATTGTACCCTTCAAATCAAATCTATGGTTTTTTTTCAATAGTAATAATATATTTTTAAAAATTTATTAATAATGAAAATAATAATATTTATAATATTAATAAAAATAATAATATTTATAATATTAATAAAAATAATATTAAACATGCCTAACCCAAGTTCTTAAAGTTTTTAATTTTATCCTTCAAATCAAATTTATGGTTATTTTTCAATATTAATAATATTTTTTTCAAATTTATTAATTATTATATTAGCAATATTTATTATAATAAAAATAATAATATTAAACTTGTATGACTCAAGTTTAAGTGGATCTGGCTGTAAAGCCAAACCCAATAATCTTAGCACTACTAGAAAATCGTTGAAACCAACAGAATTATTGACAGAATTTTTTTGTCGGTATATTTTACTGAAAAAAAATACTTTCGTCTCTAATTCTATTGGTACTTACCAACAAAAAATATCTATTGATGATTCGGTCAGTATATACCGATGGAAACAGTCCGTCAGTACATACCGACCGTATCACCGATGGATTATATAGTTTTTTGGAAGTTACAACAGTGTGGTGACTTGGATTATTTTTTTTAGATGATTTTTTCGATGGAATAACAGATGGATTCAAACCGAGATCTCCGTACAGTGACGTGGCACATTCACCGACAGAACGTGTCCGTCGGTGAATCCATCAGTAAAAGCCAATAAATACCCCCTCTGCCAACACTCTCTTCCTCTATTTCTCCTTCTTCTTCCCTTTCTTCTTCCCCATCCCACCTCACCCCTCCCGAACTGCAGCCAACCACCAATCCCAACTCTCCCTCTCTTTTCAACACAAGCACTCAAGTTTCTTATACTTTTGTATGTGGTCACAATAATATTCGTTCTTGTGGATTTTATTATTTTTTGTAAGTAAATCCATTCTTTTTTTATTTTAACATTTAAACTTGAATTTGTTTTAGTATATATTTTTTGTTAACGTATGTACTTGTTTGATTGTTATTTGTCAAAGAAACTTGTAGTATGAATGTATAATTTTGTAGTTGTTATAATTTGTTTGTAAATTGTTGAAACTTTGTTTGAATTACACCAAATTAGATGTGTTGTGATGAAATAAATAATAGCTTGTTTAACACGTCCGTTTTAATTTTTATCAATTCTATTGCGAAGTTGTGATTTATATATATATATATATATATATATATATATTTGTATGGACATTGATAGTTGATAATTGATAATTGATAGTGAATATTTAAATTAAGTGTTTTTTTAGTTTGTTGGATAATGTCGAGGTAAACCAATATTTTTGTTATGTTTATTTATGTAACATAGTTAATTAATACATGTTGTCGTCATATTTTTTTGATAAAAGTCATGGATGATCGTTCATAGATGTATCGGGACTCACCCCAAGGATTACAGAGGATGGATTGTTGTAACGGGGTTCAGGGTTTTATTAATTTTGCAACATCTATCCTGAAGAATTTCACTGATGGCGGTACTAGGTGTCTATGCAGGAAACGTAAAAATAAAAAGTTTTTGCAACAAAATGTTGTAACGATGCAACTTCTAACTAAAGGGTTCATGGAGGATTACCTGTGTTGGAATGCACACGGGGAACTTTTTGTTTCTAATGAGTGCATGGTAGAAAGGGTGGTTGGGTCAACTTCTGGTGCTAGCAACATGCATGAAGTTGGAAATGATAACAGTAATCCTTATAGGAACATGGTTATTGATGCAATGAAAATGAGTGAAGGTAATGTCAGTGAATGTCCAATCGTAGAAGAAGAAACTAATGCAGATACAACAAGGTTTTTTGATATGTTGAAAGATTCTTACCAAACATTATGGGATGGCTGCAGAAACCACAGTAAATTATCGGTCATAGCATAGGTGTTCACCATCAAGTCAGATCACGAGTTGAGTGAGGCTGGTTATGATAAGATTGTTGAATGAGCGAGAAGCATTTTACCTAAAGGGAATAGGTTGAAAGAGAACTTCTATGCTGCCAAGTCCATGATGAAACCCCTCAGTTTAGGATACCAAAACATTGACATGTGCCTTAACTTCTGCATGTTATACTACCTTGAAAATGCTGAGCTGACCGAGTGCATGACATGTGGGCATTCCCATTACAAACCCAGAATTGGTAGAAGGAAGACTCTCATGGTATATAAAAAACTTAGATACTTCTCAGTCACACCTAGACTATAAAGGTTATTCATGTCACCAAGGACTGCTAAGCACATGACATGGCATCAATCACATTATGCAGTTAATGAAGTGATGATGCATCATTTTGACGGCGAAACCTAGAAACACTTTAACAATATGCATTCTCACTTTTCAGCTGAATTAAGGAACATGTGTCTTGGATTGTGTACATACAGATTCAACCCATTCGGGTCATTTGCTACCAGGTCCGAGCAGTCTGGTGTGGAATATAGATGTTTGTCTTCATCCCTTGATCAATGAGTTGACGCAGTTGTGGTCCTCTAGAGCTTTGACTTATGACATCTCGATGAAACAAAATTTTGTTATGAGAGCGGCTTTGATGTGGACTATCAATGATTTCCCAGCTTATGGAATGGTTTCTGGTTAGAGCACGCATGGAAATCTAACTTGTCCATATTATATGGAGAACAACAAAGCATTCACGCTAATAAACAAGGGTAAAGCTTCTTTTTTTTTACTATCACCGTCGTTTCTTGCCAGCGAATCATAGGTACAGAAAGAACAAAAAGGATTTCTTTGTTGGTAGAATGTTGCACCCCCGCATCTTTCAGGTGAAGAATTGCTTAATGTTGTGTCAAAGTATGGTGACATTGTGTTTGGTCTCCAATCAGGTAAGCAGAAGTTTCCTGGTTTTGGTTTGACCTATAATTGAGTAAAGCGAAGTATCTTTTGGGAGCTTCTTATTGGAAGACCAATCAAGTCTGCACATTGAAAAGAATGTGTTTGAGAACATTTTCAACACCGTTATGGATATGAAGGGGAAGACAAAGGACAACATCAAGGCTAGGTTGGATGTAACATTGTTTTGTAACCGTAGAAACATGGAGTTGATTTGTGATGGGTCATAGGTTGCAAAACCAAGAGCAAGCTTCGTGTTAGATAAAAACGCACAACTACTTATCTACAAATAGCTTAAGAGTCTGCATTTTCCTGATGGACATGCCTCGAACATATTAAGGCTGGTTAATATGGAGGAATGCAGATTATATGGAATGAAGAGTCATGACTGCCATGTGTTTATGCAAACACTCATCCCATTAGCTTTTCGTGATTTGTTGCCAAAACGGATATGAGATGCACTAACGGAGATCAATCATCTCTACAGAGATATATGCTCCAGCAAGTTGAATGTTTATCACATTGAAAGGCTTGAAATGAATATCGTCGAGACATTATGCAAACTTGAGATGATATTTCCTCCATTGTTTTTTGACTCAATGGAGCATCTCCCCATATATTTATCGTTTGAGGTAAAAGTTGGAGGATTTGTCTAGTACAGATGAATGTATCCATTCAAGAGATTAGATATTATAATTGCTATATAATTCATAATTAAATGTTTTTTTTTGTTTTTTTTAATTGATAATTTTTATTAATTTTATATATTTATATGTATACAAGTACTTGTTCAATCTTAAAAAAAAAAAGTTAAGAACAAGACGCATGTTGAGGCATCAATATGTGAGGCCTATATTGTTGAGGAGATCTCAACATTTATCTCATACTATTTCAAACCTTATTTGAGATCGAGGATCAGCTGTGTTCCACGACATGATGATGGTGGTGAAGTGCCTTCAAGTGGGAACTTGTGAATATTCTCCAATCCTGGATGACCAACACCTAAAAATGTTGTAAGGGGAAGATATTTGTCTGAAATAGAGTTCAGACAAGCACACAATTATGTCCTATGTAACTGTGATGAGCTGAGACCTTTTATTAAGTAAGTAGATGTTTGACTTAAACTTTGTCAATAGTGTACTATTTATGTTTTGTGATACCATAAACTCATATAATTTGGAACAACCTTGTAGGCAACATCGACGATACTCACAGTTGATCGAATCCCAGATCTTTCAATTACAAAATGAACAATTTACCACGTGGTTTAGAACACATGTAAGTCCTATCATAAACTCACTATCTCTTGCAATGTAAGTAACTATACGTCAATATTACATAATATTTGTTTATTGATTATTGTTGTTAAAAATAATCAAAGTTAAATTATGCATTTGTGTAGATGTGTTGAATGAAATCTACAGCATGTCATCAGTAAACGGATGATGCTAATTCTTCTAGCAGTGATAAGGACATCTCCTTAGGTGCTGATCACGGAAAGGCATCCACGCAAACTTGTGATGCCGACTCTTTTAGCGCGATTTCACAGAGCAGAGGCGGTGTGCCTTCACAACGCGGTCAATTCACCCACAAGTACCTGGCACAGTGGAAGGATGTCCTCTCAATGTTAGTTTATTTAGGTTTTAGTTTTTTATATATACTTATAACATAATTTATGAACAATTAATTAATATTATTTAATTTCAGGTTCACATACATTGAGACTACCAAGATAATAACATTGGCATTTAAATCGTCGATGGAAATTCCATTGTTTCAATGGAGTCAGGTCTCCAAACATCCTGAGTGGAGACCTGATATCGATGTCTGGTTTTGGTGATTTCAAGTAGGTGTAATTTTTTAATTTCCAATTTATTTTAAATAAATAATTTTATAATTTTATATCTTGTAATATTTTTATTTTAAATGAATTATTTATATACATAGAATAAATTTGATTGGGATAGCGCGGACAACAATGTTGTCAGGAGGGTATGGGAGAAATACGCGGCAACTAAGTAACATCGAAAATAATATTTATTTTAATTTTTAATTTTATGTTTTAAATTATAATTAGTTACTATGGAAGTAGGTTGCGTGATTTTTGGTATGACACCCAAAAAAAGGCGAAAAGAAATGTGAGGGACAATAGTCTTAAAGGATTGAATGAGGTAGCGGTTTGGCGGGGATTCAAACTGCCATTTATCTCGAGAGATATATGGGAGACATATATTAAGTACGTGACGTCTGAGTGGTTCTCACGGCGCTCACAGTTCGGAGCTGACAACCGAAATTGACAAATTCATGGTTCAGTGACCACACACACCAGCGACTCCGTCCCGTTTAGCGCACATGCGAAGCAGATGGTAAGATTAATTTAAATGAAATATATTGTTAATTAATTTGTTGTTGGTTATAAATATATTTAACTTGCAACTTTTATTTTCTTACAGGCTAAGTCTCTTGGACGCGAGCCGAGTCCAATAGAGCTATTTGTAGAGACGCATATGCAGAGTCAAGACCGCCAAAAGCGGGTGCAACAGTACGTGGACAACCGTACCCAGCATTTTGTGGTATGTTCATTCAATCATTTTATTTCGTATGTTATTGTTTTCTTGAATTGAATATGATTATTTTTTAAAAACATTTCAGGAGACCTATAATAGCCGGTTGAGGGAGAGATATTGGGACAATCCTTCGACCTATCCGAATTTTGATCTAGATTTATGGATGGAGGTTGGATCGTCTAATGGACCTGATAAAAATTAGATCTATGGCCTCTCCAACACTACGGCCGAAAACTTGTGGTCAGCCCATAGTGTCTCAACCGTTGGGAGCTCTCCATCAGTATCAAGCACCTAGTCAGAGGAGTTCATAGCATTGAAACAACAATATCAACACCTCTCGACGGATTATGATCAACTCCATCAAATGGTTATTGCGATTAGATCAAAGATGGGTGATGATCCATGTGCTCCTTTTTGGCCGTACAGTCCCGACAACAACTAGCCTCCTCCTTCTCCTCTAGCTCCACTTCTATTTTAGTTTATTTTTGTTTTTTTAAACATTAAATTTGTAATGAATATTTAGATGAATATTATTTAACATTATTTTTACATTTTTAATGTTTAAAACAAATTCATTTAGTTATTAATTTTTCTTGTTAATAAATATATTTTTTTGTATTTTAAATAAATACTGACGGATTTCTAGACGGAAACATGCCGTTGTTACTTTACCGAGAGTTGCGAAAAAATTACCACCCATTCCACAATCACCGACGGATATATTCCGTCGATAATTTCCATTACTATTATCGACGAATATATTCCATCGGTATTTGACACGGAGTTTTTAAATATTTACCACCCATGCCACAATCACCGACAGATGGTTCATCGGTAAACACTATTGGAAACACAGATGGACTTATTATGTCGGTAAAATTCTCGCAGGTAATATTTTTTTGGCGCACTTCGTCGTTTGTAATATTGGCGGTGGTCCGTCGATGTTTGGTTTTTTTTATTACCGCTAGAATTGGCAACAAAACAAGAAATTACCGACGATCCAAATTCCAACAGAAAGAATCTGTCGGTGAGGTTGTTCGTGATTTTTTTACCGATGGTTTGGGTGCCTCACACCGACGGACCAAATCCGTTAGTAAAACTGTTTAATGGTGTAGTGTAGGTCTGGCTGTAACACTAGACCCAAAAGCCTTAGATGTGGGGTTTGGCTACATGGCCGTGTTATGAAAGTATGATAACTAAATAAAAAAAAATTTAATATTAAATAAAAAAATTAAAAAAAAAACAAGATTAATTGAAAAGGAAAAAACAAAGAAAAAAAATAAAGCAACACTATTCCAATGAATAATGCTTTGTGGTGAGGGGTACAGTAAAATCCCCTTATGAGATAATGATAATCTAATGAAAAGCACGAATCATGAAGTTTAATTCTCAATCAAATCGATATTAAAAGATGAAAATCAAAGAAAAAAACTAATTAAGAAAAAGAAAAGAAAAATCTAAATCAAATAAGTTAACCCACCAAACCAGGTTAACCCGTCAAACCAGGTTAACTTGTCAAAATTAGGATTCATGTAATGAGAGTGTGATAACTAAATATAAACAAATTTAATATTAACTACCTAAATTAAACAAAAATAAGATTAATTAAAAAGAAAAACGCAAAAAAAAAAAAAAAAAAACTATAACTAAAAGGGATCTGCCTTTCACTGTGGATTTGCACAGTGAAAGGCTAATGCCTTTTAGTATGTGTATAATATTAACCCTTTTTGTTTTTTTATCCTTATATTAAAAGTGAATATTATTTTCTTTCAATTTTTTTTTTAAATATGATTTTAAAACATAGATCAAAATCCTTTGAAATTTTACAAAAATATTGTAAAATTCATGCAATATATTAAAAAAAAAAAACAATGCAAACGGTGCTTTAATTTTTCTTAAAAAAAGATGCTAAAAAATAACTTTTATAATAAAACAATGCCATATATAGGAAAAGTTTTTTTTTTAATTATTTTTTAGACTTTGTTTGATAAAACAATTTATAATAAAACAAACCAAAATAAAGCCTAAAGGGTGTTTGCCAGCTGCACCGTTAAACCAAAAAACCCTTAACAAAAAAGATGGCAAACCAAACAAGGTACAAGTTCTTTAACCCAGATTGTTTTATGAGCAAACCCAACTGGGTTGACCCGACTAGGTAGAGTCGACTAGGTTGATCAGAAATCTTTGGTTCGTTCATAACCGAACCATAAACTCTGGTTCGATTTGAAAACAAAACCAAATCCAGAAACATATTAAATTTGCCAAAAACTTGAACAAAACGGATGAAATGCACCAAAAAAAATGAAAAACTAGAAGAACACCAAACGTGAATCCAACAACATGAACTCATATTTAGACCAAATTTGGTTAAATAAAAAGCACATACGTGTTGGAAATCATGAAAGAAAAAATAATCTAGCATCCAATCTCGTAAATTTTCACTCAAAATTCACAGTTTTATCAAAATGAGTTTCAATTCAAAACTGAAAGTTAAGGCTTAAAATCTATTATAAACATGTTATTTATGCAAATAAACAATAGATTACTTGTTAATCATGTCCGAAGAAGTGTCCTGGACAAAGCAATGGACTAAAATTGGTCTAAATCATATAGCTAAGGCAATGTTCTTGGGAAGAACACGAAGAACAACCTAAAACCGAACCCAACAAATGTGAAATTCAAATTAGACCTAATATGGGCAAACCCAAGGGATAGTCATGTTGGGAATCATGCAAAAATCTATAATCTAGCATCAATTTATTTAAATTTTCAACGAATCAATACAATTTGGCCAAAAATAGGTTATTGATGCTTATGAATCATAGATTATTGACTAATCAACTCCAGAGAATAGTTCTGCATAAAGAAATGGAGCAAAATTAGTCCAAATCATGTATCTAAGGTAATGTTCTTCGCAAGAACATGAAGAACATTGCCCAACCAAAAACCTAGCAACATGTCCAAAATATAGCCACTGTCAAGCCTTCAAAACTCATATTTTTTGCTTCTAAAACATGTTTTTTTTTTTAATCTCAACAGGACACACTAACACACACAAACATATTTGAATAAAAAACACCATAAAAGAAACATCAAAACACCAAAATCAAGCTAGAGGCATAAATCTAAAATAACAACTGAATACAACTTATATGTTCATGCAATATGGATTCAAAATTAGCTTTTTGAGCATATTTTTTGCATGAACATGCATAGCAAAGTCAAGGTAAACACCCTTACATTAATATGCATAAGCTAGGTCAAAACACAAACTAAAACAACACTATATATATAAAAAAACAAACTTAAAACACCAATAAATAATATAAATATAGAACCAAAAATGAATAAAAAACAACTAAAACAGGCCATAAGGACCTACTTTTGGATTAGCACTTCTCTCCTCCTCCTTATCTCCTAGCACCCCCATTTCTAGGTTATTCCCTAAAATTGCATATTTTTCTTTTCAAAATAAAAATCAAAAAATAAAATAAAGGCCAGCAACGTGGAGAAATTAGGTCATGGAGGATCTCAAACATATGAAAAAATCAATCTACAACTTTGGAGGAAATTCAAGGCCTAATTATACCTTATTATGCTAAAAATGGAGAAATCATGCAAATTTAAGATCAAATTAGATGATTATTGCACGAATCTACATAAAAATTAAGTCCAAAAACATAATTATTTTTTAATAGGCCAATTTGATTTAATCATGGGCCAAATTAAATTTTAATTATGTTCAATAATTAAATTGTGTTCAATTAAAACATTTAATTAAGTGCAAAGACTTAATTATACTTTAAATGGGTTAAATTAATTTTATTAGGGCCTGAATTGGTGAAACATTAAGTTAGGGGGCCCAATTTGAGATTAATTCAAAAAATTCAAATTTTAAAAAATCAAATTTAATTTTTATCAAGTCAATTAATTGAAATCAGGATCTTGATCACAAGAAAATTAAAGTTTTAGGGGTGAATTAAGGGTTAAATTGAAGAAATTCGTAGCTAAAGACCAATATGCAAAAGGCTTCGAACTATAGTAGCTTAATTGATTGAAATATGAGGTGAAATTGAAGAAATTAAAAGTTTAATGGTTAATTGAGGGTCAAATTACATAAATCCAAAATCAAGGACCAAAGTGAAAAAGGTGTGCCAAACTGGGGCTTAAATTGAAGTTGTACAGTGGCTAAATTGCATAATATTTAAAGTGTAAAGCCAATCCGGAGTGTACGTGAGATCAATTAGAAATTGAAGGACCAAAATGATGTCGCTAACCTTCAATTTTCTTTGAAATGAGAACTTAGGGAGGCTACTTTGCAATGCATTTAATGCCTTTAATCTTCACCAAATTTGACAAAACTTGCACGCTAATGCTCACTTGACATTTCTCTACAACCTAGTATGGTCCATTCAGGCTGATTAACAACACAATAGTCGCGATGTTGGCCTCAAGTGACAACCTTGGGTAGCCTTGAACTGTCAGATTTGACTGTTCATGGTGCCTACTTTGAAACAATGATTGAGATCATTTCTAGCTGAATCAAGGGCATAAAGTTTTCTCTAGTGAAGACAAGATTATCCTCATTCACCCCCTATAAATAGAGGTGGATTCTATGGCTTGAGAATAAAGAAATTTGGGTCAAAAGTAGGTGAAAAATGAGCCTCCCCCATCAATTTTTCTTCATCACCGACATTTCCTTCTATTCTTTCTCTCTCACCGCTGCCAACCACCTCATATTTTTAAAAAGTAAAAAATAGATATTATAACTAGTTTATGATGATACATTAGGATTCGACCAAAATATCAAAAACCCTTGACCAATTTATTTTATTTTATTTTATATTATATTAGGGTTTAGATGTAGACTTTAACATTTAGAGGTGTAAAACTATATAGTAGAGTATACTCTCAAGTATTAAAGATATAAAGTACAAAATAAACATAAAGGGAGATCTACCTTGAACTGTAGACAACACCAATGAATAGAAACTTGACCTAGAAAAATAATTAAACAACAATGCAGCTTATCTTAGGCAAGGTATATTGGGGGTGATATGTCTTCCCCTTGCACCACTAGTCCCTTACCCAGACTATCGCAAACCATAGGTACCTAGTAACCATAATACTAGGTGGCGACTCTTGAACCTTAATCATAATTTTATAATTAAACCCAAACCCATTTCTTTTCCCAACAATAATACCTCTTAGGAGGCACGAAAAGCTCGTCCTCACCTTGACATTGCACCCGTGACTGTATGGCGACTCCACTAGAAGTACCCTTGTCTAGTCGGACTAAGCTTTGCTTATTTGTTTTGGTCTTTTTAATTTTACCTCGTACTTTCACTACTTTGGCTTTTTTTTTATTGTTCAGGCATAAGTACATCAAGTATGGGTTGATGCCCTCGTGCATTTTGATTTCATGAGTTAATCCAATTCTAGGTTAGGTCGGGAGTAATGGTCGACCTCATGACTTTCAGTCGGGGTTCAGATTCGTGAAACATACAACTATGAACTAAATGTTTACTCGGTAATGACAGTCATATTGTGTACTAACCATTCCTTGTAAACCTCTATACTGCCTTCATGTAAGGTAGTTATTGGGTAATGTTTTTGACCTTTTTGAGACAAGGTAGAAAGTATACCCATCATGTATGTTGCTACCCATTTTTTGACCCATGTTTTTGATATATTTTCAAAAAATCCAAAAATAGAGAAAAACAAAGAAAATCCAAAAAAATATGTTTTTTAATATATTTTCGTCATTTTAGCATTTTCAACGTCGTCTAAAAAAAAAGAATTTGAATTTTTAAAAGATTTTCAAACGCGTTCAACTTTTCACGCGTCATTTTTAAAATCATTGATTTTCCTCGTTGAGTCGACGTTGATATTGTTCGTTTTCAAAAAATACAAAAAAAATAAAAAAAAGTCAAAATTTACAAAAAAAGAAAGAAGGTGAGGGACCAAGTTGAAAAACTTGGCAATATTTTTTGCCTATAAATACTGGTTTCCAACACTTGGAAATAGGGGGGGCAATTTTGACAACATCTAAAAAAAATACAAAAAAACCCTAACCTAAACCCTCTCCAAAAACAACCGCCCCCCTTGGTTTTTTGATTTCTTTTTTTTCTCTAGCCGTCGGCTGACTTCCTTCCCCACCAAACAAAAAACCAACACCAACTCTCAGCCCCTAACGGCTGCGCCTCCTTCCCTCACTTTCCCTTCCCCTGGCCAAGACCAGAGAACCAAAGGAGCGGCGCCTGATCTCCCTCACCCCTCTCTCGGTTGCAGCAAAATCAACCAAATCAGCCTCATTTTCCAACAACCCGACAGCCAGCCACATTTCCACAGCCCCCATTTCCACCGATCTTCCCTCAGCAGCTTCGTCCATCACAGCGGCCAGTTTCGTCCACCGCAGCAGCGCCCACAGAGCCGTCCCCGTCATCACCAGAACCACAGACCGGCCTTCTCTGGTGATATCTCCACAGCAGCTCCAGCTCCTTCCCCAACGGCACAACAGAACCGCAGATCGGTTCCCTTCGACAGCGGCTCCTATCCCCACCACCATCAGCGCCGACGATGCCCAACAACCCGATGTGCTGCAGGGATGAAATCTCGGGCAACGAACCGTGACCAACCCGAAAGAAGACGATCTGAAGAAGAAGAGGAAGGAGCAGATCGGAGAAGAAAGAAAGAACAAAAATCAGATCCGAAAAAAAAAAAACAAAGAAATAAAAGCTTAAAATAGACTGTGTTGTGCGTTTGTTTTTGTTGTAGATGATGTGGTTTCTTACCGTCTGCGGGGAGGGAAAAGGAAGAAGAAGCAGAATCCGGCCAACCCATTTTTTCCGGCTTTCTCGCGGCGGCGCGTGAACCCACGTGCCGCCGCTTTCCAGCACTGTTCACGCGCCTAGCTGCCTCCCTCAGCACTGTTCAGGCAGACCCAGAATGCTTTTCAGATTTGTGTTTCTTGAATTGTAGGGATTATTTTTATAATTTTGAGTTGTTGATGTAAATTTTTTAGTATTGAATTTTTATCTGCATTTTGTAAAAATGGATTTTGTAAATATGGATGTAAAAGAAAAGAAAAGAAAAAGAAAAGAAAGGAAACAAAAATAAAATAGTGAAAGTGTATGTGTGTGCTTGTATTTTATTTTATTTATTTGTATATATTTTTTAATGATAAAATTGCAAATATATTAAAGAAGAATTTAATATTTTGATCGGATCACGGTTCTAATTTCCGATGAAAAGACAATTATTAAAACTTCTTTAACACGTCAAAGCCACGAAGCAGCTTACCTCAGGTAGGGTGTGTTAGGGGTGCTAATACCTTCCCTAACCACAATCAGTCCCTTACCCGCGAATCTCTGACAAGACCAGTACATCCGGTTTCCTAGTAGCTCGAAATCAATTACTAGGTGGCGACTCCAACAAACCAATTCAAGCAACGAACGCAACATACGAGACTTAAATCGCCAGCCCGATGCCGCGTGCTGATTTTTTTTTGGGGTGCGACAATGTAAAGGCCTAGAACCTTCCCTTAGAGTATGGACTCCCTAAACATTCATTTTGCATGGGTTTTTTCCATCCATACCCAATGTGTATATTTATTTTTGCATCCATAAACATGCATCCATTCATTGTAAATAACATAAATGCACCATATTGACTTATTGGTCCCTAAAAAATTTATAACACCCGACTCTAACTAAGAAATATAGAAGATGAACACCGCACCCACCATGACGCTTATTTTTAAGAAAAGTTGGAGTCTTTGAAGACAAGCGTGACTCGCCTCATTAGCCTACTTGAGCAAGCACTTAGAAATGCATTTGGTGAAGGTCTTTCCAACCACCCTGTCACCTTTATTCAGACCCCAACAACAATTCAGCTTGAAGAAAGAATGAGCAAATATGGTCAAGAGCCTCAATCCAATCCAATAATTATACAGTCAACGACACTAGCACCAACCCAATAGTCATAGATGCATTTGCCAAAAAGTCCCACAAGACCAAGTTATTTGATGGCATTGATAAAGATAATATGACGGTGTTGGAAGCTAAAATTAGAGCCTAAATTATTTGGGGTTGTAAAAATATGTCTGGTCCCGAATGTAGTTGTACCAAAGAAGTTTCGTGTTCCTGAATTTATCAAATACATTGGAACATAATGTCTCATGACTCATCTCAAGTCCTATTACAATAAAATGATAGAAATACTACACAATGAAAAACTATTGATGCACTTTGTCCATGATAGCTTAATTGGGCAGCATTAAACTTGTATATGAGATTGGACAACACTAAGATCCGGAGATGGAAAGATTTTGTAGATGCTTTTGTCAAGCAATACAAGTACAATATGAACATTGCTCTGGATAAAACTAGTTTGTCCAATTTAGAAAAAGGGGACAAAAAAAGCATAAAGAAATATCCCTAAAGATGGAGAGATATAACTACACAGGTGCATCTCCTACTCTTGGATAAAGAAATAGTGACTCTATTTTCCAACATGCTCAAGGCACCTTACTAAGAGCATGTGATGGGTAGTTCATCCTAGTAATTTACTAACGTTGTGGCAGTAGCTGAGCTTATAGAGGAAGGAGTCAGAAGTTGTATTATTTTTGCATTTATAGAGAAAAAAGAATTTAAAGGGAAAATGAGTAGGTCGATTATGTTGAAGGTGGCCACAAAGTAAGAAAAACCAATTTCAAAACTACCACACTCCATCCCAAATTGCCAACATCAATCTCAACTCTCTATTTCCCACCAGAAAACCTGAGCCCTTAAACTTCCAAGCCAATTTGAAAATTTTCCAAAGAAGAACTACCAAATAGTCTAAGAATAGCTACCCTTATTATCACTGCCCTTAAACAAGATGTACCAAAAACTATTGAGCATCAGGCATGTAGCTCTAGAACCACTCATCCCGCTGCGCTAGCTTACCCTAACTGGTACAAACCTGACCTCACCTGCAAATAACATGTTGGTGTTACATGACATAACATTTATTCATGCAGTGTCTTTTCAGCTCATGCATTTGATTAAAACTGGATGGATAATGTTCAAAGAAACTCCAAATATAAGTACAAACCCCCTACCCAATCATGCTTTAGGTAGTGGATCGGTGAATGCATTGAAGGTGGAATGTCCGGGAAATATGAAAGCACCAATAATGAAGTCAGGGTGTGAAGAAGGTAGCATAAGTTCTTGAGGAATTCAAATTTAAAGGCATGTTTGCGGTTTGCTATCCACACCATTAAGTAAATGCCTACAAAAGCTTTTGTAAGCAGAATGGTCAAAAGGGAAGTTTACTAGAGTTAGAAAATGGAGCCTGCCCCTACTGTGTCAAAAAATAATTGCCTCTATTTGATCATGCCTACAAAGTTAATTTGATTTTGTCATATTTCAACCTGTTTTAGTCATGTCGGGAATTTGGCTCATAATGCCATAAGACTTTTTCTATTAAAGGAGCTTTTCTTATTAATAAGATCATATGCTTTCTTGTGTTCATGATGTGCCTTCATTTGTTGTTGTTTCATACAAATAACACACCTACACAAGCACACCCTTTCACTTATAAAATCACTGCACCAATAATTATTTGGTATCTTCCTCTTTTCTCTATATAAAAAAAAAACTACACATGATCCCATGTTTTCACAAAGATTTTTGCAAAATCAAAGTTATAATATAAAATAGAAATCAAATTGGTGTTTGTTCAAACAAAAAAGTTCTAGAAATTCAAGTGATCTCCTAGAGAGGTGACAATACATCTATAAAAGAAAAACCTGAAAACAACCCAAACATTATAAGATTACTTCAAAGCTGAATTTTAGCTACATGAATAATGAGAAACATTTTGCGTATTCGCATGAAAGAAAGCAAAGCTTGCCGAAGAGGATCACTTGTCGAAGAAGATCGCGGCCATTTCTGGGTTATTCATCAAAATTATATATTTTTCTTTCCAAATAAAAATCAAAAACTAAAATAAAGGTTGGCAATGTAGAGAAATCAGGTCAAAGAGGATCTCAAACAAATGAGAAAATCAAGCTGTAATTTTAAAGGAAATTTGAGGCTTTATTGTACCTTATTATGCCTAAAAATAGAGAAAAAATGCAAATTCAAAGTAAAATTAAATAATTATTGGTCGAATCTACATAAACATTAATTCCAATAACATAATTAAATTTTTAGCGGGCCAATTTGATTTAATCATGAACCTAATTAAATTTTAATTATATTTAAGAATTAATTTAGGTTCAATTAAAGGATTTAATTAAATGCAAGGACTTAATTATACTTGAAATGGGCCAAAATCATTTTATTAGGGGCTTAATTGGTTAAACATTAAGTTTGGAGGCCCAATTTGAACTTAATTATGAAGATTGGAATTGAAAAACTAAAATTATTTTTTACTAAGTCAATTGATTGAAATTAGAGAGAAAATCAAAAGATAATTAAAGTTTTGAGGTTAATTAAGGGTTATATTGAAGAAATTCATAGTCAAGGACCAATTTGCATAAAGTTCCAAACTATAGGGGCTTAATTGATTGAAATATAGGGTGAAATTGAAGAAATTTAAAATTAATGGTCAATTGAGGGTCAAATTGCATAAATATAAAACCAACGATCAAAGTGAAAAAGGCGCGCCAAGTCGAGGATGAAATTGAAGTTTTATATGGGCTAAATTGCATAATATTTAAAGTTTGAAGCCAATCAGGGTTGTATTTGAGATCAATTAGAAATCAAAGGACCAAAACGCCTTTACCAAAATAACGTTGTTTTGGTTACTATTCATCCTCTTCTTCAATTTTCTCTTAAATGACAGTCTAGGAAGGCTACTTTGCAAGTGCATTTAATGCCTCTAACCTTCACCAAATTTGACAAAACTTCCATGCAAATGCTCACTTGACATTTCTCTACAACCTAGTATGGTCCGTTCATGTTGATTGACAACATAATAGTCATGGCGCCGGCCTAAAATGGCCAGCTCAAGCAGCCTTGAACTGTCAGATTTAACAATTTTTTGTACCTACTTTGAACCAACGGTTATGATCATTTTTAGCCGAATCAAAGGCTGAAATTTTTCCTTGTAACAACAAGATTACCCTTTTCTACCCCCTATAAATAGGGGTGGATTCCATGGATTGAAAATAAAAAAATTTGGGCCAAAAGTTGATGAAAAACTAGCCTCCATCACCTGTTTTCTTCCCAGCCAACATTTCCCTTTATTCTTTCTCTCTCACCATTGCCAACCGCCTCTCCACTAGTTTTTCCGCCACCAGCTCCGCCATGTGTCACCAGCATGACCACCGGTTGGCCACCCTCACGTCTGGAATAGCCACCGTGAACGTCTCTCTCTCTCTCTCCTCTACAAAACTCTTCTTCTTCCCTCGTGACCAATGGCGACCACCATTCCTTGTGGTGAAGCCTCCTAAGCCACTGTCCGGGCCTCTTCATCACGACCGCAATCCCTGAGCCAATTGAGCTCCCCTTCCTCTTCCTCTTCTTCTTCTTCTATTCATTGCATGAACAATAGACATGGATTATAATTCACGTTCTACTGTTCATGCATGAATTATAATTCGCATCCACTGTTCATGTAGTGAACTTTGGGTTAGGCCTAACCCTAAATGAAAAGAGAAAGAAAGATATGTTGGGTCAAGATCGGCCCAAATTCTTTTTTCATCGAGATTGCCCAATCTTTCTTGGGCTGAGTTCTGCCTAGTTAGTTGGGTCAACCCAGCCCATATATATATATATATAGAAAATCACAGTTTTTTTGAAAGGGTTTTTTTTTGTTTTTATATATATATATATATATATATATAAACAAAAAAAAACCCTTTCAAAAAAACTGTGATTTTCTCAAATGTTTTCCTACCAATTTTGCATAATATCGGGCTATATATTTACATTGTAAAATATAGATCCGGTATTAAAATACCTAGTTTTCTTAGAAATATTTGTAAAAAAAATTTAAAAAATCTCAAAACTTAAATTAATTTCCTCTTAAAAAATTGTTTTTATGCATATGGTCAAATCCTAAAAGGTTTCCAAATATATTTTCATAAAAAAAAATTAAAAAAAATGCATTTTTCTCATGTTTTAAAAAAGCAAAAAATGAATATCGTAACCATTTTATGATTATCCATTAGGATATGACTAAAATGTCAAAAACCCCATAGTATTTTATATTAGGATTTGAATGCAGACTTTAATATTTAGAGGTGTTAGACTACACAATAGAGTATACCCCCAAGTATTAAAGATACAAAGTGCAAAATAAATACGATACTAAAATTCAAATTTTAGAACGTTAGGATTTAACATGATAAGATAGAGACTCTCTCATGAATGGAGATCTACCTTAAACCGTAGACAAAACCAACGAATATAAACTTGACTTAGAAAAATAATCAAACAACAATGTACCTTAATATAAACAACATCACACCCGCGATTGCCACTACTTAAATCACCACCCTACCATAACAATTGTCCCTTCTTTTGCAACAGCCATAGTCTTATGAGCATCATCGCCCATTAAATTCCATTAACTTATTTTTCATATTATTACTTATTAAATATTTTAAAATTAGTTCTAAGTAAGATGTTTTATTCTAAAATATTAGGATATAAAATAAAAAGTGAATGCTTTTTCCTTTAAGTATTATTATTTCTTACGGTTTAATTTCTATAAATTAGCTCTATCAACAATATGTGTGTGTATACATATATAATTACAAACAGCATCTTATATTTTAGTTTGTTTTTTATTTTAAATCTAAGGTTTAAAAAATTACAGTTTACTTCCTAGACCTTATATACACGCTAGCACTAATATCGTTAAAAACATTCAACAAGAAATATATTATTCATATTCATTTTAATAGTTATAAAGCTCTTGGAGCATCAGAAAAACAAAATTACCATCCATAATTTGCAATTAATTACAATAATGTTATCCATAATTTCATGAACACAAAATTCTTTTAAACATTTTATCAAACAATTTCTGAGCATCATTGGTATTTGTTTTCTACTATATTTGGAAAGAAAGTAACCAAAGAATTCATAATAGTGTTGCATATAAAAAATTAATACAATTCATTTATTCATTCAAGAAATACAATTTTAGACCCACCCATCAAAACAAGAACAAGAATAGAAACAGAATTTGTTAACAACTCCAAAGTCAGGTCGGATGAAATCAACATTTTAAGTAGCTTAATTTTTCTATGAGCACTTCCATGCTTGTCTTCCAGTGTTAGTACACTAACAGAAGCAATCAGGTAAGTATGGATGTTTTGTTGCGGTGAGAGTGAAACCTGTAACAGTTGCTAACGGGGAGTGATTTATACCTTCCAGTTTGGACATAATTTGCTGAGGGGAGTAATAAATTTACAGACAACGAACATGTGGAAACTACGAAAGGTTGCATTTTGCGGTCATTTGAAGCTTAATTACTAAAAAGAATTTCCTGCCAAAGTTTATCACAGCCTGATAAAATCAAAGGGCGGTCATCATCGACAAGCCGGAAGAATGATTGCAGCTCATTGATAGAAGAACCTTCTCAGTGTCCATGCGTTTATTATATAAAAGGAAAATTTTGATTTTTTTTCGTTGATTAAAGAGACTTCCTATTAATCTGATTTTTTCGTTGATCATCGAGACAAATTATAATTTTTCAGATCTTAGATCGAAGAGATAAACAAACCTAAAATATAAGGGTTTTTTTTTTAATTATTTTTATTAAATAATCATCTCAACCCAACAACTTAAACTGTTAAGTGAGGTATCAAAATATAATTTATATTATTTTCTAACACACCCCTTCAAGTAAAAACCTTTTGGGCTTGAAACTTGCACAAATTCACATTACATTGTGTTTAATTTTTTATCAAATAAATGAAGATAATGAGATTCGAACTCGTGACTTCGTGATCATTAAGGTTCTGATATTATATCAAAAAATCATCTCAACTCAATAGCTTAAACTGTTAACTGAAATCCCAAGATATAATTTATATTATTCTCTAATAATCATATATATAGATATAATTTATATTATTTTCTAATAATTCATATATATATATATATATATATATATATATATAAAACATAGCTCTCCACCATATTTGTAAATCAGCAAGAGACCACGTAGATTTTCTTGTCTATGCACATTGACTTGCTTTCTTATGCTTCAAACATGAGTTCACTTTTACCAACATTCCACTATTACCTTGAAAGAAAATTAAACCACTAATGATGACTAAAACATGAAAAGTAAAACACAAAGACAATGATTGATGTTGGTTAAGGAAGAACAGTCATTATATATAAGGTATGTCTTAATTTCTTTGGCTCTGAGTGGTAAATTTTCCCTCTTCTTCATGCACACATTGCCGGTGTTTGATACTTTTAAGTCAATGGTGCTCGCATATATTCCGCCTGCTGCCCCAGCATGTAGTAAAAAGAAGCCCAGGAACCGCATGGTTTGATAGTTTGGTTAAATGTCGAGCAGATTTAAGAGAAAAATGCTCAATACATGTGCCCTAAAAGCTGAACCATATGTTGGTCGGTGTCTCTGGAAAATATCTGCTAATTCTACAACCAAAAAGGACAAGGAAAGAAAAGAAAAACAAAATAACTTTATTATATAAATGTTGTTGCATGTGGTCTGTGAAAGATTGGCTGGTTGCGGCTTCTGTCTCACTTTACAAGGTCTTGTAGGCTTTTTGGACATTAGCTACAAATGGAAAGCTGCCTCATTATGTTACAGTATAAGGAATCTCCATCCATTGTGTGTGGTGACAGACTTTTGTGTGTTACAGTTAAAATCTAGATTTTTTTTTTGTTGTAAATTAGAATTGTTGATCTAAAATATCAGCAAAATAAAATGGTTTTAAAAGATTTTAATTAAATACCACAATTTGTATGTTAGCATTTTGTTACTGTCTAGAAATAGAAGGGACAAAGATAATGGGAACAAAAATATATATGGTTAAAGAGACAGACAAAAATATAAAAATAAATGTCTTTGAGATAATTTTAGAATAGATTTCTATACTTTCAAAATAGAAGATACAAAAAGATCATGTCTTCAGATAAAATATTTATTAGTTTATATTTTTAAAATATCATTGTAAAAAACTCTCAATTTTAAAAGTGTTCAATTCAGACATGTAAAGATAAAAATGGTTAAGTTTTAAAACCCAACTCAGTTGAAAGGATTAACACGGGTTATCATAAGCATGTTTTAAAATGCAGAAATGGATATCATAACTAGTTTATGATTATCCATTATGGCTTGGTCAAAATACAAAAAAAACCCATAACAATTATTTTGTTTAGAATGTTAGGAATTACTTACATTTAGAAAATAAATATGATGCTAAAATTTAGGCCTTAGCACAATTAGGTTTTAACCCGATAAGGTAAAGACTTCTTCACGAAAGAAGATCTACGTAAAACTTTAGACAAGACCAATGAATAGAAAGAAAAAAAAAATCACAACAAATAGAAATAACAGTACAAGCACAAGAATCAACTAAAATTAGCTCCCCGGCAACAGCGTCAAAATTTGTTGCGATGTCACGGTCGCACAAATTAATTATCCTAACTTAAAACACAACACACAAGATAGTATAGAGCATGCAAGGGGTCGATCCCATGAGGAAGATTTAGTTGAGATTTTTATGCTATACGTTATGCAATTACGGGGGTTTTGATTTGTGATGATCTAAACTATGAAAGAAATTAAACTAGCAAACAAAATCAATTGAAATTGAAATTTATCAAGAAAACAAACATTGGTCGCAAGCACACATCCACCAACGGAAATTAGAACCGATCCTTGAAACAAAACTTTAATTTATATTCTGAATTTTATATTTTCTTAACGTTGATTAATTAACGGATTCGCCGTATAATTAACCCTAAGCAACAATCACAATGCCCGCATTAATGATTTAGTTCAATGGCAACCCTAAGAACTAGATAAATTGATTGATCTCTTGACAACCAAGCTGTCTGCAGTTGTGTTCCTTTATTTGAGTGTTCTCCCTAAGTTTAATAATGTAGTTCCACCACAATTATCAAGCTTAGTTGCTTTACAAGTTCATATATCACAACTTCGGTTTTGATATCAAACTTAGCAATAGATTGCTCACAATAATAACTTAGAGTCCGCTCTAGCAATTATCAACAATCATAGAAAATATGCATAGGAAAACAATCATACTCATTCATAATATAAACTGAAAATAAAAGGAAGAATAAATCTCACGGTTCTTGAAATCCAAAGGTTTGTTGTGTTCTTGTAACCAAGAAAACGAGCTTAGCCTTGCATATCTATGCAAAAACTACCCCTAAAGATAGAAGAAAGCATTATTTTTTGTTTGTAGAGAGGAGAGTTTGTGTTTCTTCACTTCTAGCTGTTGCCCCCTTTCTGCCCTCTTTCCCTTCTCTTTTTCTTTTTATATGCTAAGAAACCCTAATCCTTATTTTACAAAATAACCCTCATTTAAGTTGATAATTTACATTTAAATACTTCAATAACTATTTTGCTAAAAAATGAGAAATAGCTTTGCATTAAATCTTCAAGCTTTGACTTAGTCAGAAATCCAAAAAAATTAAGTTTGCATCAATTGGACTTCTGCAGCTCCAGATATTGAATTTTTAGTGGGAAATTATCAACATTGGCAGACTATGAGATTTGACTTTGAAGGATGTGATTTACATGATCTTTCTCTTTTTATTTTTCTTGCATTAAATTTACAGAAAGATATAGATGTTAGCTTTTTAGTGCCACTAGAATCACTTCATTACGACCTCTAGAACTCACGCTCTACACAAAACATCGACTGAACATCAAATCTGCCAATTACCTCCAATTTACTCCTTTTTGCATCTTTCATCCAAAAATGCCTTCAAAACATAAAACAAAGAATATCAAGGCATTTTATATATATAACATGGGCAAAACACTAGTTAAATGTGGGTGAAACTGTCGAATAATATGATTACATCAAATACCCCCACACTTAGCTCTTGCTCGTTCTTGAGAAAGGATATAATTATGACTAATCTCTTAATCTCCCATCAATGTCCAAGAATATATGCATTATAAACAATAAGGATAAAGAGTATAAATTTTCATGAATTCATTTACATGCAAACTTTGAAACTCAATTAATTGTCGGGATTTAAATAAAATCTATGTCATGCCAAAGTGATAGGTCCTCTCATTGATATGCTCTCCAACACTCACGTGTTTAGGGTTTATCTGTTTCAATCTCTCAAATTCAATCAATGAATATATTCTACCATACGCTTGCTCTTCAATCTCATCTCCATTACTAACATATTACAAGTAATGCATGAATTAAAATGTCTTATTTTTCTATTGTAATGGGGCTAAGGTTAAGGTGAGGAAAAAGAAAGTAAAAGGAAAGGTTCAAACCAAAAAAAGTAGAGCATTCTAAAAAGAATTATATTTCAAACAAGATATTCCATCAACGCACTTAAATTTTTCATTTTTAATCACCAATGCTTAATTTCTTTTTATTTCAAGCTCTTTCAACATAAACCTTAAGAACATAAAGGAATGCTTTTTTATTTTTTCTTTTTCACCTTTGGCAACTTTGCCCATCTTTTCATCAAGCATCACTTCTTCTTTATTTTCACATAATTTCCAACTATAATTCCATGAGATATGACAAGTATATGCTCTACTAATCCTTAGCTAGGGGAAAAGGAAAACATATAAAAAGTTAAGGCTTATACATGGATAAAGCAAAGAAAAGATAAACAAGCTCAAAAAGGGCTCACTAAGGATAATATGTTTTAGGTTGGCTTTTTGGCTCAAGTGGTTAAAATTCCTAATGCCATTATCATCTTCATGTATATATGTAATGCGAACATAATCTCAACAAGATATGAAGCAAGTTCTAGAGATACATATCATTGAAAGAATGCACAACTCAAAAGTTTGCATTGGTATAACACTATAAAGTCAACATGGCATATTCTCAAAGTCAATCTCTAAACCAGAGTCATTCATTTGATTTATATCTTCATTTATCTCAACTAATTCTCATACATAATACTCATATTCTCAAAAACCAATGGGAGTTCAAAAGATCAAACATAATGTTATTTTATTTTAGAATAACAAAGAAAATCAAAATAAGAAAACCAACATTCTCCTAATACCCCCACACATAAAATACAACATTGTCCTCAATGTTGAAATAAAAGAAAAGGAATATAGGAGAATGACAAAAATAAAGTAAAATATGAAAAATAAAAGATCAGGGAAAAAGAAAGCAAATCTGTTTTTTTTTTTTTTTGTGCTGGGTTGCCTCCCAGTAAGCGCTTTTGCTTTATGTCATTAGCTCGACATGTTGCATGCTCATTCTTCATAGATTGGTTCAGCTAACTCCGTAGAAGCGATGAGTTCTGTCGTCTAACCTTTAATAGAAAGGTTTCAAGCGATGCCCATTGACCTTGAGTACTTTGTTGGTTTTTAAACTTGCAATTTCAACTACACCATAAAGAAAAACATTAGAAACAACAAAGGGTACAATCCAACAAAAGCGCAACTTTCCAGGAAAAGTTTCAAACACGAATTATAAAGAAGGACTTTGTCTCCAACATTAAACTCTTTTCTTGTAATCATTCGTCCATGAAGACTTTTGATCTTTTCTTTGTAAATCCTTTCATTCTTATAAGCATCATTTTGTATTTCTTCCAACGTAATTTCAATCTTTTTAGGCACCAAAAGGATAGGTGCCACCCATTCATTGTCCATGATGGGGTGAATGACTCTTGCATCATGTGGAATAGTTTGCAAAGCTTGCAAAGCCAATGTTGATTCATGCATGTTTTAGGGAACACATATATGCCTCTCCATCTCTTCTATCTTGGTATAATCATAGCCATAGCTCAAAGCTACACTTAATCCATCCTCACTATCAAAATCAAAAATCTGTTGCACACACTTATCAACTTGGTCATAGCATATGATAGAATAAACATTGCTATAAGGATATTTCATTGCATCATGAAAATTAAATTTATTTTTTTCATCTCCTACATCCATAGACAAAGTATCTTTATATTGGCAATTTTCAAGAATGGTCTCCCAAACAATATAGGAGTGTTGTTTGAAGAATCACAAGAATCATGTTTCATATTAAGAATATAAAAATCACATGGAATAACCAAACTATCAATCTTGACTAGGACATCTTCTATCACACCAAGTGGATAAATAAAACTACGATCCGCAAGTTGTATTACAGTACTAGTTTTATTCAAAGGCTCAAAACTAAGAGAATCATAAACATGTTTAGGCATAACACTAATGGATGCACCTAAATCACATAAGGCCCTTTTAAAACTAGCATTACCAATAGCACATGGGATAGTAAACGCGTCTAGGTCTTTTTGCTTCAAAGGCATATTCTTTTGAACAACAGTAGATACAACTTCACCCATACTTACCGTTTCATAACCTTTTAGTTTGAAAGCTCTCTTGGTAGTACACAAGTCCTTCAAGAATTTGGCATACTTGGGAATTTGCTTGACAACATCAAGCAAAGGAATGTTGAGTTCCATTTTCTTAAAAACCTCTAAAATCACTTTTTCTTTGTCTTCTTTCTTTGACCTAGAAGAACTCACAGGAAAGAGTGGAATTTTTTAAAACTGAAATTCATTGAGTGAGGAGTTAACTTTGGAGTGTTGGTCGTTGTTTTGGTTTGCGAAGGAGGAGGATGTTTCTTCTTTGTACTCAATTCGGTTTCTATCTCTTCTTCTTCCTCCATCTCAATCTGTTTCGACCTTTGCCTTTCAAGTTCTTTCCCACTTCGCAGCATTATTGCACTAACATTCTCTTTTGGATTCAAAGCTTGGGAGGGCAATTTTCCATTCATTTGTGCTTCTAATTTCCCTACACTTGAAGCTACTTGCCCAATTTGCTTTTGCAAGTTGTGAATACTTGACCTTGTTTCTTGTTAAAAAAACATGACATTTTGTTGCAAGGTCACAGTGTTAGAAGCCAAAGTTTTCATCATCTCATGAAGATCATCATTGGATGACAACCCCATAACATTGGAGTTTGTGAATGGAGGGGGTTGTCTTGCTTGATAATTTTATTGGGATTGAAATCCATGGGGATGAAACTGTCGCTTTGATTGCCTTGTTGAGGTGGGTTCCCATAGCGTAAGTTGGGATGATCTCTCCAGCCAGGATTGTACGTGTTGGAAAAAGAATCATATTTACGATGGGGTTGTCCGTTGAATGCTCCATCAACTGCATTAGCATGTTCAATGTAATCTTCTTGCATTGTTGGGCACATAGCCAAAGCATGTCCTTGTAAGGAGAATATGCTACAAACTTTCACCTGCTGTACATTTCCACAAGACAAAGAACGCACAAGAGAAGTAAGATCATTAACTTTATTTTCAAGGTTAGAAATACTTACCTCATTTACTTGTTTATTTGAGAAGTCTACACGGGGGCCAAATTGTTTCGAGTTGGATGCCATGTTTGAGATCAATTGGTGTGCAGCCTCAGGTGTCTTATCTACCAATGCCCCTCCACTTGCAGCATCAATGATACTACGATCAGTAAGCATTAATCCTTCATAGAAATATTAAATGAGTAGCTGATCAGGTATTTGATGATGAGGGCATTGAATGCATAGTTGCTCAAATCTTTCCCAATACTCAGAAAGTGTCTCTCCATGAGATTGTCGAATCCCACATATTTCTTTCTTATGCAGGCAACTCGAGATGCTGGAAAATACTTTTCAAGGAAGATCTTTTTCATGCCATTCCAAGTTCCAATTGAACCTGGAAAAATGGAGAAAAGCCATGCCTTTACTGCCCCATTTAAAGAGAAAGGGAAAGCTTTCAATTTAACCTATTCTTCATCAACTCCATCCAGTTTCATGCCAACACAAACCATATGGAACTCCTTGAGATGAGTATGAGGATCTTCTCTTGCAAGACCATTACATGCTGGTAGCAAATGTATAAAACCAGATTTGAGCTCAAAGTTTACATTATTGTCGATGTTTATGCACAATGGCTGGTTTTCCACATTAGGAGCAGCAAGTTCCTTGAGTGTTTGTTGTCGTGCAACAACCACGGTGTTAAGGCAAACTTCCTTTCATAACCTGCGTAAAGTTTTTTCTATTTCGAGATCCAACTGCACTTGACTTTAATTAGTTGAATGGGTTACTGGAATAAATCATCTAGAAAACTTAAAAGAAACCAACCACACAAGAGATTGAAAACAATGCAAGTTGTACAAAAATCCTACGCTAGAAAACTAAAACTGCCAGAAAATTAAAACTGCCAGAAAACCCTAAAAAACAATGGAATTTGGTCTCGATAGGGTAGGGCTAGTGAAAAATCACTAGTCCTATTCAGAACGTCGTTTTACTTTAGGATACAAAAGGACGACATCTAATACCACTAAAAAATTTGTTTTGAACAGTACCACAGCCATGAGTGAACAGTACCGCCGCAAGCAAAAATTATGTTTCTTTTTTTTCAGAAGAAAAATAAATAAATAAATAAATAATCACAGCAAATAGAAATAATAGTACAAGCACAAGAAACAACTAAAATTACCTCCCCGGCAACGACACCAAAATTTATTGCGATGTCGCAGTCACACAAATTAATTACCCTTACTTAAAACACAACACACAAGATAGTATAGAGCATGCAAAGGGTCGACCCTACGAGGAAGATTTAGTTTAGATTTTTATGCTATACATTATGCAATTGAGGGGTTTTGATTTGTGATGATCTAAACTATGAAAAAAATTAAACTAGCAAACAAAATCAATTGAAACTGAAATTTATCAAGAAAACAAACCTTAGTCGCAAGCACACATCCACCAATGAAAATTAGAACCGATCCTTGAAACGAAACTTCAATTTATATTCTAAATTTTTATCTTTTCTTAATGTTGGTTAATTAACGGATCCGCCGTATAATTAACCCTAAACAACAAATAATCACAATGCCCGTATTAATGATTTAGTTCAATGGCAGCCCTAAGAACTAGATAAATTGATTGATCTCTTGACAACCAAGTTGTCTGCAGCTTGTGTTCCTTTGTTTGAGTGTTATCCCTAAGTTTAATAACGTAGTTCCACCACAATTATCAAGCTTAGTTACTTCACAAGTTCATATATCACAACTCCGGTTTTGATATCAAACTTAACAATAGATTGCTCACAATAATAACTTAGAGTCCGCTCTAGAAATTATCAACAACAATCATAGAAAATATACATAAGAAAATAATCATACTCATTCATAATATAAACTGAAAATAAAAGAAAGAATAAATCTCACGGTTTTTGAAATCCAAAGGTTTGTTGTGTTCTTGCAACCAAGAAAACAAGCTTAGCCTTGCATATCTATATAACAACTACCCTTAAAGATATAAGAAAGCCTTATTTTTTGTTTGTAAGGAGGAGAGTTTGTGTTTCTTCACTTCTGGCTGTTGCCCTCTTTCTGCCCTCTTTCCCTTCTCTCTTTCTTTTTATATGTTAAGAAACCCTAATCCCTATTTTACAAAATAGCCCTCCCTTAAGTTGACAATTTACATTTAAGTACTTCAATAACTATTTTCATAAAAAGAAGAAATAGCTTTGCATTAAATCTTCAAGCTTTGACTTAGAGGAGCTAAATTACTGAAATAAAAAATTGGACACCGGTTTAGATGCTTCGAAACATAATTTGGACATGTTCCTTCACCAAACCTGTTTGCTGGCAAAATTTAGTTGTCATCTTTAAAAGTTAATCTCCCTCATATGACATTTTTTTTTTTTGCTGAAATTTGGAGTGATGATAGGTCTTTAAGTCAAGAATCCAAAACAATTGAGTTTGTATCAATTGGATTTCTGTAGCTCCAGATATTGAATTTTGAATGGGGAAATGTCAACATTGGCAAACTGCAAGATTTGACTTTGAAGGATGTGATTTTCATGATCTTTTTTTATTATTTTTCTTGCATTAAATTTACAGAAAGGTATGGATGTTAGCTTTTTAGTGCCACTGGAATCACTTCATTTCGACCTCTAGAACTCATGCTCTGCACAAAACATCGATTGAACGTCAAATCTGCCAATTACCTCCAGTTTACTTCTTTTTGCATCTTTCATCCAAATGTGCCTTCAAAACATAAAACAAATAATATCAAGGCATTTTATATATATAACATGGACAAAACACTAGTTAAATGTGGGTGAAACTATCGAATAATATGGTTACATCATGTTGAAATTAACACAATGGCACCTTATCATGTACCATCGAATAATATACCCAAAATGAGAGATTAAAACTAACACAAAGAACCATAAATTAGCCAAACAAATTGTTTTCATTTTATATCGAGTCAATTTCTGTTTTTAAAATGCAAAATAATCAAAGGATTGCATATAATGAATGGTGTGTGTTGGGTCTTTGACCAAGTTAATTTTCAAAACTAGCATTCTTTTGGTTTCATTTCAACAATAAGGTAGGAGTGGGCATGATCTTTGGAAGTCTATGGTTAGCTCTTAAGGAAAAGGTGATTGTGTGAAAGTAAGTGGTCTATTGATGGGGTTTACAAAATCCTTTATGAAGATAGTGTAGAAAAGCCTAGTCAAATCAGTTGATAATGCTCAAATTAAGAAAGAAAAGTATGGTTCAACTAAAGGCATCTACCCGAAAACCTTTTGATAATTGTTAGCAAGATGCACATAGCTAATTAGATGCTAGTTTTTGAAATAATTCAAGTTGAATACTTTATTAAAATCTTTTGTGGTAAAGCAACCAATGTCATACTTGAAGGGCATGGTCAAGCTTAATAAATAATGAGAGTATTAATTATTGTGGACAACTGAGGATGGGCACTACATTTATATTTGATTGAAGGATTAACTTCCAGTAAACTCGAATGAGCTTATGAATCGGAAAATTAAGAAAGCTTTGGATAATAAGTAAAGGCATCATATGACGACGGAGCATCAAAGAGGAAAGACTATATTTCAATCCAGGTAAGGATGCATGCATATCATCTAACCCCAAAACATTGCATGAATATTTTTGAATTTTTCAGGAAAAATCTTTAAAGACTTTTAGTAAAATTTTGATGAGTCTGAGTTGACAAAGAAAGAATTATTAACTTATGATAGCAAGGAATCTCAATTAAACCCTCCAATCAAGAAGGAAAATGAGGAGAACTCTACAAGTAGAAAATTCTCAAAAAGAGGAGAAGATCATCTCTACCATTAGGAAAAGTCTTCAGGTCAACCCTGCAATCAGGAAGCACCAAGTTTTTAAACCTCGCAATCGGGAAGTATCAGGTCAACCTTGCAATCAAGATGCATTAAGTTTTCAAACCCTACAATCGGAAACTATCAATTCAACCCTACAATTAGGAAACATCAAGTTTTCAAACTCCGCAATCGAGAAGTAATAAAAAATTGTGTTATAGTTAAAAAAAAATTGTCAAGATTAGGATTTCAGGTTATCCGAGTTGAAGATAAAGACAATTTCTGGGCTTATTAGTGGCTACTCTATTTGGGCATGGCTGATTTGTTTTCTCTAGGTTTAGGTAATGTTCTTCATGTTCTTAACCCCTAGATTTGGACCAATTTTGATCCATTTCTTTGCACATACATTTTTCTTATGCATAATTAACTAATAATATAGTTTTTATTCATATCAATAACATGTTTAAATGGTTTTAAATTCTAGGGTTTTGGTTTTGAACTGAAACCTATTTTGGCCAAATTGTGATGATTCATTGAAAATCAAAGTGAATGAATGATAACATGTTTAGATTATTGATATTTGCATGATTTTCAACATGTATATGCCTTCGGTTTGCCCATATCTGCTCTGGTTTAAAAGCCACGTTGTTAGGTTCACATTGAATGTTCTTAGTGCTTTTCCCAAAAACATTAGCTTAGCTACATGATTTTGACTTGTTTTGTTTCATTTATATTGCTAGAACCCTTCCTTATGCATGATCGACCAATAATCTAGTGTTTATTTACATCAATAACACAATTTCGATGGCTTTTAACCATAAGGTTTCAGTTTAGAATCGAAACTCATTTTGATAAAATTGTGATATTTTAGTGATAATTGAAGTGATTAGATGCTAGATTATTGATCTTTGCATGATTTCCAAAATGTGTCTTTGTTGTGATCAAATCCAGTTTGACTTGGAACCCACGTTGCTAAGTTTGGTTTCAAGTGTTCCTTGTGTTCTTGTGTTTGATTTTGTTCATGAATTTTTAAGTTTTTCTATTTTTTAGGTGTTTAATCTTTTTTTGGCTTTGGTTTTGCTTTTGGGTTGTTTTCGATTCAAAACAAGATTTTTTGTTCAATTTATGGTGGAACCAAAAATTTTAGGCCAACTTGGTCTGGTCGACCCAGTCAGGTCATGTAAAAACAATTAGGTCAAAGGGTCTTGTACCCTATTTGGTTTTCAATTTATGTTAAGGTTTTTTTTTGTTTAAAGGTGTGTTTGGCAAACATCCCTTTGATTTATTTTGAGTAGTTTTATTACAATAAAAAATGATTCTTTTCAAACAAAGCCTAAAAAATAATAAAAATATATATTTTTTTGCACATGGAAAAAATTCTAAAATTATTTTAGCATCTTTTTCAAAGAAAATTTAAAACATTTTTGCATGTTTTAAAAAAATATTACATAGATTTTATAATAAATTTGTAAATTTCTAAAGGATTTAACCAAACACTATTTTATGTCACGATTTACAATTACAATAACTAAAACCTTTTATTATTGGCAAATACAAGAACAAAATATGTCGCGATACTCAATTGGAACATATAACCAAACCCTCCAACCAAAACCTAAACAATACCCTAGGCCCAAACCCTCACTTAACTAAGGTCAAACCCTAGAATTAAATCTTAAAGAATACCCTAACCCCAAACCCTTACCCTAACTAATCTCAAACCCCCAAAATTAAATTATAAACACTAACACTTACACTAAGGTTAAATTCTAAACACTAACACTTATACTAAGGGTTTAGTGTAAGTGTTAGTGTTTAAAATTTAATTCATAAATACATTTATTCTTATCACATTATAATTAATGTACCGGTTCATGTATTAAGAAGTTTTAGGGATTAAAAATCACTAATCATGACAAGGACTTCATAGAAAAAAAAAATAACTAATCAAACCAAAGCCCAGACTCATGAGCTCACTAGCCAATCCACATTTTGGATTTAAAACTTTTGTTATCCAAAGTTAACCTTTGATAACAATTTCTCATTCATATTTAATTAGTTTTTAAAACATGTTAATATTTCAATAAAGATTTTAACTCTAAATATAAGTGGTTCTCATTTTTAATTCGATTTTAAATATGTCCATTACATGTTTTATAAAACCAATTTGAGCATAGGTTTAACTTCACACCTTCCTACTAAATAAACAACAAGCAAAACTTGTTTCTTCCCTACATGGGATTGAAGTTTTTAAAAGGTTTTGGGTATTTTCAAAACATGTCAACTAAGGATTTTTTTAGATTAATTTTTTATTTACCCACAATTTATTTAAATTGTATTAATATTTCTTGTTAAATAGTTTATTTTGAATCTCTCTTTTGTAGTGGCCTTAGAAGTGCTTTTCCAACATGACTTTACTGCTTTTATCTTGGAAACTATTGAAACCATTCTTTCCAATGAGATGACTCACAAGGCACAGATTCCTTAGGAGTGGTGAATCATTCCTGTCACAGGAAAGGAACTTTTTCTGGAAAAAAGAAGGAATATAATCACAAAGATGAGCTTTATATATTGTGATTTGCTCACCATGTTTGAAAGGTTTCCCCTGTCACAAGGAAATGCATTTGATTAAAATCCTTGGACAAAATCAACAAGAAAGAAAGAAAAATTATTTGACAAGAGATAATGGCAAGAAAAAGTGGATAGATGAAGTGAAAATTTAGACCAAGACATTTATCAAAATGTTGAATCTTCCACAAATAAAGTAATTAAACAGAGCGGAATCCGGCATGATGTCAAGTGAATTTGTCTGTTGTGAGAGCTATGAACTGTTTTGTGCAAGAAAATTCATAGCTCTCACAACAGCAATCTTAACCTGCATATATCACCTCTGAAATATTGTTCATGATCTCAGTTTTGTGGGTTGGTAGTTTTCTTTTCTTCACGTTTTGTACAGATTTGAAGAGTTCTATTAAATTTTAAAGATTGATTTGGGACCAATTTAATGACATGTATTCGATGTTTGTAGTAGAAAGACACAATTAAAAGAAAAAATACGACCAAACTGAAAAACTAAAGAAAATCGTGTTGTCAATCACAAAATCACGGAAGAAAATATATTTCATTCCACCTATTTTATTTTTTCTTCATGTACGGTCCTTTAATTTTTAAAATTTTAATTTTGATTTAAAATTTTATTTTGTTCATTTTTTAATCTGTTTAAGAGATGAGTAAAAAAATCACTGAAAAATTATGAAAGAATGAATTTTATTGGTTTATCATGTCCTGAAAATAAAAATAAAACAATTTTATTGTCAACAGGTTTTATTTGATAAGACGAGTTTTATTGAGATATTTTTAAGCCTTTATCTTGCTATAGAAAGTAGATAAGGGTTGAGAAAAAATATTTTTTTTATTTAATCTTGTGTTTTTTATCAATTTTTTAAGTTTAAAAGTTGATTTGTTTGGATTTTAATGGTGTTTATTTAATGTTTTAAGGTGAAAATAAATTAAAAAATAGTTTTTCTAGTTGAATGAATCTAGGAAAGTAGATGTTGCATTATCTACTAAAACAAACAAACAAAGAATTATCTTCTTCTTTTAATGAAAAAGACATCCCCCTGTGAACTTGGCCTCGCAAACCCATATATGTTAGGGTTTTTTTTAGGTCAGGTATGCAGGTCTCATCTTTTCAGACGAGGCTTCTTGCCATTTCCTAAGTTTTTTTCTTTCTTTCATTATTTTGATTGAAGTGCATGCTCAACATGATGTTTTAATTAGTGTTTAATTTTTTTTCATGGTTATTAAATAATATTATAGGTTTTTACGTGAATGCTAACAATTTCTTTTTCAATTATTATATACCTAATATGCAAAAAAAACAAAATTGCTCATGATTCAATTAAAATAAACTTTCTAAAACAACAATTTTGAATAGATTTATGTCATGATTTTATCATATTTAATAAAAAAAAATTCTTTCAATCACATACAAATTATTGAGACATTATTTTGATATATGTTTTTAAATTTTTCTCTTAGGATCATGATAGTTTTTTTGTTTAAAATATGGTGCTTGCAATTAAAAAACGTGTTTTCTTTAAAACAATTAAGAGATACGTTAATAAAAATATAAATTTTAAATAAAAGAAATATAATATTACTAATTATTATAAAACCTTTATTTTAATAAAAAAAAACATGTTTTTATTAAAATAATTAAAAGATACAATAAAAAAATAACGTTTAAATTGAAGAAACACATTTTTCCTACTTATTTCAAATGGTAGATTTTTAACAAACCTTTATTTTAGTTGCTGTTGCCTTTTATTAAAATAAAGTGCTCCTTATAAAAAAGATTAGGAATTCTTTATGTTAATATTATTGATTTTTTATGGATATTTATGTATTAGCCCGATATGCAGAATTAATATTAAAATAATATTTTCTTAATTTTTAATTGTAATTTATAATATACTTTTTTAAAATTTATTGTTCTCTTTTCTTATTTTATGATTGAAAAGAGATGGATTCATGATTTTGTTTTTAATTGAAGTTTGTAATCGCGATTTGATAACTTTTTGCTTAAAAAACAACACTTCTCATAAAAAAAAAATTATTGTAAAAACTTTTAAAAACATTGTGAAAAATAAAATTTAGTTTTTAATAGAACATACATTTTTTGTTATTAAAAAAATAAATTAATCATAAAAGATAATTTCAATAAAAAATAATGCATTTCTCATTAATAATTTATTTGTTTTTCTTCATACAAATATCATTTTTTATAATTATTTATAGACTCGATCAATATCATGATCTAAATTACAAGTGGAGCAACTTTAACCTAATTTAATATAGTACAATCCGAAATGTGGTTTTAATATTAAAAAAATATATATCAAAACCATGTATTTTTTAAACCAGGTTTAAACTAAGTCAGAACAATTCACAAGTACACCAGTTATGTAGGCTGAGTGAGTTGCTTTGAAACCAGGATTGGTCTCCATACCATGTTATGGAGTCATCATGTTTAATAACACCCTAGCAAGCTTAAAGAACTTCGGGACAAATTTACACAGAAGTCGAAACCTTAGATGAAGTCCTAAATCACTGGTCTTTACAAACTCCGGGAGAGATTTACCATTCCCCTCGACGTGGTTGAGGTATAGCCAACAAGAACACAGTTACAGAATTTCAGAAAAGATCCTCCAGCTTCAGAAAACATTGGTTAGCCTTCTAATTCACATACAAGACGGAGTTTCATCTTATTCTTCTGCTGAATCTAAGCAGTAAAGGAAGGCATATGAGTGTATCAGTTGAATCTAGATAGGCTGCAGACCATAACAACAACTCATTGAACAACCCCTATTATTTACAATGTTGACTTGAAGATATGTGTTGACTTATATTCCAGCATTTGATTCCGAAGAACTCGTCTTTCAGGCTTAATCAGAATTATATCAGCAGGAATTGCATGCAAATTGAAGGGAAGCCCAAGTACCCGTGATACGCCTAGAGAGGATCATGGGAGTGAGGTTCACCGTTCAAAATTTCAGCAGGCGTCCTTTAGCCACTCTCCTGGAAGGTTTGAGAGCGAGAAAGCGCTGCCGGGTTTGCTTCCAGTACATCAGTGGCATCAGATACATGACCACAGCCTTCTGCTTTGGTTTCAAAATTCTTGAATATAGTACCTTTTGATGTGGGATCCTTCTGGTCAGGCGGGAGACCAAATGAAGCCCATAGAGGACTCTTTGAAGCCTCACTTGGGTCATCAATTCTCAGAGTTTTCGGAACCAATATACATTTTTCTGTCTTTTCTTCATCCATAAATTATGAATCTCTAGAATGCTTGCCTAATTTTGGTGAGCCATTTCCCGAGCAATAACTGGTGGTGGTAGAGGTTGATGGAGAAAGGCAGCCATTCGATCCACACAGTGGTACATTTCCAGTTCCAGCAGTCCATGGGGGCATGCAACTCCAATAAGAAGCAGGTACAAATTGCAAAGGAATGTTGGGTGGACAAATGCTGGGAACTGCCAACATTGGTGTGGGGCACAATTGAACTTGAGTGGGAACATTTGTTATGCAAGCCTGGCCAGAGGAGCACTGAGCTGCAGCCATGGAAGTATCGTTATTCCAAGCTGGATTCCAAGGAAAAACCCATGAAGGAACAGAATAACAAAGCAGAGAATGTGGAGCGCTGAGGTTGTTAGAAGATGCTGGCAGATCAACTTGCTCCTGCATAATATTTTCAGGCAATTCATTTTCACAAACAATGAAAGCTGCCTTGGATGATCCTCGTGAGGGCGGCTCCTCTCCATTATCTTGATAATTGACTGAACTCGTCTCAACATATCTTTTTGGGTCTCCAAGATTAAGCACGGTCTCCATGGAATCACAAAGAGGTGCTTCGGGACCAAATTTCAGAACCGTCCCATTTGCTGTTGAGGGACTCAAAGTGGTCGCAGATTCAACAGATGATGAAAGTTGGTGACCGGCTGAGTCTGAGTTTTCCATCCTGGCAATAGGCATTCCATCAGAAGATACTAATATCTGATGATATTGAGTAGCTAAGTGCTTATTCTTCCGTCGGCCAGCACCAATAGGGACATTTCTCATTGTTCCACCAGCTGTCCAATATCTTTGGCAATTCTTGCAGAAATGCCTCGGTTGGTTGACATTGTAGTTATTGAAGTAACAGAATTTTGTGTCTAAACTGTTGCATCGTGGACATGGTAGAATTTTATCTGGCTTCTTGAAGACTCTCTCTTTGTCTGTACCACCATTAGTCTCAAGCTGACCTTCCTTAGGCTTAGCAATTACTTCTGTCTCATTCACTTGCATTGCAGCTTGGATCTCTTCCTCACCTTGTCCTAAAGCAGAGAAGATTTCAGGTTCTTCTGAGTTTTCTTCACTAGGACCCTTAGTTTCTAATTTTGTTATGTCACTGCAGCTGCCCTGATATTAAACAAAAGAACATTAGATTCGGAATAGAATTGCAAAATTAAGGGAAAAAAATAGATTAGCAGAGTTGAAATGGAATTAAGGGCCCTATACATCTTCACCACATTACAAATAAAAGGAGTAGCATTATGCTGAAAGAATTTAAACAGGAATAAAGAGGGGAAATTTTGAGAATTTGGTTCGCTCGAGACTAATCAATTTTTCCAGTTTTCCAGCTACTTTCTTCTCTTCCTCCATCAGATTTGTATCATAAAATAAAATGAGCGTGCCTTGAAGGGATCATCATGCTCAGCCACCAAAAAATGTAGTTACCACATCAAAGCATGATTTACAAACAAGAATATTTATTTAAAAAAAGGCAACTTTTGATAGTATACAAAGAATGGGAAACAAAGTTGAAAATCAACCTGCTTTAAACTTGCAAGAAAAAACAATGGAGCAGTTGGGAGTATGACTGCCATGATTAAATCACTTTTGATGCAACAGGAGAAGTATGATGAATTATTCGTTTTGAGCCCCACTACCAATGAATTGGAAAACCAAAATCACATGACTAATTCTGATCACAATATGAAAATATTTCAGAATTTAATTCAAAATGAACAAGGAAGATCAAATGCAACATACAGCCTATTTTCACAAAGCTTTTCTCATTATAAAAGATGAAAAACAATATTTCATAGATTTTCCTAGATAAAGCAATTTCATCTCTCGATTTACAGTCCACGCTTAAAACAGAAATGAAAGTACTCATTTGAAATAAGATGTATACCATCGAGCTAAAATCACACAAACATAAAATTAATAACTTGAATTTCTGGCATCGAAAGAAAATTCTGGGCCCAATTTTTTCAAAAATTCTTACTTATATTTACATCATTCCTCAAACAAGTAAATGCCTTCTCAAAAATAAACAAATGAAAAGAGAAAAACATACGAGGAAAAGAAGTTTCACGTTTGAACAACAGAGGAAACAGAACCAGCGTTTCGAACACGATATACCAAAAACAATATTTCTACAAACAACACATGACATCCTTTATTCTTAACTACAAGGCTTGCAAAAACTTATAAACCAAAGACCTTCAGTATTTCCCGTCAAGAAATGAACACTTTTTCATGCCAGTGTTTGCTCAACCAAAAACCAATAACACGAAACAACAAAATACAGTCTCTATTATATTAATTTCAAGATTAATTTATGCTCAAGCTCATTGCTTCTTGTATAAAACTAGACCAAAAAACAGCCTAAAACTTCATATTAGTGCACAAACCAATACAAATCCAACAACCGAGGTAAAATCTCAAGACTTTCAGCTATAAAACTTAACTAAAAACCCTCTTCAAAAACTACATAAAAAATAGAAAATGGGAATATCATTATATGCATAGATGTGGGTGTACCTTGGCTAGTGGTTCGGCCGGAAACTGAGTGTTAGGCACCGGAATCTTTCTACCAAAGAGCTTGAAAGCTGGATCTTTGGACTCACCCTTCATGGTTTTTTTGCTGTATCAAAATAAAAGTTGCAAGCTTTGAAGAGCAGTGACAGTGACACCAAAACCCATATAGAAATTAGTACAACAATATAAAGCAAAAGGAATGTCAAAAAAGATTGAGAAAGAGAAAGAGATGGAAAAGGATAGGCTTTTTTCTTTTCTTTTCTTTTCCTTTTAGTGAGTAATAAGCTTTATAAAGTAAATGTTGGGGACTGTACGGGGTGGCAGTGTGATTAATATTTTCTTTTAAAATATTTATTGTTTAGATATATATTAAAATAATATTTTTAAATTTTATTTTTAATATTAATGTATTAAAATATTTAAAAAAATAAAAATAATTAAAAATTAAAAATTTTTGAATTTTTTAAAAAATATAATTAAATCACATTAGCAAAAACCACTAAAGCACTTTTTTATATCACTAAAAGTAAAAAATCATAAATCTCTCTCAAAGTTAATCCATCCTGGAAAAGTTCTTGGTAAACGGATCAGAAGTTTTATTTTCTATATAAAAAAAAAAAAAAAATTTGCTTTTCTTTGTTTTTTCAGATATTTAAATCACGATGATATTTGTTGTCTCCTTAATTTACCACCTGTATTATTTTTATTTTTTAAAAATAAAATTATGTTGTGTTAATTGAAAATTTTAATTAATAATTTAATTTTATTTGTTTTTTTATAAAATTATTGAGGCCTTGGAAAGCAACCTGTCATCATGTTGGTGCTTGTTTCAAAATAAAATAATCAATTTGATTGTTTGTAAGGAATTAAAAGTAAAGGGATTGAAATTAAAAAAAAATAACATGTAATTAATTTTTTATATAAAAAAAAAGATCTATTTATGATACTTGCTATTTTTTTTCTTTTTAATTAGAACTTTTAATATTATGTTGTTGGAAATTTGAAGTTGATAATTTTTTTTATATATCTTTTTATGTGAATATCTCAATTACAAAAAGACATCTTGTCATTTTTATTTTTTGTGCTCAAGTTCAAAAAAAAAGTCCAATTTTATTATCTTAAAATAATTGAAAATTAGAAGCCGAAGCTATATTAGTGATATATTTAAAAGTCTTTAAAAGAAAATGTGTTGGCATCATTTCTAAATTTGTTGTCTTCATGTGTTGTCAAAAATCATTTTTCATCCTTGTAGTTTTGAAATTATATGATTAGATTCAAAACTTTATTTTTTTTTATTTGAGTCCTTGCGTTTAAAAGAGAGAGAGAGAGAATATTATTGGATTAAGATTAATGAAAAGGTTGACAAATATTCATTTTTCAAATGACAATAATTTTAGTTTCTTATGTCTGTGGGTTTCATTTGCTTAGAAAATTTATATTCCGGTCTTCTTTTCTATTTATCTTGCCCCAAAAGAATAGATCAGGCTTTAGAATTTTATCTTGATTCAGGTTGAGTTTTTTTTTTAACTGATTAAATAGTAATTTAATACCCAAATAAGTATTTTTAGGTCTTTAAAGTGATATTTAGGTGTTTTGGGCAATCATAAATGGCTAAAATCTATCATGTCGCTTGTCATAGCAGGCAACATGTCGCTTTCTATTTATTTTTTAAAAATGAGGTAAGGCAAACAACATGTGATCCGTCCCTAAAAAAAGTAAAAATTAAAGGGCCATGAAGCATGGGCTTTCCCAAGCCCGTGCTCCTAGTCTTTTTAGTTTTTATTTGTTTTTTTATTTTATTTTTTAATATTTATATGTTTTGAATTAGACAACATAATTTATTTCAATTTAATATTTGTGAGTGTTTTTTACATTTTTGAGCAAAAAATTCAATATTTAGATGATGCTTAATTTTACAAACTTCTATTTTTTTAATCATATAATTGAACAAAAAGATAATTTAATAAAGAACAAAGTTTTTAAATCAAATTTAGTCTTTCACCCAACTTAGGTAAATTTTTAAAAAATATAAACATGATAAAGTCTATGATTTAAATCACAAGTTTAATGGCTTAGACTATAAATCCCGAGTCAATTTAATAAATCATTTTCTTAGTATTTTTTTTAAAAAAAAAAGATTTATATCATCTTAGGATTTTGGTTTTTTTTAGTTCAAAATTTCTTGCTAGTGGACAATTTTTTTTCTCAAAATTTAACAAGATAGTTTAACAAAGATTTATAAATATATTTTTTATTAGATTAAAAAAAATAATGTAACCCGCAATGTAGTAGCCTCGAACACTTATCCAGTTGACACTAATGTGCAAGTGCCCAAAATTTATAAAAATTGGATAATAGCTGCTATCTAACTACCTTTTCTTTTCATTAATTCATTATAAACTATTTAAAAAATTGAATGAATAAATTAATGACATACAAGAATAAATGAGTTGATAATATATTTACTTTGAACAGAAAACTTTGTATATTTGGCATTTGTATAAATTCAGAGAATTCTACCATGGTTATATCAAATTAATGCTTAAAAAAATATGATGTCTATTAAAGGTTTACATGATTGTTAATTTTTTAGCTTATAAAATTAGTCGAGGTATGAACAAACTAGTTCGAACACTCATGTTAATCAGAAAAAACATACATGTATACATAATTAATCTAAACATAAATATATCATCATCTATAACAATTTAAAAAAAGTTTAAGATAAATTAATCCTTTGATATATATATATATAACTTTTTTTTTATTTAACCTGATATAAGGTCAGTCTAAATTCCGGTCAAACTTCTTATATAATTCCAAAAATAAATAAACAAATAAATGATGTGATTTACTAGCTAGTACCATGGCTATCGCTAACATGAAACGAGGTGGAATAAAAGGAAATGGGGTTTGGTGACAGTTGGCATCCGAGTCAGCCAAGAGATGTAGTGGCTGTGGATGGAGCCGACGCAAGAAAGAAAGACAAAAGCAAAAAAGCAAAAGGAACTTTTCTCTTTAATGTTGAGGCCCGAAAAAGAGCTTAAACTTAAAAGACGAGGACCTCCCCTGAGGCACTCGCTTTTCTCGCCGACTTCATTGGGACTGTTTTAGTTTGTGATCGTGGTTTTGTTTTAAAATATTTTATTATTTAAAAGTATATTAAAATAATTTTTTTTAAAATTTTTTTTTTTAAAATTAATATATCAAAATAATCTAAATATATATAAAAAATAATTTTTAAAAAAACACGAATCGTAATGTATATCCAAATTGTCCCCGTATCTTCGCCAGTTAGCTCCTGTGGAGGAGGGCCCTCTTCTTGTACTCGTTAAACAAGGAAAAATATAAAACAGAAAAGAATCTCTCTTTTTCATTTCCTTTTTCTTTTCTTTTTCTTTTTGTAATTGAATAAAATCATAGGAGTGTGTAATGGATGTTCTCATGGAGGTAGCAACAAAACTACAGCAACAAATGGGTCCAATTCCTTGCAATTTGCATGCAAATGGGGTCGGTTCAATGTTTGATATGGCAAACCATGTTTTTTTTTTTATTAATATGAATGTTCGGACCAACTTGCACGCGCCGTAAATAATCTCACGGATCTTGAAATTAACAATCATGTAAGTCTTTAGTAATTTTAAGATTTGTGAAACTCGAATTAATGATTTCTAATGAATAAATCTAAAATATAACCAGTTAAGTTACACCTCTCAAAATTAACTTGAAAAGAAAAAGATTGTTCACAAATAATCGATTTCTTAATGTAATGGTACTTCATTCCTTTTTTGATCATATACTTACTATTTAAGTAAAGTGAAAGGTTTCAAAATATGTCAGTGTAAAGTCCTCATTTTTACGTTGTTGGATTACAAATTAGTCCTCTTGGATGTCTTATCTTCGATGAATAAAAATTAGGATTTTTAAGTTCAAAGATTACATCATGAAACTATAAAAAAAAATAGAAAAAGTTCTGATTATTTTTAAAGCCTGTAAATTAATAATTTGATCTTAAAAAAACACATAAATTGTTTATAGCAGGGTTTAAAACTAACACAAATAAAATAATTCAAAGTTAAATATAAAAAATAATTAAAATACAAAATTAATTAGAAAAATAATTCAATAACAAAAAAATCATCTTATAGATCTAATTTGAGGATATCCATGTGTCGGATGATCGGCTCTGCCAATTTCTTGTGGAACTTAGCCTTTAGAATTATCCACGATTTAACAATTGAATTTCTAATTATATTTGTTTTTGTTAGAATCTATGTTTAATGCGTCCAAATTTCTTCATGGATTTTTTTTTTCAAACTTACCCTTGTATATCTAGTCCAAAAATGTATTTGCAACATGTCCCATGTTATATACCAACATCATCACATTGTCATATATATGACAATGTGATGATGTTGGTATAATGTTACATTTCTAACCATGTTAGGTTTTAATTTTGTGTTAATGAATATTTTATTTAATATATGATTGGTTTAATTGTTTATTTTATTATTAAATATGATTTGAAGAAATGATTTAATGACTAAGTAAATTATAAATTTAATTATATTATCCTTTTAGAAATGAATTATATTTTCATGATGATTACAAATTCTATTTTTCAGAAGATTTTTTTTGTTGAGTGAATAAATTATTGTTTTAAGTTAGTTAAAAAAAAATATTCATTATAAATTAAATGAAGTAATGATTTGTGTTTATTGCTTCAAACATTCTAAGTTTAGTTGTAATATATATTAATTAGTAAAACAAACATTTCTGTAATTAGTTTATCTTGTTCCTCATCAACCAAATATTTACTATGTTTTGTATATCACTACCTAATACAAATCCATCTTGATCTCTTGTCTCGCTTCTTCTACTCTATCTTAGTTGTTTCTATCTTCTTTGTTTTTTATAGACAGTAACTAAACGCTACCATAGTTCCACTATTTTTTAGGTTCTTGTATTTTTTTAATTATTTAATTTAGTCCCCATTATAGAGTTTTACAGAAAAGACGTTCTTTTATCAACAATACATCCTATATTTATAGGATTGGAGAAGTGCAATATATATAGAACTATACAGAGTAGGATAAGATGGGAGTTGTATAAGGGATAAGATATAGCTAATATGGAGAGAGAAATCAATATTGTTACAGCCGATCTAGTGATAAAGATCAATACAGTTACAACTACTTGATTTTTCTTACACGCTCCTGTAAGATAGGTGTTCCATCAAATAAGCCTATCTTGGAGCATAATGTTTGAAAGTTCTGACGAGACAAAGCTTTAATAAGTAGGTCGACAAGTTGATTGTGAGTGCTAACATCAGATACCTGGAGCAGGCTTTTAGAAACCAGATCACGGACAAAGTAAAGATCAATTGCAATGTGTTTCATCCATGAGTGCAGTACAAGATTAAGACTTAATTGAGTAGCACCAATATTATCACAAAATAAACTTGGAGGTTTGGTTACTAGAATACCAAGTTCACGAAGTAAGGAACGAATCCAAATAATTTCTGAAGTGGCAGAAGCAAGAGCCCGATACTCTACCTCAGTGGAAAAGCATGCAACAACACGTTGTTTCTGTGTACTCCAGGAAATAGAACAATCTCCTACAAAGATAAGATAGGCAGAGGTGGAAACTATGGTATCCTTATCACCTGTCTAATCTGCATCAGAGAACCCTTGAAGAGTGAGATCATTGGTGTACTTGAGTAGAATTCCATGATTAAAAGTACCTTTTATGTAACGCATAACAAGTTTAGCAGCAATCCAATCAAGCTAAGATGGTTTATACAGAAATTGAGCCAACTTGTTGACAAGAAAAGAGATATTAGGCCAAGTCAGAGAAAGATATTGGAGATCTCCTATAATGCGATGATATGCAGTAGGATCAACAGAAGAAGATCCATTATTAAGTTATAGACAATCCTTAGTGGTAAGAGGAGTCTTTATAATCTTGACACCATCCATCTTGGTGCGTGTCAGTAGATCACAAATGTATTTGTGTTGTGACAGAAATAACCCTTGTTGGACGGAGAACCCTTTAACACTAAGAAAATAATGCAATAAACCAAGGTCCTTCAATGAAAAACGAGTACTGAGGTGTTTGACAATTTTAGAGATAGATGTAAAATCACTTCCAATGATTAAGAGATCATCAACATAAACCAGAAAGAATATTGTAACCCCATCACATGTGTAAATAAATAAAGAAAAGTTAGACTTGGACTGCTGAAATCCTAGTTGAAGAAGAGAAGTTTGTAGTTCTTGGTACCAAGCACATGTGGCTTGTTTTAAGCCATAAAAGACTTCTTTAACCTACAAATATGAGAAGGCAAAGTAGAATCAATACAATCTGGAGGCTGAACCATAAATACATTCCCTTGCAGTTGGTCATGTAGAAATGCATTATTAACGTCAAGCTATCGAAATGGCCACTTGTTGTTAACAATAATAGAGATAACAATTTAAATGATCACTGATTTCACAACAGGATTAAAGGTCTCATTATAGTCAAAACCATGTTGTTGATGAAACCCTTTGGCAACCAGTTGAGCTTTGTAGCGAAAGATATTGCCATCAAGATTACGTTTAATTTGAAAAACCCATTTGCATTCGATAGGTTTAATGGTGAAGCTGGGTGGAACAAGCTCTCATGTGTCGTGTTTATCCAAGGCAATAAACTCCTCTAACATGACATTTCACCACTTTGAATCCTCTAATGCTTGAGACACACGAGTGGGCTCTATGTAAAGGAAGAGGATATTTGGTGGCTAGGTAAAGTTGTTTTGGTTTATGTATATTATTCATATATCTGGTAGTCATGGGATGTGTACGAATGGGTTGTTGTGAGGCTACAAGGCCGGTATGTTGATGGATGTCTATAGATGGAGGTTTTGTTAGTGGAGGAGAAAATAAAGATGAAGCAGCAGAAGAACTATTCAGCACAGTGGTAGTAGAGGACGATAGCAATCCAATGGAAGGTACTATTGGTATAGAAAGATCTTGTGCTTTAACACCTAGAATTGACAGAGAAGGCATAGTGACAAGGGCAAAGGTCGAAAAGGGAAAGTGACTTTCAAAAAAAAAAAAACACATGGTGAGACAAGTAAATGTGAAAGGAATTGAGATCAATACATTTATAAGCACTTTGTGTGTTGAGTAACTGAGAAACATACAATGCATGGATTTTGAGTGTAGTTTACTTTTGTAAGGTTTTAGCCATGGATAACATTGACAGCTAAAAATGCTTATTTTTGTATAATCAGGTAAGTGACCAAATAGACACTCGAATGGACTTTGATTTTGTAAAACAGAAGACAACATACGATTTATCAAGTAAACCACTGTATGAAAAGTGAAAGTATTTTAAAAAGTAACCACTGCTATAATTCCTAACACAACCTTAATAAAAAGTAAAATAAAAAAGAAGTTATGGTGGACCCAAATAGGTTAGTGTAAATAAAACAAAAATGAAAGGGGCCACTCACCATACAATCTTGGGTAATCAAGGGATAATCAGAGGCGCTAAGATTAATGATCCAGTTCCCTTTGAAAGACCTCAACAATATTGACATTGCATAAAGTGTAGTAGCAAGCATAATATGACCTCTATAAGTAATCAAATTTGGTTTCCCAGCAATCCAAACATTCCCTTTAAAGGCAAGAACTGGATCACCTCTAGATGCTAATATCAAAGTAAGCAATATGCGTGGATATGAAAAAAATGCATCACATGTATTAACATATTTGTATCACCTCTAGATGCTGATATCAAAGTAAACAAATGTTACTGGATATGGTTTGAGGTCTTCTAGCATGTTTAACTTAATCAAAGGGTTGTATCTGGTAATAAGCGTGGTTAGTTTTGTTGGGATATATATTAGAGAGAAGAGTATATTGGGGCCACCATGAATGAGATCATGAAAATTTGATGTCTGCTTCATTGAATTAGAAGAAAAGGCAATGGGAAGTTTTGGATGGGAAGTTGGGTAGGGAAGAAAGGGAGAAAGGTAGTAAAAGTTGTTAATGGTGAAGGAGGGCATTGTGAGAGGTGAGAATGCATGGGAAAGATAAAAAAAGGCATGGAAGTCTAAGGTAGATCTTGTTGGAGAGGGTTCCTTATTGTGAAGGGAAGGCGTCCAATTGTCACTATAACAGTTGTTATTTTTTTATTTTATTTTTTTAAGAAACACGTTGATTTCATTAATATAAAATTGATGTATAACAAACTAGTACATTTACATTACTCAATTTTAAAAATGAAAACAAGAACTTATTACAAAAGAATGTGTTCGAAAAAAATCTTCCACCATATTGGCGAATTATAGTTTTTTCATTTGAAAAACATCTTATCCAACAAAAAATAGTTTTTTTGGAATTTTTATAACCAAGATTTATTAAAACATCACCTTTTTTTTTCTCCCAAATTATGCACATAAATAGACTCCTACTATAATAGATCAAAGAAAAATAATCGATATTGAAAATCTTAATCATTCAATACCATTAATAGATGTCAATCTCTTTAAAAAAACAAAATACAATCTCCAAACTTTTATTCATGAGACATAAATATATATGAAAAGATCAAATCCTTATCTTAGAAAATAAACGAAAACATAAGAAAATTTTCAACCATGAAAAAAAAATAACAATAACAAAATGGGGTTGTCGTCGGCTTTTTTTAGTTGGCGGAGGCTCAACTTGAGATTGAAAGGAGGATTTTTGTTGAGGAAAAAAAAAAGAAGAAGAGAGGGAGAGAGAAAAGAAGAAGAACGATATTTTTTTCTTTCTTTTATAATATCCTTTTTCTTTCTTTCTTTCATTCTTGCATTGACATGTGTCTTTCAAACTTAAATTTCTTCCTTTAATATTAAAAAAAAAGTCTCTTCTCTTAATGATTTTATGACAGACCCTCCATATCATCTTGATATATCTAAATGAATTTAATAAAAAAAATTTAATATTGCTTTTAAAATTTTGAAAGTTGAGGGAGGGAGTATATCTAAAAACAAAGAGAAATTTATAAAATTAATAATATAAATTTTGGATACATGATATATGTGGTAGAAATGCATTGGGAAATGAAGATGATGTATTTTGAAATGAAGTTTTATTAAAAGAAGAAGAAGATATAATTGTAATTTTAAGTGTTAAGAATTAAGGAGCTAACTCATTGGAAATTTTATATTTTAAAATAAATTATTATGATAATTTATTAACAAATACTCTAAAAAGCGTGGAGAAATTATTGTAGCTTTCCCTACATGTTTTGTTTTTCCTTTTTTTGGGTTTTACATTTTTTTTGTTTTCTTCCCCCCCCCCCCCCAAGATTGTCTTCTTCTTTTTTTTTTATTCTTCTTTGTTTTTGTGTTTTTTTTTTTCAAAATTATCCTTGTTGATTGTTTTAAATATTGAATTGGTTGAAAATTTAATTCTGTAGTTTTTTTCCTTATAACATTATGGATTACTAGAATGTTTCCTTACATGGTTTTTTCTTCTTCTTCCTTTTTTTTTAAATGGTTTTTGTCGATTTTTTTTCATATTCAGCTGCTTGAGAATTTTGCTTCTTAGTTTTTTTCTTTAAAATACTGTGAATTGTTATAATGTTTTCCCACATGGTTTTTGTTTTGCTACAGTGTTTCCACATGTTATTTTTCAAAATTATCTTTGGTGGTATTTTTTTTAATATTGATCTGGTTGAGAATTTAGCTTTAACTTTCCCCACATGGCTTTTTTTCCATTTGTTTTTTTTATTATTATTTTTGCTTTTTTCCCCCAAAATTGTCTTCTTCTTTTTTCTATTTTTTTTTTCTATTTTTTTATGTTTTTTTCAGAATTGTTTTTGTTGATTTTGTTTTTAATATGGAGTTGGTTGAGAATTTAGCTTTGTAGTTTTTTTTTCTTTAAAACACAATAGATTGTTATAGTGTTTCTTCACATGTTTTATTTTTATGATTTGTTTTTTTTTTTTTTCAGAATTGTCTTTGTCATTTTTTTTTCTTCATATTGAGCTAGTTGATAATTTAGCTTCGTAGTTTTTTTCTTTAAAACACTGTAGATTGCTACAGTGTTCCCCCACATGATTTTTTTTTGTTATGAATTTTTAAAAAGTTATCTTTATCCATTTGATTATTGTTAAGAATTACAACTATAGATTTCCTTATGAAATACTATAGATTGTTACAGTATTTTCCTACATGTTTTTTTTTCTTTTTATTTTTTTTGTTATGATTTTTTTTAAAATTTTCTTTGTTCATTTTAATTTTTAAATATTAAGTTGGTTAAGAATTTAGCTTTATTGTTTTTTTTAAAAAAAAACATTATGGATTGTAATAGTTTTTCTCCATGTAATGTTTATTTATTTATTTTTTCCACAAACCTACGACAACACACAAGCATGCCATAAGCCCGTGGCATCGCGCGAGCATGGTATCTAGTGATCTTTTCATCATCATTATAATAAGATCTCCAAATTAATTTATAATTTTGAAGTTAATATAGATAACATATATAGATTGTGTGTTTAGTTTTCCATTTAATTCATTATATGTTATTATCAATTATATTGATATTTTAGGAGTTTTTTTTATTATTTCAAAATAAAATATATTTGTACGAAAGTTACAGCCATGTCCCATATCCGTGTCCCTTCATGAGATGAAAGGCAAAAAGGATCCTAGGTGGTTATATATACTTACATGGGTCTGCTCAAAGCTGCGGCCCCTCACATGGGCTAATTCAATAGATGGTGGCCATAGTCTAGTCTCAGTTCTAGCTTGGCCCAATTCCGAGAGCCTAAACCAAGCCTTAATAACTTTAACTACTTAGGATATATATATATATATATATATATATATATATAAGGCATCACTAAAATCAACAAGAGAAATACCACCAACAATATAGATAGTCTTAATTATGCAATAAAAGAATTTATATCAATTTTAAGGATTTTTCTTCTATTTTTAAAGATTTTCATAAAAAAAATAATAATAAAAGAACACTATCATATTTAATGGTTTTACCGTGAAAATTTATATTAGTATTTATATTAACAATTTATTTATGATTATTTAATTGATTGAAAAATAAACATAGTTTGAGAATAAAATTGATTTAGAAAGTAATTTGATTGTTTTTAGGATTTAATTTCCATGTTCCATACGGCGTCTATTCACATGACTATTGGTTATGTTGAAAGCATTGCATAATTTAAAGTTTTTTTTTTTCTTTTTTAAGGATATGTCTATTATTTATTGAGGGTGGCATCCTCATACTCGTCGTTGGGCAACACGACTGCTCCCTCATCGGACAACCATTCACTACCAGCGTCGATCTCCCTGTGATGTTCCAGCCACAAGCTCAATGTAGAAAATCATAACAATCATCACCGCTTACATAACTTCCATCGACTCGGAACTGTTTTATTCTCGTTCACAATCCGCAGTGGAAATTGTTGAACAAGGGAGGGGTGTGGCGGCCATTTTTTATCTACAAGCTTGTTTGGAAATGAGATATAAATTATGTTTTTTAAAAAATTAACTTTTTTTTGTTTTTGTTTTTTTTTATGTTTTTAAATCGTTTTTATATGTTGATATAAAAAATAATTTTTAAAAAATAAAAAATATATTATTTTAATATATTTTTAAACAAAAAATACTTTAAACTATAATACGGACAAGTTAATGTAACCAATAAACCTTAATTATTAGTTATTACCATAGATATAGCAAAGAGCTAAAGTCCTCTCTCGTTAGGTGATGAGAACATTAATCCAACTTTATGCTTCTATTTGACTCGAGATTAGGGGGTTCTTGTTCATTCCAACAAATTATTCAATAGTCAACCAAGACTAGCCTATTATATTATATTTTAAAAGGTGTGGGAAAAATATTGTGCATTAATTATATTGTAGATCACATTGTAAATATAGAGTGTTTGTATTGAGAATGATACTATAACGTCCTAGGAGCGTTGTCTTTTTTGTGTTTTTAATCAAAAAGTATTGTTAGGTCTGGCATGGCCGCCAAACCTAATGCTGCTAGGTTTGGCTCGCAACCAAACTCAAGAAAAAACATTATTCAGGTACTGTATACATATTGTTTGCATTGTAGACGACACTGTAACACTAAAGGGCGTTGTCTTTGTTTTTTTAGTCAAAACATACTGCTAGGTTAGGTTGGGCAACCCTATCCAATACTATTGGGTCTGGCTTGACAGCCCTACCCAAGGATATTGGATGTGGCTTGGTAGCTAGACCCAAGGATATTGGGTCTAGAACTGCCGCTAGATCCAAGGATATTGATTCTGGCTCCGTGGCCAAAGCCAATAGCATTTTGATCTGGTTCCACCACCAGATCCAAGGCAAATGGGTTTAGTTCCACCACCAAAGCCAATTACCTAACCCGTTAGACCCAAGGATAATGGGTCTAGCTCCATGACAAGACCCAGTAGCATTTGAGTCTAGCTCCGCAGCGAAATCCAATAGCATTTGGGTCTGGTTACCTAGCCGAACCCAATGCTTTAAGGTCTGGCTACCTAGATAATTCAAAGTTTTTGGGTTTGTCATTCCCACAGACCCAAGACTCCTTGGGTCTGGCTCTGCAACCAAACCCAAGGATATTAGGTTTGGCTCCACCGCCATACCCAAGGCAAATGGATCTAGCTTCGTGACAAGACCTAATAGCACTTGGGCTGCGAGATCCAAGGTTATTGTGTCTGACTGCCTAGCTAAACCCAAGACTCTTGGATCTAGTGCTCTATTTTTTTATATTTTAAAAAAAAATTATTATTAATCCACTACGTAACACGGTCAATATACTAGTATAATTATATTTGTTATGCATGGTAAACACTTTGAATCATGGAAGGAACCATATCTATATCTATATAAATATGTGGAAGAAAACCAATAGGCCTCACTAGAAATCAATAACTCATTTTAAGAAAACAGGTCCAAAATCATTATACTGCAGCTCAAATTTGATTGCGCGCTAATCTATCTGTGTTTGAACTCTCCTCTGCAAAAGCATGGACAATGTGTATTTTATAATTAGAAACAATGTTTAGCAGCTTTCTTGTTCCCCTAACTAAACCTTAGTCATCCCACCTAACGCAATTGACTTGTTTGTTTATTTGGTTGGTCAACAGTCGTTATCTTCATGCAGCATGCACTTGGTAATTTGCGCCCTCTGTAATCAAAGACTTGAATTTGTGTTAAAATACCCTTTGATCGTGCATTAGAGATCCCTAATTCAGTCACTATTGAAGATGAGAAGGGATGTAGCTACATTCAAGAGGTTCAGTATGAGTTTGGGTCTGTGATTGCCGCCGCCGCCGCCGCTGCTGGAATTTAAGTTGATGGTTTCTTTTGAATAGTTGCATTTAATTTATGCTAAAGAATATGATAATAGATCAGAGCCGAAATTGTTTAGAACATGATAATAGTTGCTGTAGTTGGATTTTAGTTGGCAAATCTTTTCTTTTGAATTTTGCATTTCTAATTTTAGAAATGCAGGTTCATTTTGGATTAAACTATATATCTTGTTTCTCTTCACACTTCGGAAGGAGTGTGATAATTAAGACTTGGAAACCAGGAAGACATCCTTCGTCGTGTAGCCTGACGTCGCTTGGGCTTCAAGTAAGATTTTGAATCTTCTTCCACTTATTTCCCAGAGAAGACGCATCAAGATCGTGTTACCTTGAATCTTGGTCATCTATGGCAGTGCGATATCTGCAGTATTTGTAGGCTAACACCATTACACTGATCAAATGATAACAGAAGCCCAAAATTAGTCAGCATTTAAGCCTACAAAACACCTCTCTTCTCATAAAGAAACAGTTGTGTCTATTTTTCTTTACTTTTCTCTTTTCTTTCTTGTGCAACGCTGACTGCGTCACGAGAACCAGCATAGACCTAGAGAGAAGAGACCCTCCTCCACAAGTCACTTCTGTTGACCTATCTATCCCTCACCCTCTCTACCTTCCACGTCGTCGTTGCACCACATCATCAAAGCCAAAACTCATACACAAGGTACTACGTGTCAGATCCAGTGGAAATGTGAAGGAGAAGGACTTGGACAGTTTCATGGGATAGAACTTCATACGATCATGATTTGCTAGGAACACTTGAACAAGAGCGATAGGATAAAGACTTTTGTGAATCGTAGCTGCCAAGAAAGTGGAAGAAAGAAACTAGAACCCCTGAAGTTATTTGTTTTAAACAACGAAAGACCAAGAATTTCAGAATTAGATTCGGAATAATCATTGAGGGGTAGCAATCAAAGGAAAGATCCAACGAAATGGATGCTGCAGCTACGGGTATTAATGCGCAGAACTTCCACATTCAAGATCAAGAGGGAAAACCTCCATCCATAATCCCCATCAAGGTTCTTTCTCCTCCTACTCCTACCTCAAGTCAATCTCTTGATTTTGTTTTCTTCACCCGTTCTCCTTCTCTATCAAGATAGTCAAGAATTCCCAAGGTTTCATAATTTATCATCTTTCTTTGTCTTCAACATCCTCTCTCTCTCTAATAGTCTTTATATATTGATTCTTTATTTTCTTGTTTTTAGTCTTTTTAACTACTCCATTGTTTGGATCATTCATTTTTTCATTCTTCTTGAGCAGCACATACTGTGAGTTGACTCTACAAAATTATTAACTACCAACTCGCTTTGTTATTTTTACAGGTTCAAGAATCAAGCGTCCGGATTGAAACCACGACAGTGGCGGGGCTATTCGTCCAGAGGCTCTTTCGAGCCCTATTCTTTGTTCACATCCTCCTAATCGCAATCCTAGTAATCTGCCTCGCCATCCGTGGCCTCCTCTCCTCCCACAGCCACAATTTTCACCCTAAGAAGTGGTATCCTCCACTCCTTGCTGCAACAGCATGCGCTGGGATTGTGGCTTTCACATGGCAATGGTTCACTTTCCGCAACCCTTCAAGAGCCCTGAGAACAGCCTTCTGGCTTAGCCCCTTGCTAACCTGTGCAGTAGGCGTGCTGTTTGTATTAATTAGCTCTACTGCAAGTTTAACAATAGGCGTCATTGCTATAGTTCTTGCCCTGATTCTATCCCTTTATGCTTGCTGGGTGAATTCTCGATTCGATTATGCCACCAAGGTTTTGTCGGTTACTGCTGCTTCCCCTCCTGCTAAGACCACCACATTAATCAACCTCTCAATCATCCTAAGCAATTTATATTCCTGTTTCTTGGTATCTGGGATTGGCGGAGCCACTGCTGTTGGAACTGTGATAGACACTTCGTTCATTGTGGTGATCCTTGCGAGCCTGGCATGGAGTACGCAAGTGACGAAAAACACATTGCAAGTTACAATTGCACGCATCAAGTACCTACACTTTGCATCAGGGGCAGATATGGACTCGAGAATAGCTTTACGGGACACAATCAAATATTCAATGGGAAGTGTGTGCATCAGCTCAGTCCTTGTGCCTATAATTACCGTAATCCGTGGATCAGCCCGAGCAATTAGTTTGATTGCAGGGGGCACAGACGAGTTCTTGTTTTCCTGTGCTAATTGTTATTCTGTTGTTGCTGCAACACTAGTTAACTATGCGAATCGGTGGGGTCTTGTGCAAGTAGGGGTTTATAATAAGGGGTTTGTGCAGGCATCCATGGACACATGGGAGATGCTCAGGAGAGTTGGGTTGGAGCCTATAATTGACAGAGATCTGACAGGGTCTTTCTGTTTTCTTTGTGGGATGGCAGGAGGTGCGATATGCACCCTGGTTGGAGGAACATGGACATTTGCGGTTCACAAGAGCTATGCTACAGAAGTGTCAATCTATGCATTCCTGATTGGCTACTTCATGGTAAGAGATCAGCTATCTTTAGTCTTGTAAACATTTCTTACAACAGTACTTAGAAACTCACAAAGTTCGATGACAATATTTTTTGCTTGCAGTGTCGGATAGCAATGGCATGGCAACAATCATGTGTTGCAGCTTACTACATTGCTTACGCAGAGAACCCAGAGAACCCACGGCTTGACCCAACTATACTATTTCGCATTCAAGAATTTCAGAGACGTGGAGCTTAACAATCATCTGAAGCTAACTTCATCTCGCTTGCTGACTACAGATTCATTGTTTTAGATTGAAAATTTGAACCACGACTAGACACACCACCTACACTAGAGCAACATCAATTGATGTTAAAAGCATGTGATTCTGTGAAAACATTATAATTACAAATTTTTGATTGTTTGTACAAGATAATTTGTCCTGTAAGTGGCATTTAAGTCTGCTTTTAGATTCAATACAATCCACCCAAGTTCTCTAGCACGTAGATCATCTTCAGAAATATTGAATTTCACTTGGATCAGATCCTTTAATGGTCACACTCCAGACAGCAGATCTAAGGTCACAGAGGATCAAATTCCAATGCAGTGCAAATCATATCCTACCAAATTTTGATCTCAAGAGTAATCATGTTAAGAAACTCATTTAACTGCATAAGTTTCAAGCTCCATTTGTAATACTTACTAAGGCAAATGAATGCATCAACTGAATGAAAGGGGAATGGAAACAGTAAAATCAGAAGCTTGCCTATAAAGTGAAAACAGATCATTACCATTCAAAAGATCAAGAAGAATACACTATAGACGAAGAATGCCATTGAGAAATGAAGAAGTCGAATACACAAAAAATTAATACAGTAATGCGAGGCTACATGACTACAAAAACTACGACAACCTGCAAGTGCTAACATCAAAGAAAGGTACAACAAAATGCACTGAGAAAGAAAAACACATAAGTTACTTGGTTCCAAGATGACCTAGGCCACCACATTCTGAGCACATGATGTTCCCTGTTCCACCACAACCTACAAAAACAAATGTGACATAGGATCATTGTCGTCTTTGCGAAATATAACACAGCAGATGAAGATAACCACCAATCAGCTACCATGCTACTGTTCTGAAGTAGCATGCAGCAATCATACCACAAGACCAAGCCCCATGGACGAATACAGGCCAAGCTAGTCAACGTTTACTACTTCCCAAATATGTACAGAGATACGCTAATGTATACTCACTAAAGCATTACATCAGAATCAATTCTACTCAGTAGACTTGCCCTACATAGAATAATAAAGGCTTTATTTAAAGGCTGATGACACACTGAAAAGGTCCTGCTGAGCCTAGGCATAAAGGGCTTGCACGAGCCAGAAAAAAGTACATTGCACTTTCTTGAAATACAAAATTATTCATTTCCAGAGAAAAGACTTGTGACATGCGGATAATTAACTCCATAAAACAAACAAAATAGTAATTGACAAGGCCAATTAGCTCAGAAAGTAAGCACGTTGTTCAATTTGTACAAAATTAGTAGGTTTTGATGATGACCATAGTTTGCCATAACAATAAAATGGTTTCACCAATAGTCAACTAAAATAAATTTCACATGAAGCGAAAGAAAAATTACCTAAGCACCTGACCTTGACAATGATGCCCTGGCTTTCCATTATAGAGTCAACATATAAGCCAGAACCAGAGCATGTGGTGCAGAGAACAGCGCCTTTGGCTTGGCAATCAGTGCAACGAGGATTATCTCCAATTACTTTCGCAGCCAACGAAACACCTACGGGCTCCTCAATTCTCTCCTCTGGTATAGGCTTATCATAACAAAACAGAGATTCAAGACTGCTTCTTCTTCTATGCACATCTCCCATTGAACTTGACTCCTAAAACATCAAACAACAATTCCTGAGGAACTCGTGCATTGAGAAACACATGAAGATGAAAAATTGACTGCACGACAATAATTAGCACACCCATGAATCTCATTTCACATATAGGAAAATATACCAGCAAAATCATTTAATATCTTTTAATTATTCTGGGAGTAAAATTGATAAATCCATTATTTTATTTAGCACACCCTTATTTATTTACTTCTACATTATACCTTTCTATAAATCCTTACACCAGCCTACACATTGGTTGCTCTCTCATTTTATGAATTGAGAAATGCAGGTGCACAACAGCAGTCATGCCAAAATTTGTTAATACACAGAAGAAAATAACATAAAAATAGTAAGTGATCACCTACATTCCAATACAGTTTCCAAAAGAAACACGTACCCGAAAAAAAAAAGAAAAAAAAAAAGCAAAACGGAACTAACCCCATGAGAAGAAGCAGAAGGAAAAACAGAGCCATTAGGAGTGATGGCAGAGATTTTTGTGATGCACCCATTTCCACTGAATTGAAACCGATATCCAATCTTATCATTCCTCAGTATATTTGATAATTTTGGTGAAGAAGAAGAAGAAGAAATGGGCAAGAGAATTGATGACCCAATTCTAATTGTAGAACCCATTGAACCCCAAAATAAAAATTAAAAAATTAAATCAAGAAGATAATACAGAGCTATTATGTTTAGAATTATCAAATTATAAGAGATCCAAAACTCAAAACTTTGGAGAAATCGATTCTGTTTTGTGGTGTTTCTTTTTAACTTTTTTTGAGCTTGTGTACCTCGTTCGTTGTTACCGATGCAGAGAGCTCGAAAAGTTTGGTGGGTGAAATGAGATCCTGTTTTATATAGGGTCATGAGTTTGAATTTTAATACAAAACTTAAGCCTAAAGGGGCCCAAAAAGTTTTGCATTATTTATCTTTTGAAAATATTTAAAAAAAAAAACAAAGTTTTTTATGTGTAAATCTTTCAAACCTTTAAAAGTAAACTAAATGTAAGTTTTATAGATAAAAAAGTGAGCTTTAGATAAATTGTGTTTTTTTATTAAAAAAAGAAAATGCTATACAATTCATATTTTAATTTTTTGGAAAACTACTCTTAGCCTAAATTATAATTCCACATTATAATTTGAAAAAATATAGTTTTCATTATTAATTTTATAAGAATGATAACAATTAACATCTTTTCCAAAAATTATCAACAAAAAATATTTAATTATTTATAAAATAATTAATTACAAAATACCTTTTAGAATTTATTCATGAATTTACTTTTTGGCTGTAATTTAAAATTTTACATTTTTTATTTTAAATTTTATATGCACTAACAATTAACATTCTAAAAAAATCAATAAAAATATTTGACTATTTACATGTTTATCATTATATTTATTTAATTACTAAAAAACCTTTAAAGCCTCAAAATAACAAAATTATTATTCATAATTTATAATTAAAATATTATCTTGTGTAATTCCTCAAAATAAAATCCCTTTTAAACATTTCAACAAACAATTTTTGGGCATAAACATTTATCTCCATTTTCTCTTCAGGCAGCTTTGTATAGTGTGTCAAATGGTGAAGAGCCAATTACATTACTAAAATCTTCACAGCCTGGTTCAAGCTTAGCGTATTTGAAAGCTTAGCTTATTTGAAAATATAATTATAATTATTTTTAAAAATATTTTTTATTTGAAAATATAATAAAATAATATTTTTTTTATTTCTTAAAAATTATTTTTAACTTTAACATATCAAAATAATCTAAATATATTAAAAACATATTAATTTAAAATAAATAAAAAACTAAAATAAAAATTAAATGTTTTTAAAAATATTTTTAAAACACACATCAATCCCAAAACATAAATCTAAATCATCTGTGCAAAGACATGGTTAAAACATGAACATGGAAATATATTAAAGAAAAAACGTGAAAAACGTTGAGAAAACACTATGTACATAAACACATATTCCTATTCATGGGAATATAAATTAACTTCTCTTTTTTTTCTTGTTGACTTTCCAACCAAAAAAATTATTAGCTTATTTGTAGTTTCCAAATGATTTATTTGTTATTATTCAATTGTTTGGGATAAATAAGTTTTATACCCTTGTATTAGAATAGTATAAAAAGATTAAATTATTTTTAGAAGTAAAATTTGTATAAAGAAATTAATTTATATTTAGTTTTTTAATATTTTTAATTAAACTCAATCAAATTAACAAATACAGAAATATGATAGTAATTATCACAAAAGCATGCAAGATTAATATCATTAATTTAGATTATCCAATTTGGGTTTCCCATTGCCAAGTATTTATTAGGACTCCATTATCCTAATTACAAATTATTTCTGAAGTTGTACTCGATCCTGTCGCCCAAGGTTTGAGAGAACCTTTGTCAATTTTACTGATATAAGAAATAAACTAAAATGAAAGGGTGGTGTTAAAAGTATCAAATATTTGTCACATACTCACATCATACCATGGACTAGAGGAGTGTTTTTTTCATTTTAATCCCTTGACTCTTGTTTTTATCAATTTAATCCTTTAATTGCAAAGTTAATAGCTAATTAATTTGTATTTGCTGAGTATGGATAAAATTAAAAAAAAAAACATAAAAAAGGCTATAAAATCATATGATTCCTAAACAAAAATACATCTAGATAATAAATATATGATGACTTATCTAAGATGATATGAGATGTGAGAGCATTTACAAAAAGTGATCAATGAAGTGTAGAATGTATGTGATCTTATAATAGGACAAAAGAGTAATTGCACAAACCCACAAATGGCAAAATAGTATAAACATGTAACTAAAGGGTCAATTGAAGAAACAAAATTGTTGAAGCAATTTATTTCCTTTTCACTCTTGATTGGACACGTTGATCTGACTAAAAAAATCAACTCCCCACGAAGCACCCAAGTGAGAAAGCATTAATATAAATATAAACACAAATATAAATATAAACACAATTGAATACACATTTTACATGAACGCACAAACACAAACATAAATAATAATAAAAAAAAAAGATGTGAAGAAGAGTTTAAAACAACTCTACAAAAGATTCATGGGAAGGAAAATGATAAATCTTCGGTTATTATATTATTCTTCTTTGCAACCTTTTAATCCCATATTTTCTTTATTTTCTAGTTGGCCTTACCGGAAAGAATTTATTCTATATTAGAGTGTATTTGACATTATATTTTGGAAGTATTTTAAAAAAAATTTAATTTTTTTTATTTTTTTATTTTAAATTAATATTTTTTAATATTTTCAGATTATTTTGATGTGCTGACGTTAAAAATAATTTTTTTTAAAATAAAAAAATATATTATTTTAATGTATTTAAAAAAAATTCACAAATACACTCTAACTCTAATAATATCTGCTTTCATGTCTGCAATATTTTTATAGTCAAGAGGTAAAGAGGATTAGATAAACATTACTATCAAAGAAACAAGCATTGAAAAGACTTGGCTTTTGTTCACACACACCCTAATTTCAAGTCTGACATAGCGGGCCATTATTTTACATCAGCTAGAGAACATCAAGTAATTCATGCTTTTGTGCTGATACTTTTGGATTCTCCATTAGTGCTTTAATATTTGAAATTCTATAATATTTTAGAATTTTCTCCCAATCCTGTGTCATAACTTAATTTTAAATTTCTCCTAAAATTATTGTTTTGCTTCTAAAATTAAAAACAAAAAAATAAATAAAAAGCAACAAAAGCACAAAAAAAAAAATTCATAAGTTTGTAAGAATAGGTTAAGAAGGATTTCAAATGGAAGGAGAACCAAACTGAGATTTTGGATAGAAATCAAGAGCCTAATTGTATCTGAGATTAAAAGACAATGCATATTCAAGGTTAAATTAAAAAATTAGTGGATAAATTTGTATAAAAATTAAGTTTAAGGATTTAATTAGACTTTTAACAGGCCAGTTTGGTTTAATCATAATCTCAATTAAAGGTTTAATTAAGTCTAAGAATTAATTTTGGTTATATTTTAAGAATTAATTAAGTGTAAGGACATAATTAGATTTGTAATAGCTCAAATTAATTTTATTAGGTACTTAATTGTAGGAAAAATTAAGTTCGGAAGTTTAATTTAAGCTTAAATGAAATGTTGAAATTTTAGAGAACCAAATTTAATTTTTACTAGCACAATTGGGTGAAATCGATAAAACAATTGCAAGCAAATCAAAGTTTAGAGGTTAATTAAGGGTCAAATTAAAAAAATTCAAGATCAATGATCTTTTTGTAAAAGACACAAAATTTGATTTAAAACAAGGGTGAAATTAAAGAAATTAGAAATTTGAAGGTTAATTGAAAACAAAATTAAAAATATACAAGACCAAAGATCAAGTTGAAAATGCTCTTCAGTCAGAGGGTGTTTTTGAAACTTTGCAATGGGTGAAATTGAATTGACTCTTTAAATCAAAATTTAATTAATGATCTAATTGAACGAATTAAAAGATTGAGGGCTAATATTGAAAGAGAAGATTTATAACCTAATTTAAATAAATAAAAAACACCAAAACAACATCAATTTATTTAAATGAAATGATGTGTTTTGGCTATGTTTTGATCAAAACGACGCATTTTGGTTCCAAACAACATGTAAAAAAACAATTATGCTAGACAACATGTTGCCAACACTATTTATTTGTCTTCTTCATATGAATCGTAAAAGCTAACTGAGATGTCCTTTTTAAATAGCATTTAATGACTCGCACATGCCCTAAATGAGACAACAAACACACTCCCTAGTAGCCCTTACATCGTACTATAACTCCATCTTCGTCCACGATAGTTTGTAGCCCTATAAATACTATAACGCCACTCCACAACCCCTAACCCAGCTAGAGACAACAAACACACCCTCTAGTAGTCTTTACATCGTATTACACCTCCATCTTTGTCCATGATAATATGCAGCCCTATAGCCACTGTAACGCTAGTCCACAACCCCTGACCTAGCCAGCCTTACAACTTGGTTTGACGGTACTAGGTTGTTAGCTTATGGTCAACATATGGGATCCTTACTAGACAAATAAAAGATCTGGATTCATGCCTAAGAAAGTCCTCTTGTCCCTCTGTCATCCCCTATAAATAGGGGTGAATTTCATGAAGTAAGGAGGGAGGAAAAGAAAGAAAAAAAGAGGGAGAGAATAAGAGAGGAAAATCAAGAGAAAAAAAAGAAAAAAAAAGAGAGAGATAAAGAACAATCTCATCCTTTGCTTACCCTTACAAAACCAAAACCCAAACACACATATAAATATGGGTGAATTTCATGAAGTAAGGAGGGAGGAAAACAAAGAAGAAAAGGGGGAGAATAAGAGAGGAAAACTAGGGGAAAAAAGAAAGAGAAAAGGAACAATCTCACCCTTTGCTTACCCCTGCAAAACCAAGACTCAAACACACATTTTTATCCTCCCTTTTGCTCCAAAACAAACACTATGAACCTTCCTTTTGCCTTCCATGAAAACTACATTGCGAGTCACTAGCAACACCGCGAGTTATCAACATTATAACCCAATTTTAGCCCGTTGGTTTTTAATTTAATTTTACGAGGGTTAAAATATAAAATTAAAAACTCAAGGATTTATTTTAATGAAAAATATGATTAGACAACTTACATGAAAAGTATGGACTACAATGTGTTTTTGTCATTCTATCGTTATCATTAAGATAAAGATAGTTATCTGCTTTCGAATTTGATTATTAATCAAATTCAAATTTCAAATAAGAGAATGAGTTTGTATGAGACTTTATTTCTTACTAGTGATGAAATTCTTGTTCTATAAATACAAATCTCAGTATATATACAAAGAAAAGGCCATTACAAGAAACCTAGAAAAGATATTACAAAACAAAATAAAAACCTATTTTCAGGGAGCCACCAACTCCAGTTTTTTTCTTCTAGACCCTTCATGGACTCCTCCATCCCCCCTGTATTTCTCTTCCCTGTTGCAACTTGACTGAGAGATCATATCCCTCAGCATCCACCCCTACCAGCAACCAAAGTCTTCCTTGTTGATCTCCGCTCTCTTAAAGACAAGCCGACTAAACCATGGTTCACGTCAAATCTTTACAGAAACCATGGGAAGACATTTAGGACATCCATATAAGAAAGAACGGTTGGACGCCGAGCTGAAACTTGTTGGAGAGTATGGTCTTCGTGCTAAGAGGGAGTTATGGAGGTTTCAATATGGTCTGAACCACATCCGTAATGCTGCAAGAAGGCGTCTCCCCCTGGATGAGAAGAATCCATGCCAAATATTTGAAGGTGAAGCCCTCCTCCATAGGATGGACATGCATGGTCTTTTGGAGGAGAAACAGAATACGCTTAATTATGCCCTTGGCTGTCCTGGAAGATGAAGGGCAAGAATCGGAATGTTAATGCCAAAAAGGCTTCTGGTCGAGATGGCTCCCTCGTCAGCTTCAAGTTGGAATGGAAAGGAAAGGAAGCGCCAGCTTGAATGAACTCGAAGAACTGCCCTTAACCAGAGAGAAGCAGAGGAAGAGAAAGACTACAAAGCAGAGAAGAAAAAGAGCGGAAGGGCAAATCCTAGCAACGAGCTCCAACACCAGGGAAGTTCGCTTTCCCCCTGTCTTGCCATTGTTGATTAACCTGTTACTGTGCAAGCATGCATTATAATTCATTGCATGCTTGCACAATGCACCAGCAAATCGGGTTACTGGCTTGGGCCAGCAACCAGGTTGGGCTGCTGCTGGATCTAGTCCAACCTGTATGATTGGGCTAATTCCAACCCAAAAATAATAATAAATAAAAATATAAAATATTTTTTTTTCTTAAAAAATTTTAAATTTTACAGATTTATTCATTGGCGCCCATAGTCAGGAGTACCACACCTTTTGAGTTGTGCAATATTTACCAATGCTAGAGTTGAAATATTCATAGGTACTTTTCACTGACAACAAAGTTAGTAGCATGATAGGAAGAACACAAAAAAAGAAGAGGAGAACAAATTCTTAGCAATTTTAAACAAAACCAGCAATGCAGTCTGCCTCAGGTAGGACGCTTAAGGGGTGATAACATCTTTCTTCTCGCAAGTTCCATACCATAGAGTCTTTGTTGATCAGTTAGGGTTTCTAATGACCATAATACTAGGTGGCAACTCCTTTTTGCGTAACTAGTCTCATACCATAGAATCTATGTTGACTAGTTAGGGTTTCTGTTGACCATAATACTATGTGACAACTTCTTTTTGTGTAACCAGTTCCATACCAAGGTTGTCAAAAATGCTTTTTTAACATGATATGGAATATATAATATAAACTCAAATCGTAAACTCGAATCGTAAAATCATAAAATTGCAAGTAAAAAACTTTAACTAAAAATCATAAAATCACAACTAAAAATTTAAGGATATGAAAAATGCATTCCCAACTATTACACAGTTTTCTCTTTGCTAGTAAGAATCCTGAAAATTAAAGAGACTCTTTTTCTAGCCATAAACCCTGAAATATCTTTTGTAATCAACCCAACCAAATGATTTCCATGGCCAATTATACATCAAAGTTGCTATACCATTCTCCTTTGCAAGCATCACAAAGCCCTACCAAACTTCCACAAGAAAACATGTATTATTCATAGTGAGTCAAGCAATCCGTTTCAAACAGCTTAGGTTTCTAAAAAGAAGCAAATACATTATCCATAAGTGTGCAAAACAAAGCAATTAATGATCACACAACAACCAAATAAATGTACTTAGTTCCCACAACATGCATGCCTATGCAAATAAGCAGTAGTGGCGACATACATTAGTGCCAACATCATTTCAAATTCACATACAAGTAAGCAGCAGTGCCAAAAAAAAAGTTCAATTAATTAATAAAAGAAAGCATTTTTAGCCATAGAAATCACAACCAAAATAATTGAGATTATCGTGGAATTTTGTGGCATATAACTGATGCACAGGCATGATGTTGTTTTCCCTTTACAAATAAATTTGCGTTTCCTTAGTAGCTTATATTTGTTCCTTTAATATTTGGGGCATTAAAATAATTGAATAGAATCATAATACAGTTGCTGATGGGAAGTCAGTCCTATGCTACAAGCCGCATACACACCCTATGAGCATTTTTGATCGGAATGCATCCTCTAAATGCTAGGAAAAGCAGAGAATCACATAGCTATGATGGTTCTGAAGTTGAACTCACAAGGTGAACTCTCAAAAATTTATGATGCCCACTTTGATCATGAAACTAATTAGAGACAGATGCATTTGTGAAGGTAGAAGGCCTACCCATATCCCAACAACAACATAGTGCAATTATAGAAATAAATTCATTACTAGATGACATTGTTAAGCTCCCAAATAGAAACATAATATAATTACTTTTCTAGAACTTTCCCAGTACATCTTTGATATGCTTCTTATCCTAGAAGTAAATTGCCAAGATACATGCACACAACAAGATCCAGACAAAATATATAGATGCTAAAATCGCTAAGGGTTAGTATAATATGTAGAAAAAAAAGGGAAAAAAAACCCAGAAACCATTACCAATAGTAAATTCATATCACCATAATATTGACAAAGATTCAATTGACTTGCTTTTTGTTATTATTATTTTTTTAATGAAATATAGTTTGATGATCTTGATCTTCTTCTGGTAATTTTTTGGTACAGGCCAAATGGTAAAGCAAATTACAAGTATTTTGATTGGTACTCTTATCAGTTCAGTTACTAATTTCTTTCTCATGCAAGAACACATAACATGAAAAAATGAACCACCATTGAATAAAACATAGAACATGAATAAAACACAGAACACAAAACAACAAGGAAACAATTCTCATATAACAACAACATCCTTATAAATTCTTACCTTCTTCTCGCCAAGAACGTTTTGGTGAGTGGAGAGTCAAAACGTGTAAAATCAAAGGAGTTGCCGGTGAGTGGAGAGTGGAACGGATTTCTCACTTCTCGGTCTGATTTCTTGATCTACTTAGCTGCTGGTGATTTTGGGGTTCTTACATATTTGGATAAGGGAAAGGGTAAAGCAGAAAAGGGGGATGAAGATGTTGACAGGGGAAAGGGTATAGCAGAAATGGCAGTTCACATTGTTTTTCATTTCAGCAGAAATCGTGAACTCAGACCGATTTTTAAATTTTTTACGGGTTGACCTGATTTTATGCGAGTTTGACCAGGTTTGACCAATTTTATTGGTTTTCGAGTTTTAAACTTGATTTTAAATGTTTTATGCCTTTTGACTCGTAAAATTAGCAATTTTACGAGTCAAAAATCGTTTTTAACAATCATGTTCCATACCATAGAATCTCTGTTGTCCAGTTAGGGTTTCTGGTGACCATAAGACTAGGTGACAACTCCTTGAATTAGACATTTTCTTCTAAAAACCAATATGTCAGATATCTGTTTTTTTTTTTAAAGAAATATTTTTAACGAGTCGCCGTGATGTTCGGTGTGACAAGGACCACTAGCTCCTTAACATCACAACAACCACCACTGGTTTCAGTTATCATACTCTCAACACTACAACTTCTTAGCACAATAACTCCTTCTTCAGCCTCTAGTTGTTCCTCCACATTAAGGCCTACACCACCGCCAGCCTCACTGTGGACCCCAACAACGACACTAACAGACTACCATGCCATAACTAATCCACCAGTAAGCAACGCCCCATCTAGCATATTCTTCTTAGGCCAGATAACCCTTTCTCTTTTCACTTTAATTCTTTGTTTTAATAAGCATACAAAATGTAACAGTTTGACTATACAACTTAATCAATGTTAAAAAATCCCAACATGTCCTTTTAATTTGAGGATTTTTTTTTACCAAAAATTCGACAGAGTTTCGCTTATATTTAGGACATCCCAAGTTATCGACTACTATCAATTTACTCAATCAACCTATCATCACAAAGTCCTATAATTCCGGACCTTATATCAAACATCACAATTCAACACCTCAAACAATCCACATAATATATATATATATATATATATATATATATATATATATATATCCTACCAATAAGTTCAATATAAACATAGTCCACATATCATATCATAAAACTTAAAAGAAAATGAATAATAACTTGCAAAGAAAGCATTTACAACATAATAAGTGATCTTAAACATTTCAAAAGGGATAACTACAAGATAATTAAATACTACATGCTATCAAGGTTTACACAAAAGTATAATGCATAAATGTGTTAATTCCTTTTTGTTTAAGTTAAATATTTACATAAGCTTGACAAAGTAGAGTCCTAAACTAATGATCTCTCTGGATATTTGATGGACCTGTTACATAAATAAACATAACATTATGTTGATAAAGAAATACATATATGCTCATATACTGTATACGAGTGAAGCATTAATTTTCTATCAGATCCATAAGAATTCTCATAGAGAACTTGTATTTTGCTTGTAAATCTTTTAAACCCAATTAATACTCATTTGCATATTCTTAATTTGAATACTCTTATTTACTTGTATGAAGCAAGTAACCTTGCAAAGTCTAATCTTATAATTCATTTCCCGGCAATCCTATCATGGATGCCATTAGCCGAAGCTAATCTTGTAAACCATCTCCCGGCATTCATATCACGAATGCCATTAGCCGAAGCTAATCTTGTAAATACACTAGACTTTATTTACACTGAAAATTATATTTATTATAATTGCATTTACTAGAAGAATTTTAAATTATATAAGTGCAAATAGGAGGAAGGTCACGCACCTGCTTCATTTGTCTCGTGACCTCCCCTAACAGAAGATCTAATCCTGGTTGCTCCTCCTGAATCACAAGGAAGTTTTTGGTTATGATTCCTCCAAACTGATATTATAGAGAATCCATATTCATCAATTACTAATATGTTACTTTCTATGCATGTTTATTTCCTCATAATAACATACATACATATATAATGTATATTTTCAGAGTTAGTATCTCAATATGCAAGTGTTCATATGACTCAATTCTTTTATATTCTTATATATAATACTCACGTGAAAGTCTACTATTACTATCTAACTTTGAACTGTTACTGTCCAACTGTTATTGTCAAGACATTGAACTGTTACTATCCAACCATTACTGTCCAACTATTATTGTCTAGACATTGAACAGTTATTGTCCAACTATTACTGTCCAACCATTACTGTCTAGACATTGAACTGTTACTATCCAACCATTATTGTCTAGACATTGTACTGTTATTGCCCAACTGTTACTATCTAGACATTGAACTGTTATTGTCCAACAGAATCAATCGCAACCCAGTCTCAGTTGGTAACCCATAACTGGAGTTCTACATCTCCAAATTGAGCAAGACCAGTTTTCTTGGTTAGCTAACATCCAAATCTACAATTTCTAGAAGAACCCAATCCTAATTCCCTCATACTCCTACCTAAAATCTCACCACAATTCAGGAGATGAATTTGTCTATATTCATCACCCCCTTCCTTTCACGTAATACTTTCATAAACTATATACCACACATGAATTAACTTAAATTTTAACAACAAATAATTTTTTCCAAATTCATGTCTAAGAACCCTAACCTATAATTCAATATCAAGGAATCAATTAATTATCGAATTTGAAATGAATTTTTAAGATCATGTTTAGAACACCTTACCCGGTACAAATTGAGATTTTGATCTTCAACAAGTTGAAGATTTTCAACTCCCTCCTTTCTTTTCTTCTTATTCAATTTTATTGTTAATCCCTTGCACACAAGTGTTTATCCAATCTATAAACCCTTAATCTTAGATGGGTTCTTCAAATTTTAGTGTTTCTCCCTTGATTTTGAAAGAATGGATACAAAACTCTTTATTTTCTTTCCTTATGGTTCCTGTAGATTTTTTTTTTTTGGTGAGGAGATGGTATTTATACTCTATAATTTTTCTTATTTGCATTTAGACCCTCGTTTTCCTTTAAGTGTATTATTCTCTTCAATTAAATCTAATCCTCAACAGTACCGGGTTTATTATAATGTCTCGAATTATTTTGCTAGGAAATTTATATTCAAAAATTTCTAAATTCCTGCTTTTATTTAACTATATGCATGAATTTCTTCACTTTTATTTATTTATTTATTTATTCTGGGATTTACACAAAACATGAAATAATTTACATTATATAGAGGCTAACAACTTGGTCACTAGATTGGACAAGTGATCAAGTTGTATAGGTTGGACTTAAGCTCAACACATATAGCTATGTTAAGTCAAGATCATTTTTTTTAAAACAAAAAAGGATATTGGGTTGTCTGTTAGCCTAATAAATCTAGCTTGGGTCTCGAGCCTAATAGGCCTAGCCAAGACTTAAGGACGTGTTTGACACACCCTATATTTGTTAGGGAAATAGTACCATATTTGGGTCCTTAAGGCATGCATGTCAAAACGCAGTCTTAAGGCATTTTTAATGCCTTTGATTTTAGGCTAAAGATGTGTTTGACAAACACGTCCAAAGTTTTTTTTTTTGTTCAGTTTTAGTTTATACCTATTTTAGTGTCTAGCCAAACAACTTTAAAAGTATCTCAAAAAATTTAGTGACCATTTTGAAATTATTTGCAGGTCCCTCACTTTTCTTTTTAACAATTTTTTTTTTCTGATATCGGGTTGTACATATACATTGTAAGATACAGACCCATTATTAAAAATACCTGATTTTTCTATGGAATTTCAAAAAAAAATTCAAAAATTCAAAAAAATTACCTTATCTCAGAAAATAATATATATATATTTTTCTTCAAGAATTTCATTTAATATTGAGTTGTAGACTTACACTATAAAATATGAACACGATATTAAAAATTTCTAATTTTCTCTAAAATTTTGAAAAATCCAAAAACAAATTCAAAAAATTTCCTCATTTTAAAAATACAAAAAATATGTTTTGTTTTCTACTATATGACCAAATTCTAAAGGTTTTTCATGCATATTTTCTTAAAAAATCACGTTGTTGTCATTTTTGAAAAATAAAAAATAGATATCATAATCAATTATGATTATCCATTAGGATTTAAAACGTAATACATATTTCCGGTATTAAATTAAACGAATTAATAGTAATAAATATTAGAAATTAGCTATGTCTAGGAAATAAGTTTGATGCTAAAATTTAGGCTTTAGATTAATTCAGATTTAACTCGATAAAATAGAGAATTCCTCATGAAAGAAATTTTATCTTGAACCTTATATAAGACCAACAAATAGAACAATGACTTAAATTAAGAATTAATCAACAATGTAGTTTACTTTAGGTAAGGTGCATTAAGGGTGATATGTCTTCCCCTTGCACAACTAGTCCCCTTACCCAAACTCTCGCAAATCATAGGTTTTTTAGTGACCATTATATTGAGTGGTGACTCCCTCTAATCATAACTTATTGATTTAACCCAAAACATCATCCAATCCAAGAGGTAGTTCTGTCATTCGACATCGTGCACATAACGACACTTGAAACCATAATATATGTCATTCTTCAGGTTTTTTTTAGCAACTCTATCAAGTATAAGAAATCTAAATGTCATAGTTCAATGGTAGGTGGTTAAGAAAAAAAAAAGTTATTTTGCATGTTGTGGTTACCATCCTTAATATAAATATAATAGATAAAACTAGAAGAAAACCTTTATCACTGGTAAATTCTTGTCCACTGCAGTTAGCTCTAAATTTTCCTCTTAACTCATAGATATTGAAAGTTAATGTATCTATGTATTCCAGGTTTTTGAATTAGGATTGGTTCTTAGTTGTATAATAATTGGGAATTTATTATGTCTAACGTTTATTGATAAATGTTAGACCTCATAAATTCAATTTGTTTCTCTTAAATATTGATTTATAATATAACATTGTATAATACTAGGTTAATGAATTTGTAATCAAGTCAATCCCAAAACTTATTTTAACTGGCATACTTATTTAGAAAAATAGCTTGGTTGTGCCTTTAGACAATTCTTGCAGGTTTATATAAATAGTCCCAGTTTTTCTTTGCCTTTGCTAAACCATTGGTTATATTAGATGTCAACTAATGTTAATGCTTAAGTTTCTTTTCTTTTTACAACTCCTTGAACGCTTATTACATACCATTTTACATGTATATTAGTTGTATTATGTTATTGCTAACACCACGGCCAAATCTGTCTCCAATTATGTCACTGTACGGAGATCCTGGTTTGAATCCCTTGGTCATTCCGTCAATAATATCATTGAAAAAAAATCTATTTCATCACACTGTTGCAATTTTTCAAAAAACAATATAATCTATTGGCAAAACGATCAATATATACTGATGGAATACATCTGTTGGTATAACCGACAAAATTAAAAACAAAATTATTTCCATCGGTAATTTTTATTGATAAAAAAATTTCATAGTAATTCTGTTGGTTTTCGTTGATTTTCTAGTAGTGTACACAAGGTAATACGTGTCAGATCCAGTGGAAATGTGAAGGAGAAGGACTTGGACAGTTTCATGCAATAGAACTTCATACGATAATGATTTGATAGGAACACTTGAACAAGAGCGAAAGGACAAAGACTTTTGTGAGTCGTGGCTGCCAAGAAAGTGGAAGAAAGAAATTGGAACCCAGAAGTTGTTTTAAACAACGAAAGCCCAAGAATTTGAGAATTGGATTCAGAATAATCAATTGAGGTGTAGCAACCAAAGGAAAGATCCAACGAAATGGATGCTGCAGCTACAGGTATTAATGTGCAGAACTTCCACAGTAAAGATCAAGAGGGAAAACCTCCATCCATAATCCCCATCAAGGTTCTTTCTCCTCCTCCTCCTACCTCAAGTCAATCTCTTGATTTTGTTTTCTTCACCCGTTCTCCTTCTCTATCAAGATAGTCAAGAATTCCCAAGGTTTCATAATTTATCATCTCTCTCTCTCCGTTCTAATAGTCTTTATATATTGATTCTTTATTTTCTTGTTTTTAGTCTTTTTAACTACTCCATTGTTTTGACCATTCATTTTTTCATTCTTCTTGAGCATCACATACTGTGAGTTGACTCTACAAAATTATTAACTACCAACTCGCTTTGTTTTTTTTTTTTTGCAGGTTCAAGAATCAAGCGTCCGGATTGAAACCACGACAGTGGCGGGGCTATTCGTCCAGAGGCTCTTTCGAGCCCTCTTCTTTGTTCACATCCTCCTAATCGCGATCCTAGTAATCTGCCTCGCCATCCGTGGCCTCCTCTCCTCCCACAGCCACAATTTTCACCCTAAGAAGTGGTATCCTCCACTCCTTGCTGCAACAGCAGGCGCTGGGATTGTGGCTTTCACATGGCAATGGTTCACTTTCCGCAACCCTTCAAGAGCCCTGAGAGCAGCCTTCTGGCTTAGCCCCTTGCTAACCTGTGCAGTAGGCGTCCTGTTTGTATTAATTAGCTCAACTGCAAGTTTAACAATAGGCGTCATTGCTATAGTTCTTGCCCTGATTCTATCCCTTTATGCTTGCTGGGTGAATTCTCGATTCGATTATGCCACCAAGGTCTTGTCGGTTACTGCTGCTTCCCCTCCAGCTAAGACCACCACATTAATCAACCTCTCAATCATCCTAAGCAATTTGTATTCCTGTTTCTTGGTATCTGGGATTGGCGGAGCTACTGCTGTTGGAACTGTGATAGACACTTCGTTCATTGTGGTGATCTTTGCGAGCCTGGCATGGAGTACGCAAGTGATGAAAAACACATTGCAAGTTACAATTGCACGCATCAAGTACCTACACTTTGCATCTGGAGCAGATATGGACTCGAGAATAGCTTTACGGGACACAATCAAATATTCAATGGGAAGTGTGTGCATCAGCTCAGTCCTTGTGCCTATAATTACCGTAATCCGTGGATCAGCCCGAGCAATTAGTTTGATTGCAGGGGGCACAGACGAGTTCTTGTTTTCCTGTGCTAATTGTTATTCTGCTGTTGCTGCAACTCTAGTTAACTATGGGAATCGGTGGGGTCTTGTGCAAGTAGGGGTTTATAATAAGGGGTTTGTGCAGGCATCCATGGACACATGGGAGATGCTCAGGAGAGTTGGGTTGGAGCCTATAATTGACAGAGATCTGACAGGGTCTTTCTGTTTTCTTTGTGGGATGGCAGGAGGTGCGATATGCACCCTGGTTGGAGGAACATGGACATTTGCGGTTCACAAGAGCTATGCTACAGAAGTGTCAATCTATGCATTCCTGATTGGCTACTTCATGGTAAGAGATCAGCTATCTTTAGTGTTGTAAACATTTCTTACAACAGTACTTAGAAACTCACAAAGTTCGATGACAATTTTTTTGCTTGCAGTGTCGGATAGCAATGGCATGGCAACAATCATGTGTTGCAGCTTACTACATTGCTTACGCAGAGAACCCACGGCTTGACCCAACTATACTATTTCGCATCAAGAATTTCAGAGACGTGGAGCTTAACAATCATCTGAAGCTAACTTCATCTCGCTTGCTGACTCCAGATTCATTGTTTTAGTTTGAAAATCCGAACCACAACCAGACACACCACCTACACTAGAGCAACATCAATTGATGTTAAAAGGCATGTGATTCTGTGACAACATTATAATTACAAATTTTTTATTGTTTGTGCAAGATAATTTGTCCTGTAAGTGGCATTGATGTCTGCTTTTAGATTCAATACAATCCACTCAAGTTCTCTAGCACGTAGATCATCTTCAGAAATATTGAATTTCACTTGGATCAGATCCTTAATATGGTCACACTCCAGACAGCAGATCTAAGATGACAGAGGATCAAATTCCAATGCAGTGCAAATCATATCCTACCAAATTTTGATCTCAAGAGTAATCATGTTAAGAAACTCATTTAACTGCATAAGTTTCAAGCTCCATTTGTAATACTTACTAAGGCAAATGAATGCATCAACTGAATGAAAGGGGAATGGAAACAGTAAAATCAGAAGCTTGCCTATAAAGTGAAAACAGATCATTACCATTCAAAAGATCAAGAAGAATACACTATAGACGAAGAATGCCATTGAGAAATGAAGAAGTCGAATACACAAAAAATTAATACAGTAATGCGAGGCTACATGACTACAAAAACTACGACAACCTGCAAGTGCTAACATCAAAGAAAGGTACAACAAAATGCACTGAGAAAGAAAAACACATAAGTTACATGCTCCATTTGCAATACTTACCCCCATGAATCTCATTTCACATATAGGAAAATATACCAGCAAAATCATTTAATATCTTTTCATTATTCTGGGAGTAAAATTGATAAATCCATTATTTTATTTAGCACACCCTTATTTATTTACTTCTACATTATACCTTTCTATAAATCCTTACACCAGCCTAGACATTGGTTGCTCTCTCATTTTATGAATTGAGAAATGCAGGTGCACAACAGCAGTCATGCCAAAATTTGTTAATACACAGAAGAAAATAACATACTAATAAAAAGTGATCACCTACATTCCAATACAGTTTCCAAAAGAAACATGTACCCGAAAATAAAATAAAGAAAGCAAAAAGGAACTAACCCCATGAGAAGAAGCAGAAGGAAAAACAGAGCCATTAGGAGTGATGGCAGAAATTTTTGTGATGCACCCATTTCCACTGAATTGAGACCCATATCCAATCTTATCATTCCTCAGTATATTTGATGATTTTGGTGAAGAAGAAGAAGAAGAAGAAATGGGCAAGAAATTGATGACCCAATTCTAATTGTAGAACCCATTGAACCCCAAAATACAAATTAAAAAATTAAATCAAGAAGATAGTACAGAGCTATTATGTTTAGAATTATCAAATTATAAGAGATCCAAAACTCAAGACTTTGGAGAAATCGATTCTGTTTTGTGGTGTTTCTTTTTTAACTTTTTTGAGCTTGTGTAGCTCTCGTTCATTGTTCCCGACGCAGAGAGCTCGAAAAGTTTGGTGGGTGGAATGAGATCCTATTTTATATATGGGTCTTGAGTTTGAATTTCAATACAAAACTTAAGCCTATACTTTTACTTTTATCAATTTAGTCCTTTAATTGCATAGTTAATAGACAATTGATCTGTATTTTCCGACTAGGGATAAAATTAAAAAAAAAAAAACAACATAGAAATAGAAAGGTAATAAAATTAGATGGTTCCTAGAAAATTAGTGAAAAACATTTAGGCATCATCTACAAAATATGTCAGTTCGAGACTATATTTCGTGAGAGGTATGTGATTTTTCTAAATTGATATGAGGTGTGAGAGCTTTCATGAAGAGTGATCAATAAAGTGTGGAAGTTATGTGGTCTTTTTAGAATAACTAATGTGTTGAATAATTAATTAATATTTTAATTGAAGCAATCTAATTATTTTTTTCTAATTAATGATACGAAGCAAGCATAAGAGAAGCATTTTATTTCAAAGAAAAAGACTTCTTATCTCATGGAAAAAAATAAATAAATTGTGAAGTGAAAATGAGTATTTGTTGATGAGGGATGATTTGTAGAACGGAGAGAGGAAAGGAGATCTATTTAGCAAAGAGGAAAACATCGGCCATGTTTGTTTTCCGGAAAATAGTTTCTGGAAAATCATTTTTCAAACTTTCCTGTATTTGTTTGTTATTAGGAAAGTTGGTTAACGGAAAACACTTTCCGGTCAATTTCAGTCAAACAAAAATTTGACTTGGTTTTCAGGAAAGTGTTTTTCCTTTAGCTGTGTTTGTTTTCCGGAAAGTGGTTTTCGGGAAATCACTTTCTAAACTTTCTTGTGTTTGTTTGCCAGTAGGAAAGTATGGAAAACACTTTCCAGTAAAAGGAAAATTTGGCTTGGTTTTCAGGAAAGTGTTTTCCTAAAAAATTTGGGGGGAAAATACTTTCCGGAAGTTGTGAAAAATTTAGAAATGTCATTATTTGCTGATTATATCAAATTTGATCCTCAAACTTTTGATTGCTATATATATTTTGTTTTGAATATTTATTTTTCAATTTCATCTCTTAAAATTTTATTTTTATATTAACTTTGGTCCTTATTTTTGTTATTTGCTTTTTTCTTATCATATTTTTATTGACATTTTTTATCTATCAAATTTGGTCCTCATTTTTTTTATTGTTACTTATTTTATTTGAAATAATTTATAAAATATTGATTATTATTATTATTTTAATTTCTTCATCTTTCATTTTTTTTTTAATTTTTTAGATTTGATCTCTATTATTTTGATTATTATTTATTTTATTTGAGATAATTTATGAAATTATATAATTTTTTTTTCAATTTCATTCTCATTCAACTTTTTAATTTGTAAGATTTGTTTCTCATTATTTTAATAAACTTGAGAAAAATAAAATATTAATAAGTTATTTTCTAGCTTATTTTTCATGGCATAACCAAATACTGGAAAGTGTTTTCCAACTCATTTTTCATTACACTACCAAACATCGAAAAATACTTTCTCGAAATTTACTTTTCCGAAATTTACTTTTCTTGAAATTCATTTTTTTAAAAATTATTATTTTTTAGCAAACAAACGGTTAACGAGTGTGAGGGTTCCCAAAACCACAAATGGCAACATAGTAAGTGCAGGTAACTAAAAGGTCAATTGAAAAAACAAAATTGTTGAAGCAATTTATTTCCTTTTCACTCTGGATTGGACACGTTGATGTGACTAAAAAAACAGCATTAATATAAATCCTCACGGTTGTTCAACTAGTAGTTATAGATTTGTTTTTTAGATATAGTTTGAGTTTTATAAATTTTAAAGTTATTATTTTATTATTAATTTTAAAATTTATAAAATTAGCTTTAATATTCAAATTAATAATAATTAAAAATATATTAACATAGTTTTTCTTTTTTAATGATTTCGCATACCAATACTTGTGATCTATTCAAAAGTCAGTTGGGCAAAAGAAAGAATGTAGGTACTGTGTGGCTGGGTATTGCGTTCATACTTTAAAATTTTATTTTTTTAATTATTTTTTTATTTTTAAATTATTTTAATATATTTTAATTTTCTAAATTCGTTGTGAATTTTATTACGGGTTGTGTAAATAAGTGATCACTATAGTACTAGCAATGGAGAACAATTGAATACACATTTTACATGAACTCACAAACACAAACATAAATATAAATACAAAAAAAAAAAAAAGATGAGAAGAAGAGTTTAAAATAACTCTGCAAAAGATTCATGGGAAGGAAAATGATAAATCTTAGTTATTATATTATTCCTCTTTGTAACCTTCTAATCCCACATTTTGCTTTTTCCGGTTGGTCTCACTAGAAAGAATTTATTCTTTATTAGGATGTATTTGGTACTTTAAAAAAAAAATTTATTTTTTTTCTTTGCTTCAAATTAATATTTTTTATATATTTTCAGATTATTTTTATGTGTTGATATTAAAAATAATTTTTAAAAATAAAAAATACTTTAAAAAATAACCACCGCTATACTCATAAACACACTCTAATATGATAATATCTATTTTTATAGTCAACAAGAAAAAAGGATTAGATAAACATTACCATTAAAAAAAAAAAGCATTTGAAAAGACTTTTTGGATTCCCCATTAGTGTTTTAATATTTGAAATTCTATAATATTTCAGATTTTTCTCCCAATCTTGGTATCATAACTTAATTTTGAATTTCTCCTAAAATTTTTGTTTTCTTTTAAAATTAAAAACAAAAAATAAAAATAATGAAAAACAACAAAAATAAAATAAAAATATTGGTAACTTGAAAGGAGGTTAAGAAGGTTTTAAAACCAAACTGAGATTTTGAACAAAAATCAGGAACATAATTGTACCCAAGATTGAAAAGCAATGTAGATTTAAGGTTAAATTAAAGGATTAGTGGATAAATTTGCATAAAAATTAAGTCTAAAGACTGAATTAGACTTTTAATAGCCAATTTGGTTTAATTATAAGCCCAATTAAAGGTTTAATTAAGTCTAAGAATTAATTTGGTTAATATTTTAAGAATTAATTAAGTGTAAGGACATAATTAGATTTTTAATAGCTCAAATTAATTTTATTAGGGATTTAATTGTTGAAAAACTAAGTTTGAAAGCTTAATTTGGGCTTAATTGAGAAGAATAAAATTTTGGAGGACCAAATTTAATTTTTACAAGAATAATTGAGTGACATTTGAGACAAAATTGCAAGCAAATCAAAGTTTGGAGGTCAATTAGGGGTCAAATTGAAAAAATTCAATATCAATGATCTTTTTGTAAAAGACACATAAATTAAAAGACCTAATTTGATTAAAAACATGGGTGAAATAAAAGAAACTAAAAGTTTAAAGGTCAATTGAAGACAAAATTAAAAATATCCACAACCAAAGACCAAGTTGAAAAATGCCCTTAAATCAAGGGGTGTTTTTTTGAAATTTTACAAAGGATAAAATTGAAATGATTTTTTAAATCAAAATCAATTAATGACCTAGTTGAATGAATTGAAAGATTAAGGGCTAAAATTAAAAGAGTAGATTTATAATCTAATTTAAACATATAAAAAAACACCAAAAACACATCAATTTATTTAAATAAAACAGTGTATTTTGGATATGTTTTAACCAAAACAACGTGTTTTGGTTCCAAACAATATGTAATAAAATAAAATAAAATAGTGTCGGACTTCATGTTTCTTTGCACTATTTATTTATCTTCTTCATCTGAACTGTAAAAGCTTATTGAGATATTATTTTTAAAAAACATTTAATACATCATCTTGCCCTAAATGAAACAACAAATACATCCTTTGGTAGCCCTTACATTGTACAACAACTCCAAATGTGTCCATGTTGGTTTGCAGCCCTATAACCATTGTAACGCCAGTATACAACACCTAACATAGCCAGCCTTACAACCTGGTTTTACTGTACCAAGTTGTTGGCTTATGATCAATGGATGGGATCCTTCCTAGGCTAATCAAAGGTCAGTATTCATTAAAAAAAAACACCCTTATATCCCTTTGTCATCGGTTATAAATAGAGATGAATTTCGTGAAGTAAAGAGGGAGGAAAAAAAGAGAGAGAGAATAAGAGAGGAAAAAAAAAAAAACAATCTCACCCTTTGCTTACCCCTGCAAAACCAAAAGTCAAACACACATATTTTTACCCTTCCTTTTACTCCAAAACAAACATTGTCAACCTCCCTATTGCCTTCTAAGACAGCTCCTTAGCATTACAACAACCTCTACTAGTTTTAGTTTTCAGATTCTTAATACTACAACTTCCCAGCACAACAACTCCTCTTTTGGCCTCTAGTCGTTCCTCCATGTCAAGGCTTGCACTATCATCAACCCCACTGTAGACCATAACAACGACACCAGTAGACCACCATGCCACAACTAAGCTACAAGCCAACAATGCCCCAGCACATCCTTCTCCAGACTATGTTATCCCTTCTCTCTTCACTTTAATTCTTTGTTGCCATAAGCATGCAAAACGTGAAATAATTCACGTTATGTAGAGGCTAAGAACTTGGTCACTAGACTAGACCAGTGACCAATTTGTATGGGCTGGATTTAAGCCTAGCTCATATAGTTAGGCTGGGTTCAACCCACATTAAAAAAACAAAAAGCATGTTGGGTTGTCTGTTGGCCTAACAGCCAAGACTTAAGGGTGTGTTTGGCACCCCTTATATTTGTTAAGGAAATAGTACCATGTTTAGGTCCCTAAGGCATGTATGTCCAACACTATCTTAAAGCATTTTTAATGTCTTTGGTTTTAGGTGAAAGGTGTGTTCGGCAAACACGTTTTAAGTTTTTTTTTTTTTTTAGTTTTAGTTTATATCTCTTTTAGTGTCTAGTCAAACAACTTTAAAAGAATCTCAAAAAATGCAGTGACCATTTTGAAATTATTTTCAAGTCCCTCACATGCTTTTTGTTAATAATTTTGTATAATATTAGGTTCTAGACATACACTATAAGATACAGACCTAGTATTAAAAATACCTGATTTTTTTGTAGAATTTCAACAATTCAAAAACAATTATCTTATCTTAGAAAATAAAAAAATATATGTTTTTCTTCAATATTTTCATTTAATATTGAATTGTAGACTTGCATTGTAAGATATGAACATGATATTAAAAATTCCTAGTTTTCTCCGAAATTTTGAAAAATCCAAAAACAAATTCAAAAAATTTCCTCATTTCAAAAATATAAAAATATGTTTTGTTTTCTTGTATACGACCAAATTTTAAAAAATTTTCATGCATATTTTCTAAAAAACAAAATCTTGTTTTTGTCATGTTTGAAAAATAAAAAAAAATAGATATCGTAACCAATTATGATTATTCATTAGGATTTAAAACATAATACATATTCCTAGTATTAAATTAAATGAATTAATAGCAATAAATGTTAGGAATTAGCTGTGTCTAAGAAATATGTATGGTGCTAAAATTTGAGCTTTAGAACAATTAGGTTTTAACTCGATAAATTAGAGAATTCCTCACAAAAGGAATCTATCTTAAATTTTAGATGAGACCAACAAATAGAAACATGACTTAGATTAACAATCAATCAACAATGTAGTTTATCTTAGGTATGGTGCACTGGAGGTGATTTGTCTTTTCATTGCATAACTAGTTCCTTTACCCAGACTCTCGTAAATCATAGGTTTTCTAGTGATTATGATATTGAGTGGCGACTCCCTCTAATCATAGCTTATTGATTTAATCAAAAACACCCTCTAATCCAAAAGGCAACTCTGTCATTTGACATCATGCACATCACGACACTTCGAATCATAATATAAGCCATTCTTCATGTTTCTCTTAGCAACTCTATCAACTCTAAGAAATCTAAATGTCATAGTTCAATGGTAGTTGGTTGAGAAAAAAAAAAGTTATTTTTCATGTCGTGGTTACCATCCTTAATATAAATATAATAGATAAAACTGGAAGAAAGCCTCTATTACTGGTAAATTCTTGTCCAGTGCAGTTAGCTCTGAAAATTTCCTCTAAACTCATAGATATTGGAAGCTAATCTATCTATGTATTCCAAGTTACTGAATCAAGATTGGTTCTTGGCTGTATAATAATTGAGAATTTATTATGTCTAAAGGTTATTGATAACTGTTAGACCTCATAAATTCAATTTGACTCTCTTAAATAATGATGTATAATATAACCTTGTATAATACCAGGTTAATGAATCCACAATCAGGTCAATCCCAACACTTGTTTTAATTAGCATACTTATTTAGAAAAATAGCTTGGTTGTGCTTTTATATAAATAGTCCCAGTTTTTATTTGTCTTTGCTAAACCATTGGTTATATTAGATGTCAACTAATGTTAATGCTTGAGTGTTTTTTCTTCTTACAACTCCTAGAACACTAATTACATACCATTTTACATGTACATTAGTTTTATTTTGTTATTGCTAACACCGCAGTCAAATCTATCTCGAATTATTTTTATACAACTTAGGTTCACAATATTAAAAATTGTATAGCATCATGTTAAGTAGCATAATTAGTTAACAAAACAATTAAATGATGTTGGGGTGGTTTCACTTTTCATATGAATAGTGAAACTGTTGACCTTATTTTATTTTATTTTATTTTCTTTCAATTTAATGCTTTGATATCCTAATTAGATGAAATTAGGTTTCAAATTATCATAAAATTACAAAATTAAAGAAAAAAAAACTAAAATATAAAACATTGAGAAAATACATAGTTAATCTTAAATCCACTACAATTTTTCATTTAGTCCCAGAGTTCAGTTTGTTCATTTTAGTTTCTATGTTAGAGAGAAGAGAGAGAAACTTGTGAAAAATGGTTAGGAGAGAGAATGTTGTGGGTTGAGTCAATTTTCAATGAAGAAATACATCATTGTTGGTGTCAATGAGTCCATTTAATGATGGAGGTTAATAATTGGTCTTCATAATTATTAACAATTGAGTCGTTTTTTTTTTCAATTTTATCCTTCAATATTTGGTTGATTTTGAATTAGTTTTTATAATTTGTTTTTATGCTCTTTTTGTTTTTCGTATAATTAAATAAAAATAGATTTAGAACAAACAAAGTTATTAAACCTAGTGAAGTCCATGATCTAGATCATGAGTTTGATGAGTTAACTTCGATTAATTAAAAATTGGCTTTTATAAAAAAATTTTTGCTTCTATAGCGTTATCGTAGTCTAAAATGAGTATCTAGACATTGAATTTGTGCTCAATTTTATGAGCATCTACTTTTCTTTTATCATATAATTAAGTAAAAATATAGCTTAAAAATATATTGTCACTAAACTCAATAGAGTTTATGACCTTATAAAGTCCAGTCAATCCAATACATCACTATCTTAATAATTCATAAAAATGATGTCATTTTCATTTTATTTTTTTTAACTCAAACCATATTTTTGTCAATCTAGGTTTAATGATATTTTCAAATAGTTTTTCGCAACCTGAACATTCTCTTTTTACGTTTATATTTTTTTTATTTGAACCAAAGTGTAATGTAATAATTACTATACAATAAATTTCAAAATTGGTAAGTTATAAGTATGATTTATTTATTTATTTTTAGGATAATATAAAATAGGCTTAACTTACATTGTGTTTGATTTAGATATTTAACTGTAACTATAGTTGTTATCATAAGCATAATTGTATTGGCAAATAACAACAAGAGTTCAAAGGTTGCAAATAACAAAAACAAATAAAGTATTTTTACCTATCTGATTTTAATTGGAGTTTAACACAATAACACAACCTTGAAAACATTTTTGGAAATAATAAATTCTAGCAAATTGCATGTCTTTTCTATGGCTCTCTAAAAAATATGGCTTAGGCATATTTTCAACACCCTTATAATTCATTAAAATTAACAATTTATAATTCATAATTAAACATAATAAAAATTATCATACCTTTTATTAAGTTTAAACTAAATCCATAATTCTTATAACATTAAAGCATAAATATAACTACACTAAAAACCATCTTGGCTCTTAGATGGGTCTAAAGAGCTTGTGAATGGGCTTGCACCACCCTAACTTGTCCACCTCGAAAATGAACCTAGAACACTGGTGGACGAGTTGGCCCATCCTAACTTATATAACTCAAAGACAAACATGTAGTACTTGTGTATGGGTCAACACTAAAATCATCCATGCTCGTGGACGAGCCTGGATTGCTCATGGATGGACCTACCTCTCTAACTATATATCCATATTCATGATATGCGATCTCATCATACACTAAGGCCCTTTCAAGATGACTAGCCTCCATAACCTTCTAAAGTCCATTATGATACAAATCGAGCATAGTGTTGGTCACAACATGTCCCATCTCATGGACCCCTTCACGAATTGCAGTTGCTGCTCTTTAAGTCTCCTATAATAAATAATGTATATAATAAATATATTAAAAAATAATTAGCACTCATCATCTATAATAACATTAACAATATAATGAATGTTATATAGAAAAATAATATTGCATTCCAATCGATTATGTTGTTTCAGATATTAATGTAAAAACATATGACGCTAACTTTACAAAACTTGTCGATGTTATTTTTGGTCTTTTTCAAAAATAAATATTTATGCATACAGACATATGTAAAAACATGAAGACATATTTTTATGCAATAAAGATAATGTTATCACAAAATAAAATAAAATGACTTGAATAAATAGTGTCCATGAAGGAATAGTAACATGTTCACTATTTTTCCATTTTAATAGTAGACTATGCTAAACTTTTAGGAATGAAAAAAAAAATAAAAGGAAAAAGGTTCAAATTACCTTAAGGCTAGTTCTAGATGAGGGAAGGTTGGTTCTAGGTTGGTTTATTATTTTTCTTTTTTTTATGTACCTTCCTTTATCCTCTAACTTAATCTACCTTAACTTATCTCAACTCAAACTCATTTTTTATTCTCTCTATCTTGGAGTTTTCTCTTCTTCTTTTTTTTTTTTTCATATTTTCCCCTCTATTTATAAGCAAGGATTAAGTTCCTAGAACCTTTCTTGGTGGAATGATCATGATCATCAATTCCCTTGAATTAATATCATCCCTTGATCATTGTTGTATATTTTGGCTAAGTATGCTTGTGTTGACCTCTTTACACCAGTTTTGCAGTGGTTTCAAAGGGTCAATGTGTTGTTGTTTGGCTAAGCATGTAGTACACATACAAAGGAGGAGTGTGGTGTGTTTTTTTTTTGGCATTTATGAGAGGTTTGGGAAAGAGAAAAAATGGCCAAAGCATGGAAAAAAGCTTGGAAAAGCAAAAGAAGAAAGAAATGGTAGCAAACACATGTAGGGAGAAGAAAGGGATTGTTTTGTCCCATGCAATAACGTCGTTTTTAAATTATAATATGAAACAACATTGTTTCACTTAAAACTAAATGAAACACATTCTTTTACTTAATTCCATTTTCTTAATATGAAACGATGTCGTTTTGACATATAAAAGTTTCAAAAAGGTCCTTCAATTTTGATACCTTTTTGAATTTGGCCCTTGAATTATTATTTTTTTCATTTTCAACTAAGTTGAACTTTGTTCTCAATGTTTATTCAATTGCATCCCTGATTGGATTAAAATGGCCACTTAACTTCTCTACCTTTTTCGATTCAGTAGTTAGCTTTCTAATTTTTAACCATTTAGCCAATTTCAGTCTTTTCTTAACATTTCTTCTCAATTTCATCCTTAATTGCATCTTTTCTTTCTTTCTTTTTGTCTATTTCAATATATATATATATATATATATATAAATTTTCCTTCATTTCTTTGTGATTGAAATATATTTCTTTGAATATTTGTTCACTTTTTCATTAAAACACTTTTTTTTTAATATTTGAGTGAGGTCAAAATTTGGTTTATGACAAAGGGATCCATTCGTAATCGCTTGATATTCCCTGAGTTCCTGACAACACTTGTTACCACTACACTTGTTAGATGTTGGTTGTCATTGAAGGAAAGGACTTCGGGTGATACCTACGTCTTATGAAGAGCAACACAAACATAAAAAAGCCCTAACAAGTTTTGTCACTTTCACCATGATTACTGTCATGATACTAAGGAATGTCATGTTCTAAAATAAAAGATAAAAAAAAATTATCTAAGGGATACTTCCAACAATATGTGAAGAAGGAGATGTAGCCTGAAAAAATAGAAAAAAGTCCTCATGATGCAATATATGAGGTTAGATAATTTTTAGAAATTGTATCTCTATTATTTTTAAAACTTTTGAATGGAAAGCATTAATGTTTCTCCATGTTTTCAATGCCTCTAATTAAAAAAAAAAAACCCATGATGAGATCTTTATGTCTCCATGAATTCTCTATATCTCCAAACATATCTCTAGGTCTTCAACAAAAAATCTCTACAATGAGATTTCCATGTCTTCAAATAAATTCTTCATGTCTCTTACTTAATGTGTCTTCAATGTCTCTAACAAAAATCTTCACAGCAAGATCTCAATTGATATCTCAGCGTCTCTATACAACATCCCATTTCATAATATTTTAACAATGCTTTCATTTAATATTGTTTTATTTAAAGAGAACATATAAACTTATCAAACTGTCATTCTTTTACAAAAATGTTAAGAAAAATATGAAGAGAACTTTCATGCAAGCATGTTAACGAAAGCTATAAAAAGGTATCATCATTGTATAAAACAATAACTATTTTATTTCTCTTTTTTTACAAAGTCTTCAAAACATTATTGTTTCAAACACTTAGGGGGAAATGATGGTACAAAAAATTCACCAAAAACAAATTCATGCGATTATAAGTTCTTATCGTTGGGGCTACTAGCCCAACACTCGACACTCACCTCGGTTTATTCAAAACTACCATAGCACACACCTTTATGTATTTTTTCAGTTCCTTGAACTATGCAAGCACACAAATTCTTTATGTAGGCACGCATACCAAGTGCATACAAAGTTTTTCTATACAAACTAAGTACCACCTTTTTCCACTAATGGTTATTTTCTACCCACACTTCTCCACCAATGACATAATAAGCATCACAATAAATGAAAATAGTAATTTCTCCATCAATAATACAACTCCCCTCTCCATGCTCCATGAGGTGACAAAGGTTTATAAATACCTTGGTCACTAGGTAAGGAAGGCTAGACAATTTTATACATAAGTTACAATCATTTAACAGTTTCAGGAACCACAAATGACCATCTAACAATTCAACAAGCTTTGTAAAATTTTCATAGATATACACTCCTTATAACTTTATTCTATTTATCACTTCTTATACATCATTTTATGGTCTTATATTTATTAACTTAAACATTATAGTGTCTCTTGTTCTCACATGGGATTTGTTTTTAAGAAATAACTGAAGTTAGAAATAACAGCATATATTCAAGACCAGTCAACAACCTAAGACCAACTATGGAAATACCAATTCTTGTCTTAAGTTTTCACAACTTTATTAGTTGAGATTTGGGGTAGTCCACAAGGTGCATATTAATTTAATTATTGAAGAAATTATAAACTTAACAAGTCACTATAAATCATTTTCCTAAATTATAGCCTTATAAAACTAAACATAGTATCCATATAAGAAAAAAGAAAAAACCAAAATAGAAAAAAACCAAATTCTCCCTTGTTATTATTTTAGGTGTCCATGGAGATGTTCTTTGTGCCATTTAGAATGAACTAGATAGGCGGTCTATATCACGTTGTAGGCCACATCAAAAAAACAAAATTGAACTAAAAAAAGAATGTTTAGGTCTAGGAAAACCTTTTTGGTAGCCACCGAGTCAATCCTAAAACCTCCTAACCTATCTCATTGCCTAGCTTGTGTTTCAAATCAAATCATTAAAAGTTGCCTCGATATGATATAGTGACTTGGAAAATTCAAAGACAAGCAGATAATTGGTAGAAATATGGTCTGGGTTTAAATATAAATTTCAAGATGGCATATTTTTTCAAAAATATTGCGATGACAACCTATTAGATTGATCTAATTTTCTCAGATAATTGGTAGAAATATGGTATGGGTTTAAATATAAATTTCAAGATGACATATTTTTTCAAAAATATTGCAATGACAACCTATTAGATTGATCTAAGTTTCGCGGCCTAGCTCGTCAAACCCGTAACCTGAGTTATAGGCTCCATCAGGTTTAATTTTTTAAGACTATTTTTTATTTAATCATTTGATAACAAAAATAATCACTTGTAAAATCAAGCATTAACACAATGTTACGACATTTGCCTAAGATTTCAATAGTTTCATAGAAAATAAATTGAACACATTATGAATCTCGATTCCTAATCAATCAAAGTTAACCAGCTAAATTCATGACTTGGTTCATGGAATCAATTGAGTTTAATAATTTTTTTCACATTTTTTATTTAATTATATGATAACAAAAATAGACGCTTGCAAAATTGAGAACCAATAAAATATCAGGGTATTTGTTTGACATTATGATAAACATATAAATATCAAAATGAAACAATTTTGTTGCCGAATTAAAAATCAATAAAATATTAAAGGGTGAAGTTTTAAAAAAATCAACAAGAAAATTCAATAAATATCTAATTATAAAGGATAAAATTGGAAACAAAATCAATTCAAAAAAAAGGAAAAAAAAGGGTCATGTGTGTGACATTGGTTGGCTTAACGCTCATGGGCTTAAAAATAGTCTAAGGCATGCAGTCCTAGAATAGCCCATGTGCATGAGCTTACTTATTTTCTTCTCTTTTTGAGGAGCGGGTGACATAACCAAGAGATTGATGTCTTCTTCCAAGAGCAGGAGTGTCGAAGTAGTAAAAAACCCGACAAGACCAGGATCGAACCACAGAGAGGTTAACTATAATAATAATAATAATAATAAGTTAAAGACTTTGAGATGTAAGATTGTGATGATTCAAAAATGATAAAAACAAATGTTAAGGTTAGAGGATCCATTAATAATATTAGAAATAAGTATAGTATAAACTATTTTTATTAATCAACTAGAAACCACACACAAAGAAGGTTCCAATCGAATAATTTATCCTTAATAGTTTATTATAAATTTTTAACATGATCATATTAATTATCTTATTTAAGTAACACCACACTTTTAAATATTGTCAGGAATTCATGATGCTAACTTATGTTAATAACAAATCAAGTTCCTTTCATAGAACAATTATAGGTTATACCATACGGTTGGCTATGAAAGTGCCAAGCATTTGTTGTAACAAGTGTTATACAACATAAATCTAGATTAATTATTTAACAAGCAAGGTATTAAGAATTAGTATGATAAAAGGATAAGACATGTTAATAATAAACTTTCTTGGATATAAACATTGAAGCCCATATTGAGTTTATATTATACTTATCCTAACACCATTAGTGAAACATTTTCACTTTGACATAATGAACTTAGCTAAACATAATGAAGAAGATAAACATAAATAAATAACATAAGAACATAAGTATAGTAAAGGAAATGAAAAGCATAAACAAGAGATTAAGGAAAATATAACATGAAATAAAACTTAAACATTACAAAAATATAAAGAAAGAAATAAAGAGCATGATCTTGATCTAAACAACTAAGATGATTAAATGCATGACAAATGCCTTCTTTTATAGGCCAAAATTTATACTATTGATTTGATGACTAATTATTCAGTGAGTGACCACATCTTGACTTGGTAACAATCCTTATCTTTTTGTCTGAACAAAACATCGTTGCTAACGTCAGAATTTGAAAAGATTTATGTCATGAAAGTTCTAGAAAATTGTCTCATCTTTCTAACAAAAAAAGAATTGGTGCATTTGGACTTTCAGAACTCGAGATATGGGCTGAATACTAAACAATGTTTGGGCTGCAACACAGATTCGGACTTCTTCGTTGTTGCTACAATTTGAACTTGAAAACAACCTTTTTGAATCTTACACTCCCATGAAAATTTTAAGCCTATGTCTTAGCTTTACATCCATATAGAGTAGACCTAAATCCAAGTTCTACACCTCCAGTTATGATCCAATAATCGAATGGTGTTCTAGTTTGGACTGAATCAACATCTATTTTCTAAGCTTAGCCCTCTCTTTGTCTTCTTAATTTCAGTAGTTAAACTCATCAATCAATCCCTTGATTTATGTGATAGGCCTGCATTTAAGATGAATATTTACCATAAATTAAATGTATCTTATATTATTAGATATGTTATTATAAAACATGCTCTAGTTAATGAGTTACTAATACTTCAAGTGCAAAATAATGATATAAAATCTTGATAAAAATGCACTTTTAAATACTAATCAGTAGGCGACAACCCTTTCATTTAAAAAAGCAAACAACAAGCAACATGTCAATGTTGTTTTAGATTTCAGCTATCATAGGCGTCCAGAAAGTCAAATAGCCAACTTCCATGGAAAAAAACATGTTTTGTCCCTTCTTCTTTTTTTCAAAAATACTTTAAGGACCTTAAAACACCCATTTCTAGTATCAAAGTAGCATTTATTTGGTTAAAATACCTTAAATCATCTTGAATTCAAAAACAATCTCAATCTCAGATCTACCTTCTCAGGCGATGGGAAGGCTAAAGAATACCCTAGTGAAACTTCTGTCATCAAATGGAACTCAAGGATATAAAAATTGGTATCAACCAATGATTTTTTTCTCTACACCACTAAAGTTCGACAACTCTTTTTTCTATCTTAAAACAAGGGACCAAGAAATAAGAAAAATGATTTTTTTTTATCGTAAATAAATTTTTAAAATCTAAAAAGATAAAAAAATATCATTTGAAATGTGAGATCAAAGTAGAATTTTATGTAAATTTTAAAATTGCCACTCATTTTCTCTGTTTATTTCACTCTAGTTTTTTATTTTTTTAATTTTTTATTTTCTTAATAAATTTACTTAAATTAGCTATCAATTTAGTTTTATAAATGCAAAATCAAATTTTAAATTATGAATTTTGTTTTTTTTTTAAAAAAAAAAACTATCACAGTACATAGTGCTGCTATGTATGGTGTTTGATAAGGCTACAAGTAAGGATCACGTGCTGTGGTTCCCATTTTTTATTTTTATTTTCAACGCGGAAGTTTCCTTCTTTTTTTTCAGTTGATGTCAAGTTGCAATCGTGAGACAAGTGTACCAGTCTTGACCAGTTAGATTTTCTCACGTTGTATCAAATCCGTGACTTTTACTTGCTGTGGTCCAGTCCAGATTCTTTGCTTTGCCTTTGGAACCGGAAACCAGGAGATTCCTTCCTCCTATTTGAATTTGCTCATCAAGGAGGTTAGTGTTGTTTATGTTGTTTGGTCTCATGGTCTTCATTTCTTAACCAAATCTTAGACACAAAGGAGTTTCTTGTATCAATCTATATCCTGTACCCAGTTCTTTATCCTTGATTTAGTACAATCTAGTTGTCTAGGTAAGGGGTTTTGATTAAGTTTTCCTGATGGGTTACTGATAAATTCTTTACCTCTTTCTTTAAAGTTGTTGCATTCAAATATGGCTAAAATGTTGGCTTGGATGAAACTAGAAGTCTAAGGAGCATAGACCCTTTTTCTTAGTTACAAATTTTTGTGTTGATGAGAAATTTTTTTTGAGTTTTCTCTGATGAGTACCATGGTCTCCCCATCTGAGCACAAGAGATGGGTCTTATTCTTAAACATCTCTTTTCTATTGGTGGCATGTACTTTCTTGATTGTGCAATTCAATTCTGCTGAATTTCTAGTACTGAGAAGTGCTGAACCTTTCAAGGATAATGGTCAACAAGACTGCCAGGGATTGGTTAATCTAGATGACTACAAAACCAAGTGCTTTTACTTTAAATTACATAATCCATGTGTCTCTCAAGGCTATATTGACTATCTTTACCTTTTCTATTGCAATTTCGAAAGATTTCCTCTTTTGGGCTATTGTCTTCTTTTTCTTTGGCTCCTGGTATTGTTCTATCTGTTGGGGAACACAGCTTCTGAATACTTTTGTTCTTCACTTGAAGACTTGTCTAAGCTGTTGAATTTGTCTCCGACAATTGCCGGGGCTACCCTCCTTTCACTTGGAAATGGTGCCCCTGATGTTTTTGCTAGTGTGGTGTCTTTTATGGGTGATGGGACAGCAGACTTTGGCTTTAATACAGTATTAGGTGGTGCTTCCTTTGTTACTTGTGTGGTGGTTGGAATCTTAAGCATTTTGGCGAAGCAAGAGGAATTTAGAGTCAACAGGGATGCCTTTGTTAGAGATATTTGCTTCTTCCTTTTAGTTCTTGCATCCTTAATTTTCATTTTGATTTATGGCAAGATCAACATGTGGGGTGCTATGGGTTTTTTGTTGTTGTATATTGTTTATGTGATGGTTGTTTACATTTCACAAGTCCATTGGAATGGTGGTATAAATGAAAGCGAAAGGGATCACAATTCAAGTAATGGAAGTGATTTAAGCATACCAATTTTAAGCAGCATGGAAAAAGGGGAGCAAAATTATGTGAAGGAAAGTGGTTTTGAATGTGGTCCTGAAGTAGAAACGAACAAATGTTGCTTTTGCGTAAGATTATCAGCTCCATGTAGTACACTTCTCCGAATCCTTGAGATGCCTCTTTCCTTACCTAGGAGATTGACAATTCCTGTTGTTTGTGAAAAGAGATGGTCCAAGCCAACCGCAGTTGCTTCAGTGACATTAGCACCAGTTCTCTTATCAGCTCTTTGGAACGCCCAAGATGAGTGTGCCACCTTCAACACAATCCTAATAGTAAATGGAATTGGGTTGACGTTCGGAATGACATTTGGGGTTCTTGCATCTGCAACAATTGAGAATTCAGGTCCACCAAAGAAGTGCTTGCTTCCTTGGCTAGCAGCAGGGTTCTTAATGAGTGTGACATGGAGTTATATTCTAGCTCAGGAACTGGTAAGCTTGTTAGTTTCACTTGGATATATATTTGGAATTAGTCCTTCTATACTAGGACTAACAGTTCTTTCCTGGGGAAACTCAATTGGTGATTTGATAACAAATTTGATTTTGGCTGTGAATGGTGGCCCAGAAGGTGCACAAGTTGCTATATCAGGCTGTTATGCAGGTCCCATTTTCATCATCCTTTTTGGTCTGGGATTGTCTCTGGTTGGCTCAGCCTTTTATGCGTACCCATCACCTGTTGTGATCCCAAAAGATCCATATCTATTGGAGACGGTAGGTTTTTTAGTAGGTGGCCTGCTTTGGGCACTTATTGTTTTACCCAGGAGAAATATGAGGCTTGATGGGGTGCTGGGAGGAGGACTCATAGCTATATATTTGATGTCTGTGTCTTCGAGGGTAATTCAAACTTTGAGCTCTCCAATTGATAATACACATGCTTAGCTGTAACTAGCTTCCTTCCTGTACAGTGATTGATAGCTTTAGAGTAGCACTTCAGGTGATGAACTAACTAGCTACTTCTGATTGAAAGTTTATTTCTTTTAAGCTTCAATGAAAATTAGAATGGCCCATAAACCGTAATTTGTAATCTTGATGACACAAATTTGAAAGCTATCAGAATGAATTCAGCAACTTGTTTGAAAACCGTTTTTGCATAATTCATTTTTATTGTAATTTTGACGAAATGATGAATTTATACTAATTTGCGATACCCTGGTATTTCAAGACCCGAGAATATTAATCACACAACATTTCGCAGAGCAATTAATGGGGCCTGGACTATTTTCATATATAAAGCTGTTAGAAAATAATTTGGGATTTCATTTGATTCTCCAACTGTTGGATGATATCATGATTTGATCCTTGATTTTAGTATTGTTTCAACATGATTCTGGAAGATATTTGTTTGATTTATATGCATGTATGAGTATTTTTCTCGCCAAGTAGGAGATTTAAGTGTGTGACTTGCATGCATGCGGATGCAAATGATGGAACTTGGGATTTGGGATGGTGATAAGCTGCCTTGTCAATAACTAGTTTAGCATGGTTCTGTCAAGAAAATAGATTGATAGATGTAAATATTGTGGGTTAGTATAGCTTCAAATATGAAAAGGAACTTGTGTTTTTCTTAGCAGAAGAATACAGAAAGGAAATTTCATCTGATTGATTGTCAGGTTTTGCTTTTTGCGCATCTTTAGCTGTCATGGTTCTTTTCTCCAACATGCAGCGATTTCCATGTTCTATATACATCATCCTAGTTAGACATACACAGAGACTCATTTACCAAAAATCTTGATCAGGTTTATACTCTGCAGCATTTCAATTGAGTGATTCTCAATATTTACGTGTTATTGAGTTTAATGGCGATGCAAAGTTATCTGGAGGCAGTCATTTTTCTATATTCCCAGACGCCACTATTAGGAGGAAGCAACCAAACTTATCACATTCAGCTTTGGTCCATCTTTGTGGCCGTGATAAAATATTTCCTGGCTAAGGCACAAGTAACAGTCCAAACTCCAAAACTATATCTAGCTAGAAACTGAAGGTCTTGATGTAGAAATGCCAGAAGGAAAATAATAATCGATATTGGAAGCGAATGAAGATGACAAAATTATATATGAATCTAATTAACAATGTTCACAAGTCAACAGAAACGTCAGCAGGAAAGGATTAGATTCAATGGAGTCAGTCAATTTGGCCTGCGTGAGCTGCATTAGCAAACAACAGAGGTTGGCCCCAGTAGACATTGCTTACAGAGCTTGTGACAAATTTTATGGAGGCACATTATGGCCGAGACATTTGATGCAACAATTGCAGAGACGTAGAGGCCTTGGATTTAGCTGATCTTGACGTGATGGCAAATGATTATAAAAATGAAGATACTGGCAAGCTTGTAATATAATGGATATGAGACTACGGTAGACAATCATCTTTGGAACCAAATCTCTCAAATTTTATTAATATCAAATATGTCCAATAAATAATTAGTAATATCAAAGATGGCTCAACTCGGACCAGAGAATGCTAGCCAGGAGACTCGTCTATGTAGCAGGTAGGCTAAAGAGGAAGGCTATGATGTTGTGGATATGTTTTTCGAAGTCATGAAATTTTTTTATTAAAAATATGATATATGCATTTTATTAAATGAAATGAAAAATATATGAATTGATAAATTATAAAATTAATTGTTAATGTTAATTAAAAAAATAAAATTGAAAAGCTGACATCGTACTTGTCTTCAAGTACTCAAACTCTTATTGGAAATGAGTGTCACGATAAACGCTTTCTTCGTCTTTCATATTTCTTAGGAGGAGTCGAGTGTTCTAGATTCTACAGATTGAAGCTCTTTCAGAATCTATATTTCAACTTGGTGCACGTAAGTATGTTATTTATAATAAATGGATGTATGTGTATTAATGCAAATATATGTACATGCACATCGAGTATGGATTAACCTTTTCAAAGAGCTTATCCATGGTTTTTTTTTTTTTTTGTTGAATACAAGCAAAAGCTCATAGTCTAATCATCTCAAACTTTTTTAAGTAAAGCCATGGTTTTAGCTTAGAAAATCCTATGGAGTTAAACACTCAGTTCATAGTTGGATGTTTCACGAATTTGAACCCTGACTGAAAGTCATGAGGCAAACTACTACTCCCCCCTAACCTAAAAATGCAAGCTAAAATTAAACAAACTAAAACAAATAAGCAAATAGTCAAACAAGCAAAGCTTAGTCCAACCAAATAAGACGTTCCCTAGTGGAGTCGCTATCCTATTGGGAGGCGCGCGAGGGGCATCGAGCAACAACGGGTCTATCTCCTGAGAGTGTGTGTTGAAAAGAGAGTTGAATGTTCTACGAATCTGAAACCCGACTGAAAGTCATAAGGTAAACTACTACTCCCCTCCTAACTTAAAAATGCAAACTAAAATTAAATAGACCAAAACAAATAAGCAAATAGTCAAACAAGCAAAGCTTAGTCCAACCAAATAAGATGTTCCCCAGTGAAGTCGCCATTTTGGGAGGCGCGCAAGGGGCATCGGGCAACAATGGGTCTATCTTCTAAGAGTGTGTGTTAAAAGGAGAGTTTTAGGTATTATCATAAAATTATGATTATAAGGATTAGGAGTCGTTGCCTAGTGTTATGGGTTATTAGAAAACATATGGTCTGTGAGAGTTTGGGTAAAGGACTAGTTGTGTAAGAGAAAGACCACCACCCCATTGCATCCACCTAAGATAAGCTGCATTGTTGTTTGATTTTTTTTCTAGATCATTTTTCTATCAATTAGTCTTGTCTAAGGTTCAAGGTATAAATTTGTGAGGAAGTCTCTACTTTATCAGGTTGAATCCTAAACATTCTCAGGTCTAAATTTTAGCATTACATATATTTCTTTGTATTTTTAATGCCTGGAGGCATGCTCTACTTCATAGTTTTACACCTCATATATAAAAGTTTGAATCTAAACTTTTTTATTTGGAAAATTTAATCTGTATATGAATATCGAAATCGTGCTACAAAAATTACGAGGGGCATACCCCAAGAGGAAAAGCTAAAAAGAATAGCAAATAAAGAAAATAGCATGGCTGCTGCGCCAACAGTAGCTATAAATTAGGTTTCTCTAGAAAGTTGAAACCATGCATGGCGTTCACGTGAATAGTAGCTAGGATTGTTTTGTTTTGAAATCTTGCATTCTTTCATGAATTGACCACCTCTTCTTCATTTTGCAGGTTCCATATGGCAAGTGTCTGCGCCGAAATACCTACATGGTCCATGTTTCTGATTTGTGTTCTAACTTGTTGGAAGATCGCCTCAGCCATCACCTGGTATGTTTGAGTAGTATTTGTGAAAACACAGTTATTCCTTTCATGCCAAAGGAGATAAACAGTAGTGGACTTTTGCATCTAAACCTTAACACTTAAAATATAAAGTGAACAAAATGATTGGTTAAGTGTTTTTGATATTTTCACCAATCTCTAACAGATAATCATAAACTAATTATGATATCTATTTTTGCATTTTAAAACATGAGAAAGATTTTTTTTTGTTTTTTTTATATAAAAAATATGCTTGAAAAACTTTTAGGATTTGGTTGTATGTATGAAAACAAAATATTTTTGTTTTTTTAAGAGGAAATTAATTTAGAATTTTTTGAATTTTTTCTAATTTTCAAATTTTTTAAAAGAAAAGTTTCGTAAAAAAACTATGTATTTTAATATTAGATATGTATCTTATAATGTGAATATACAATCCAATATTATACAAAATTATTGAAAAAAATTTGAGAAAATCATAAATATTTTGAAATGACCCTTGGAATTTTTCTATTTTTTATTATATAATAATAATAATAATAATAATAATAATAATAATAATAATATTATTATTATTATTATTATTATTATTATTATTATTATTAAATATAAATTAGATTGGACCTAGCCCAGCCATCCAGGCTAGGCTGAAATGGGTCCAGCCTGATTGGCAGCCTAACAGACCCTCATTCTTCTTTTTCTTGTGTAGACTAGACCCGCCCTAACCATCTAGGCCGGGCTAAAACGAGTCCAGCCCAGGCCTACATGGTCACTGGCTTGGCCTAGTAACCATGTTAATTATTTTTACAGCATTGAATGGATGGGCGAGCCAAAGAATAAGAAGAAGGAGGAGGAGAGTAGGCTAGCTGGTGCAGCGTTGATGGCTGATTGTGCTCGAACATCAATATGAGGCTGAAGGCAACATTAGTGGTTAATCTGGCAGTACAAAAGCAGGATGGATAAGAGATTTGTGGGGAAGAGGAAGAAGTTTGCAACAACTATTCATGTTTCAAGGGTGGCTCGTGGTGGTTCTAAGGTCGTGATGACTGAGGACACAGTAGTGAAGGAGAAGGAGGAGGAGCGACTGAGATTAACGGCGGAGAGAGAGAATAAAGAGGCTGGAAAAACAAAGGTTGGGGGCTAGTTTTTTTCAAACATTAGCTTCGGATTTTCCCCCTCTAAAGCATGTAATCCACCCCTATTTGTAGAGGTTGGATGAGGGATATTTTGTCTTTAATAGTGCCAAATCTTGGCTATTGATTCAGCCTCGAAAGATCCCAATTGTTGGCTCAAAGTGGGCATCATGAACTGTCAAATTTGACAGTTGAAAGTTGTCTGAGTTGGTCTCTTTGGGTCGGCGCCATGGCCATTGTAGTGTAAATTGACAGAAAGGGCCATATCGGGATGTAGTCAAATGTTAGGTGATCATTTTCGTGCAAGATTTGTCAAATTGGGTGGAGAGATTAAGCATTAAATACCCCTGAAAAGTAGCCCCCAAGCAGTTTTTTTGGTGAAAATTGAAGAAAAAGATAAATAGTAACCAAAATGGCGTCGTTTAGGTAAAGTTTAATTTAGTCCCTCGATTTATAATTTCTCTCAATTATATCTTTAATTGGCTTCAAACTTTTAATTTATGCAATTTTGCCCCTGCTAAACTTCAATTTCAACCCCGAATCCTAGTGTCTTTTATCATTATGGTCCTTGGTCTCATATTTATACAAATTGATCCTCAGTTGACCATTAAACTTTTATTTTTCTTCAATTTCACCTCTGATTTCATTGAATTTTGTCCCCATAGTTTGAGGCCTTTTACACAAAGATTCTTGGTTGTGAATTTTTTCAATTCAGTCCTTAATTAACCTTAAAAGTTTGATTTTCTTGTGATTTTACCCCTGATTTGAACCGATTGACTTTGTAAATATTAAGTTTAGTCTTTTAAAATTCTAATCTTCTCAATTAAGCCTAGATTGGGCTCCTAAACTTATTGTTTTTACCAATTAAGCCCCTAATAAAATTAATTTGACTAATTTAAAGTATAATTAACTCATTACACTTAATTAAATTCTTTAAATGGACCCAAATTAATTCTTAAATATAATTAAATTTTAATTTGACTTATGATTAAATTGAATTGGCCAATTAAAAATCTAATTATGTTCTTAGGCTTAAGTTTTATGCAGTTTCGTCCAATAATTATTTAATTTGACATTGAATCTGTATTGTTGCTTTAGTTTTGGGTATAATGGGGTATAATTAAGCTCTTAATTCCATCCAAAATTGCAGCTTGATTTTTCTGTATATTTGGAGTCTTCCTCAACCTGTTTTTGCCAAAATTTTAGTCTTCTTGTTATTATTATTTATTTTATTTTAAAAGAAAAAAGGGTAGACTTTGGGGAATAACCCAAAACAGGTTATGAAACCAATAACTTAAGTTTTAACTTAAATCTCCCTTTAATCAATCTAAAAACTCAAAATTAAACTAAATCTAAAAATTATTTATGAATTATAGTCCACTTTATTAGGATGGTTAAAGGCTAAAATCACCTCCATTAAATTCTCTTCTCAAATATAAATCCATTGGAACCAATTTTGGTCTAAGGCTTTTTCTCTCTTTCTATTTTTTTAACAACTTTCTCACTCATCTCTAGACTCAAAAGGACTGAAATATCAAGAAAATATAGTTTAGAATTGAAATGTAAACATCTAAAACTATAAAGGCCAAATATATAAAAAAAACCTAAAAATCCAAGGACCAAATTGTATCTTTTTATGTCAAAAATTGCATATTCCTTGAAGGCCGTGATGAATTAAGAGAGGTGCTATAAGAATAAATAGTAAGAGTTTATCATGTTTTAGTTTAACTACTAGTTATTTACTTGTACAATGTTGCGATGTAGTTTTTGAAATCTGTGTGTGTGGTGAAAGACAATGATTTGATTTTGGGTTTTTTCATTAATTATTCATATTCCCATTTTTTTATGTATAAAAAAACCACACACAAGTTTGTATAAAATAAGTAACAAAATGATTGATAATATTACAATGAAAGCTATAACCTTATTTGAAAACTATGGCAAGATTGAATGGTATTTAAATAAATAATATTTTAATTATTTAATATATAGTGAATCTTAATTATAATTAAAAAAAAAACTATTAAGAAAACTATAAAAAAATATAAAAATAGGCCAAGCATTAGGCTTGTGAGGTTGGGCATGCATGCCTAGCCTAATAGAAAATAGGTCAATCATGTGCAAGGCTTGGATGTTTGGCTTTTGTTCTTTTTTTTTTCTTTTTTTTTTCTTGAAAGGTGGACCAAATGTCTTTTATCATATTAAAAAAATTAAAATAAAAGATACGTTGTCAATTTAATTTAGATTTTCAGTATTAGAGGTGACTAAAAATTTGAATTCTGAGTTTTTAAACCCTAAAAAACTCATTTTCAACCATTGTTCCACCTAAAAACACTTAGAAATCATATTAAAAAAATCATATATATATATATATATGAATAGTGCCTTCCAACACATAATATATCACTAATATAACAGGCAATAACGAAATTAAAAAATAATAAAATAAAAAATATAATGTAAATAGAAAAGAACATTGTTCATTAAACAATGTCTTCCACAATGATTTGATACTTGGCATGTACTTTGTCGCAAGTTGGATCAAAGTTGTTTTTGAATGTAAGAACAAGAGTGTAGAGGTGTTATTAACGTGTTTTTCAATGTGCAAGTAAAATTTTTATTATGCCTTCAAATTGTGATGAATATGTTCAATAAAATAAATTAAGAATTATATACACCAATAAATATAAAAAAGAGATTTTAACACTAATTAAAGACTAAATTGCTAGGTTGAGAAATAGATGCATTTTAAGATATTTAATCTTATGTTGTGAAGAAGCCTTTAAATGTTTTTAATAGATTATATGGCACTAATAATTATAAAGAGAATAATAATTTAAATTCAATTGAAACAAATAATTTGCTTGTATAAGTCTTTTTTTTCTTATTAATAACTTTAATTTCAACAAATTATTTTTTTTTCACATGTCATTTATTTAATAAAAATTAAAAGAAATTAGAAAACATACCAAAAAATTGGATTATTTAAAATAAGAATAAAAAAGATGTCTCTCTAACTAAAACCTCTTTGTCTCATTACCATGCTCTTTATAAAAGATATATTTTTTTATTAATCACTTTATCATTATTCTAAAAGCAAGTTTTAATTTTGATAATTTTAATACGAGTGTACTAAAAACATAAGACTACTACAACTTTTGTACATTGTCACATGTAGCTCTTTGTGTGTGTCATTAAACCTGGCAAATAAGTCAGCTTTAAAACCTCTCAACTTTATTACTTTCCTAACTCGGGTTTCAAATTAATTATGTGAAAGTTGACTCGATATGACTTGGTCGATTGAGCAAGTCCAAAAACAATACAAGTGATTGGTAAAAAAAAAAAATTGACTTAAAAAGATATCATTTAAAAAAAAAAATTGATACAATGACATCTTGGATCAACACGAACCAAACCAATTTAACTCACCAAACCTTTTACTCGAGTTATGCACCCAACTAGGCTTAATAACTTTATTTTTCTAAATAATATTTATTTAATTATATGATAGTAAAAATATATGTTCATAGAAAAGCAACCAAATAAATTTTAAAAATAACGATTAGTTGTACAAATAGAATGCATGCTAATAGTATAAAAAGATTTGTATAACCTTATTAAAAAACAAAGTAAAAATTAAATGGTATATAATAAAATAATATCAAAAATATATAATTGATTAGTTTAAGAAATTAATAAAATAATATATCTGATATATTTTAAATTAATTAATTTTTTTAAAAAATTAAATTTAAATTAAAAGGAAAAAAAATAAATACGGGTTTGGGTGACCAAACATGCCTACCCTTTTGAAGAAACCCAAGCATAGGGGGCTACTATGGAAGGACAACTTCATCCACTTTTTTTTTAAAAAAAAAAGACGTTTTTTCTATAATGGCAAATGAGACACCAGTTATTAGTCTAGTTTCTGATCACCAACAAGGTAGTTGGAAAATCAAATAGGGATTTTTTTGGATCAAAGCACTAATTTTTAACTTAATTTCACCTAAAACACTTTTTCATAACCTTAATAAACTAATTCTTCAACAAAAAAAAATCCAAATTGGTTTGGAAATACAAGATCAAACCAAAAAAAATTATCTATTTTTTCTTACAACATGGCCAAAAATATCTTACTCCTCTTGTCAAGAGGGGCTCTTTAACACCAAAAATAATATTTTTTATCGTTGAAATCTCGCTATCAAATGTTCTATCTCTCCTTTATGGTTTTCTGAGGACACTCATTTTTTTTATTTTTTTTTGATGACCTTGGGTGTCCGGGCCAGCTTACGCGCACCACTCGCTTTTTTCTATTCTAAACTTATGGACTAATATGTGAACAAAAAACAAAACGTTTTGGACTAAAATATTTAATTGAAAAATTAAAGGGACTCAATTTCTTTTTACAAAATTTGAAGGGAAAAAAAAAAGAACATTTGTTTTGAACAATGGGATAAAAAGAAGAACCATTTATTTTAGCCATAATGTCAAATTAGGTCCCTAAATTTTCAATTATTTTCAATCAACACAACCAAATTGTTTTTTTTTTTTTTGTAAAATTAAATACTAATCAAATGTTGTTTTTGACACCCAAAAACCATATAAAAATCCAATTAAAGTAAATTATTAGCTTGGGATTCCATGTCGCACAATTTTCAAGAAATAATTTTAAAAAATAAATTGGTGATTGAAATAAATAAATAAATAATCCCCAAGGGACCAAAAGAAGTCTTAGCATTGTTTTAGTGAAATGTTTTTGTCATGGGTTGTAGTTTGTTTTTTATTTAAAAGAAAATAACTTTAATTTTAATTGTAATTAGTAATTATAATTGTTATAATGGTTAGTATTTTACCTTTGAGGTCTTTTAACTTGGGACTTCTTGCTTGGTTTTCTAGTTAAGGGCTTGTTTGATATTATAGTAATGATTATAATTTAAAGTATTTTTCGTATAAAAATATATTAAAATGATATTTTTATTATTTTAAAAAAATTATTTTAAAATAATATATTAGAAAATATAAATATTTATTTTTAACATAAATAAATATTTTAAAATTTAAAAAAACACGCCATTCCAAACAAACCCAAGTAGCCAGCGGTACCCAGTCATTTTGGGTTCAAATTGAGATGTTGAGCAAAAACCAAAACGTTCGGTCCCTTCCGTGCAGCATTAACCATCGTGTCTATTACAGGCACCCACTTGTTCTAACACAAAGCTCCATGGATTTTTATGGACCATATTGTTCATTACCTCTCCAGTTTGGTAGGAAAGTCCTGTCAGTTCTACGTTCATGTCAAATAATCTTGCACGCGATGCAGGCATCGTCTACCAATTTGCAAGAAACATCCAAAGTTTGATGTGGCCATGTCCACCAGTTACTGGGAATATATTTTTTTTTTTTCCAGACATTTCTCCGTATATTCTTGTGGTGCCGCCCCAGCCTGCTTCATACACAGGCATCCCACCTAAATCACGTCTTATCTTATTCAATCATTTGGCCTGATTTTTATCCCATAAAACTTCAGAGGATAATTTCGATAAAATAAAGTAAATTCAATTACCATACTTAGTTTCTAAGCTCTCGACTTGAAACATATATACACATGCATCTTTTCTGTGCATGCTTTTCTTCGAGTGCCTGCAGCAGCTGTCTATAATGGTGGATTGGGATTTGTGGCTGTCGTCAGGGAAGGTAAGAGAAGGTCTAGCGAGCTTCGAGGCCACGAAGAAGATAACTTTTGTAAGAACCACATTCTTTAAATCTGGCTGGTCAGAAGTAGGACTTCTTATAGCATGGCGGCCAAGACAGTATATAGGACAAGTGATGACTGTGATGTTTTGGAAGTTTAGAAGAAACGAAATCCTATCCCAAAACATTATCGCAGGTTCACAATGTTGACTAAGAGGTTTATGATACCGATAATAGTGATCATATGAGGTTTCCTGTAAAAAAAAAAAAACAAAGTGATGGTGGTGATGAGCATCATTCCACAATTATATTGCATTTGCTACAACAAAAATACGAAGTTAACCAGCTTGATTATTTGATTCTTATAATACTGTACAGTTCGGTGCCGCTAGCTAGTTGAAGTACAGGGTTGAATATTAATTTCTAAATGCTCCTTCTCTACTCTAGCTTTGAAGAGACTAAGAAACTCCATGAAGTTTCAAGAGACCAAGAGACCTGGCCAGCGTCAGAGACAGAAAACAGAGGTATATAGCTAAGAGACCAATCCCAAGAGACTTATCTAACCTCATGTCCTTCCTCGGCAAGATCACAAGGGCCCAGAGCAAGCCTCCCATCAAAAACCCTATAGTCTCATAGAGAGAATGGTCTTCAGGGACGACGAATGAAGATGGATATTTGGACCCTGATGAGATGACTAGTGAAATGCCCAAACCCAGCAATGTGTTGAACATGGGACCAGCATAGCAGCCTGATATTGCAATTTGGGCGCCGTCTGCCCCTCCGGTCACCGCCATGGCAACATTAGCTATCAAATCTCCGAGCGAGTTGCCCCACGCCAGGACAGTTAATCCGAGAACTGAAGGGTTAATCCCGAGTACATAGCCTAGTGAAATCAATAAAGAGACCAGTTCCTCAGCGATAATATATGTCCAAGTTACACTCATCAAAAATCCACCAGCAAGCCATGGGAACAAGGACTTCTTCGGTGGGGAAGACTTCGTTGTTGTCACGCATGCAAGGTTGCAGAGAACCATCCCAACCAATACTGCTATCAAATAAGTTACTAGGCTGGTTCTTGAACCAAACTCCTTTTCCTTTTGGGAGGTGCATAGTGCTGCCAATAAAATTGGAGCCAACGCCACAGAAATTACTGCAAATGGCCTGGACCACCTCGCCTCACTAACCACAGGTATGGTCAATCTTCTTGGCAAGGACAGAGGTAATTCCAAAACATACAGAAGGCTACCCAGGTAGTAAAAAAAGGGAGAATCGAGATTACAAAGAATCGATGAACTTCGCTGATCATCAGCAGTGGTTTTGTCCACCAAAATTGGCTTTTCATGATCAACATAACCAAGTAAAGGTATGCCCCTCTCCAAAAAATCCTCCTCCTGGTTGCCATCTACAGTCAAACGATTCTCTTTTCGGTACCGATCAAAGTGCATGATGCACACCACACCAACATAACCCAAGTAGATAGAAAGAAAAGAAATGGCAGCCCACAAGGTTATTTTCCCGACAATAATAATCAAGAGAAGAGAACAGAGAGAGAACAGAAAGAAGCAGACGTCTCTAATGAAGCTAGACTTATCAACATAAATCTCTCGAGGACCGGATAATAAACTTATAACACCAACCACCACACTAGATACAAAAAAAGCCCCGCCCAAAATACTATTCAGGCCAACTCCACCATTGCTAGACCTGGTGAAGGAAACAATACTAGCAAAAACATCCGGAGCGCCATTGCCAAGTGAAAGAAGGGTGACACCAGCAATAGTTGGAGAAAGCTTCAAGAGTTTGGACAAGCTTTCTAAGGCGGGACAGAAGTAATCTGCTGCTGTGTTGCCTAACAGATAGAACAGAACAGCCAGCCACAGTAACAACATAATATAGCCAAGCATGGAAAATTGGCCACAAGTACAGTAAAAGATTTGAAGATAGTTTATATACCCCTTGGGCCTGCATCCAATATGAGACTTGACATAAATACACTTGGACCTGTAATCTATGCAGTCATGAATTCCGCTGCAGCCATCGGTTTTGATCGATTCCTGAAGCACTAAAGAATGTTTTGTGGTGACTATTGGTTCAGTGGATTGATCGATAAAATATGAGGTTGCAAGATAGAAAAAGAAGAGGAAGAGAAAGGTGATGTTAAGGAAAAGAATGATCTTCTTGGACTTGGCTCTCGAGGTGCTGAAACTTGCCATTCACAAGAAGCTTGTAGAGAAGGTGTTAAAGGGTTTAGACACTGAAAAATGAAGTTCTCAAACTGTTAGAAGTTATGGCGGGGAATGGGTGTATTTTGGCTGCGTTATAGGGGAGGGGTGTATTTGTACAAGAAAGTGTGCGAAGAGTGTTAGCAAAAGAAGGAAAGGAATGAAATCAGGGACTGAAGTAACAAGACAATTAGAGTACAAAAGTTAAATCTAAGATTGAAAGAGATGTTCCAAGCTAGCGTTAGCCCAGTCCGCCATGAGAGATGCAGAATTAATTAAACTAATAACAAAAACACCAGCTGGTGAAATCACGTCAGTAAACTAGCAGGAAAGAGAGGCTATATGCTATATCACATCATTAACGTTAGGATCAGAGATAAAATTAAAGATGGTACTGCATATATACACATTTAACTTTTGAAATTCAGCTAAATATCTAAGCTTTTAGGTTTGCTTCAACCTGGGGAGAATATTTTAGTTAAGCTGTAACTATCATTATCTGTTTGAGAAATGGAGTGGAGGGGCTAGGAGATCATGGGAGCTAGCTGGTTTCTTGATTGAAAATTTCTTTAATTAGCCATGATGCTTTGTATGATTGTCTCAAATGGCAAAGGAAACGTTCGATCTTCCTGCATGCAGGATTCGAGTTTGCGACCACTTATATGTACCTCTAGTGAGTACATTCAAGGAAACTTCCTAGCAGATATGGAGTAGATTTCAGAGGTGCAGGAGGGAAGGAGAGGGAGCTGCAGATCATGCTTTATCTAAAAGCATTCTTTCAAAAGAATGTGTCGGTGATGATACATCAGGGATTTATCGTTCTTACTTTCTTTTTTTTATTTCTTGCAACTTTCAACCAAATTGAAGAGTGTGGTTGCTTAGAAGTACGATTTTGGATTATATCTTTACTAACTACTTGATTAAGAGGCTGTGCATCAGCCTGATTTTGTGATATCCCAACCATGATGTGATTATCATTTAGCTTTGGCTTAATTCTCTTAATTAATCTTAGTTTAAAATAGCTTTGAGAAATTATTATGTATTCCCTCTTCTCATATAAACATAGATTATATTATCAAAATTATGTAAAAATAAATAAAATAAATGACAACCAAATGTAATAGTCCGACCTAATATGTCGTATATTGTTTATTTTGAACCTTATCACCCTCATGATTTTGTTTTTGGTGACACGAGCTCATCTCCAAGCTTGACACCACAAAATGCATATGACAAGCTAGCACCAGCACTACTAATAAGACTCTGGCTATGAACATTATTTTCCGATGTGGGATCTCACAACAATTGTGTTAATTGTTAATTTAGATCGTTACATATCACCCTTTACACAAAAAATTTAAATTATAAAAAACCGGCATGCACATTAAAAAAAATTTGAGTAAAATACAATAATATTAAAAAAATATATATTCATAAATCAAGTAAAAATTAAATGATATTTTATTTTAAAAAATCATAAATATAATTTATTTATTTATTTTAATCAATCTTAATTAAAACTGAATAATCGCTAGGTTAGATATTCCTCACTTGTATGTTTTTTTCTATAACAAATCATAAAAAAGATTTTTTCAAATGATTTGTACATTTATGAAATGATTTTTCCTACAACGGGTATCAATTTCTTTTATGTTTTTCCCCAAATTGTTATGTTAACAACATTGAGCTAAAACTGCTATAATTTGACAAGAAAATAATAAGATATGGGAATTCCCATATTGGAAAAATATTGTAAAATTGAGAAATCTTCCTCTGTAATATCCTAGTCTAGGGCCCAACCATGGGAGGACCAGCATCTGCTGTTATTATCAATAATTGAAAGATCCTTCAACCCTCCCTTTTTTTTTTTCAAAATAAAAGAAAATAAAATAAAAGGGAAGCAAACAGGGCACAAATTGGGATAATATTCCTGCAGACGGAAGCCAATCACAGAACAGAAGAGCACGTTTTATTTGAATTATTGATTTGATGTTGAAGAGGTAGGTTCATGTGGACCTCAAGAACCCATCTTTGCGTTGCTATCAGGGTACATGCATGAATCTTCATAACAGCTCGCTTTTTTTATCTAAGGTTTCTGGTCCCCATTTTTTTATTAATTATTTTTGTTGTTGAAGATTATATATAAAAAAATAATAATAAAATAAAGAATGGGAGGGATTGTTCACAGTCAGCACAGATTTTTGGTTGATCAGATACAAATGTTGGAGATTATCTTCTGTAACTCAGCTATCGCATGCTATTTGTGAGTTGCCTCGTTTAATCAGCTGTTAAGGTATTAGGCAGAGATGCATGGTGAGAAATAAATGAAGAAAATTACAGGGGGTCTTTCCTGTTTTAGTTTTTCACTGCTTACAATAACAGGATCAATTTTCCTCTTCTCTGTGTCGGGATAGCTACCAGAGCCAGTCATTCTCTGAAGTGTAGCACTTCCACCTTGTATGTGCTCCTCTCTTCCCTTCTTTTTAGTGTTTGAAAATTTAGTTTCGATTCTTTTTTAAAATATTTTTTACTTGAAAAAATATTAAAATAATATTTTTTTTTATTTTTAAAAAATTATTTTTGATATCAATATATCAAAATGATCTGAAAACATCAAAAAATATTAATTTAAAAAAAAATAATAACTTTTAATTTCTTAAAAAATATTTTTAAAACACAAAAACAAACAAGATATTTTTGTAATAAAAAAAACCCAAAAAACAAGTTTTGAGAAATAGAAAGCATAGAGATCGAACAAAACATTGTGGGACGATGTTACAATGTGCCTGATTAAACTTCAAGGGTAAATCAAGCAATTAGCACACAGAATTAGAAATATTGGCCAATTAATTAATAGCAAAATGTTTTGGTGAAATAGCATTGTGTTACCATGTCATGTTTTAAAAAGTAAACATGGTTAAATTGTGTTATTTTTTACTAAGCCGGTTAATCAATTTATAATAATTAATAAAAATAGTTGATTAATTCTAAAATAACAAGGAAAATCTTAAAACTATCAAAACTTAAAGTCTCAACAAGATTTTTTATAAATAAAAATCCGATGGTTCATGTAGTGACACAATAGATACACGATCCAACAGTATAATAGAAAGTTATTACTCTTTTAAGATGTTATTCTGGTTTAGCGCAACCAGATCTTTTCTTGGATTTGAACCTGTCTCATTAGACCATCCACGTAATATGTTTGAGAAAGATTTTTATTTAATTATGGCAAAATCACATATAATTACTCAGAATCACTCACTACTGTGTGAACAATGTATTTTTGAGATTTTAATTGGAGTTTATTTTTAACTCTACAAGTTTGATAAAAATATATACTTTGATTCATAAAACATATTTGAAATAAATACTTCATGAAATTATAATTTTGTGTGAAATAATTGATTAATTAATAAAATTAGATCTAACCGGTTAAGACAGAAAATTAAAGTTTAACTTGTCTTACTTCATAAATATGACATAGTAAAATTATACTATTTCACAAAATCTTTTTGAAACGTTAGAATTTTTATATTTATCCTGTTGATTTAAAAAAAAAAAAACCCAAAGTTCACACCAGCAATACAATACTATATATAGGCCCACTTACTATTCCAGCCTTATATACAAACAATTGAGCTCATTAGTCCAAGCCCATATCAACTTTCGAAGTGCTCAATTGATAGATTAGCTTACCACGCTCCTAGAAACCAAAAATGAACGGCTTAATAAATGAAAATGTGCTCAATTGGTAAAAACACCTACTTTTATTTAAATGAAAAGGCATTGATTTGGTTTTTAAGATTTTAATTTATAAATTTGATTAAAATTCAATTTAATTCTTTAATTTTTTTTTAAATTGCATTTTTAATTGAACTTAGACTTTTGATTTTATGGTTTTTTGTCCTCACAAAACTTTAATATCACCCCAAATATCAGTTTTTTTTATTGTGGTCCTTGATTTTGAATTTATATAAATTAACTTTTAATTGATCATTAAAATTTTAATTTTTTTAATTTCATCCCTGTCTTCCATCTAATTAAGTCTGTTTTTTTAAAAAAAATCATTGGCCGTGAATTTCTTTAATTTAACCTCTAATTAATCATAAATTTCTAATTTTCTTGTAATTTTATCCCTGATTTTAATCAATTGACTTTGTAAAAATTAAGTTTGGTCCTTTAAAATTCCAACCTTCTCAATTAAGCCTAAATTGGGCTCCTAAACTTATTGTTTCACCAATTAAATCCATAATAAAATTAATTTGACCCATTTAAAGTATAATTAAATCCTTGCACTTAGTTAAATCCTTTAATTTGACCCAAATTAATTCTTAAATATAATTAAACTTTAAATTTGGTTCATGATTAAGTCAAATGGACCTATTAAAAATATAATTATGTCTTTGAACTTAATTTTTATGCAGATTCGTCCAATAATGATTTAATTTGACATTTAATTTGCATTATCTCTTAAGTCTTAAATACAATAAGATATAATTAAGCTCCTGATTTCATTCAAAATTGTAGCTTAAGTTTTCTATATACATTTGAATTTCTCTTTAGCCTACTTTTATCAAATCACCAATCTTCTTGGTATTATCATTTATTATTTATTTTAAAAGAAAAAATGGTAAATTTTAGGGAATAACCCAAAATGGGTTATGACATATATTAGTGTTGTTTTTTACTCAAACTATTGAAAGGTTATACTATAAGATTTAATTTGGCAAGTATATTGCATGTTTTGTTTATTAACATCTTTAGATGATAAGAAATAAATAATTCTTCTAACACTAAATGAGTTTTATCATAGGTTTCTTAAATTATTTAAAAGATTATAATAATACAAAAGTTATAATATAAATCATTGAAATTTTTATTATTTTTCAATTATGTTTTTTACAAATAAAATTATGAAATCATTTAATAGAATTTCATGATATTCTTTGTCACATGAAACATTTAGGTAAAGTAAAAATATAAATAAAAGATAAAAGAATTGTTACCTAAAAGTAACTACATTATCTAAGACTAGTCTTATAGAGATTATAAAGTAAGAGTTTGTTTATATATATATATATATATGAAGAATGAAAATTATCCCAATATATCATACCTAGATAAATTGCTACATGTTTTTTAACTTAAAAAACTATTTTGAGAGTCATGTTTTATACCAAGTTGTTTAACCTATATGTTTACTATTAGGTAAAAAGCTAATCAATCCTCAACATAAAATAATTTTGAGATTTAAGTCTAAGAAAATGCTCAATCCTTACTTTTAACAGTAATGACATTAGACATGAAAAGTAGTGGATAATAAATTACACCTCATTTTCTAATTTTTTTAGAAAAAAATAAAATGAATATTACCACTCATACGTGAGACTTAAAAGAAGTTGAATTAACTCATCTTGAATTTACTTGCTCAAAAAAAAAGTAAGAAAGAAGGCATGTATTTAATGTCAAATTTATTTAATGAACCAACACATCCAAAAATTTATAAATATATCAAATATTTAAATATACAAAATAATAAAATCAAATGAAGTCAACCTATATATGAGAAAGTTAACTAAGAAGAAGTTATATGAAAACCAGATGAAGAGCTCAAAAGATATTGTTAAGGACATCCTCAGAGATGTAGATCTAGACATGCATATCAAAGTAAAAGAATTAACAACATTATTTAAAATAAATTAAAACAATATATTATCTATTTATTTATCTATGATATAATTATCAAGATATTAAATACAATGAATCATAGTATAAAGGGATAAAATAACCATAAGGCATTTTATTTGGAAAAATAAATAAATATTATAAAATAAATTATGTTCTTATAATACAGTAACCTCAATCAAGACTATACTTAAATAAAAAAAATAAAAAAACAAAAACAATCAACACAAAAAACAAACAATACATAGACACACAACATAACATCAAACACATGTATATTTTTAATAATTTTGAATTTAGAAATCATGCATAAATGCTACTTTTCATGAATTTTGGAAATATAGCCACAATAATCTGAACATTTTGAATTCAAAATCTTCAACTAAAAAATATGATTCTCAATGTAAAAATAGAATTCAAATTTAAAAATTAAGAATGTTACTTTATATGAAAACTAAAATTGAATTAAATCCACTCAGATATACAATTTTAAAAGTTGAAATAACAAAATGTTTTTTTTTCATAAAAAAAACAAAGCTAGCACATGACAAATACATCTATGGCTTCAATTTCAAATAACTTGATATAAAAACTCAAGCCTTATACATGTTCAACACAACTACCAAACAAGATAGAAAACAAACATCCAATGAATATAAAATATACTCCTTTTGTGGTCTTAGATTCGAGCCCTGGAGTTGCTCATATGATGGTCACTGGAGGCTTACATGGTCGTTAACTTTAGGGCCCGTGGGATTAGTCAAGGTGCGCGCAAGCTGACCCGGACACCCACGTTAAACTAAAAAAAACATATATATATACTCCCCAACCCATATAATTCAAAATTTGAAGTAAAAGAAAATATAGCTTTTTACACAACAATCAAAATTGACATAAGAATATAGTTTTGAATTCAAATATTTTGGCACAAAAATCACCTTATAGGATTTTTCAGGATGTGGAGTCACTGATTATTGATTATCATTGATGGGTATTGGTGGCAGTCTAGTAGTGTAACTCACCACCCACTAAGAGACTAGGGTATTTTTTTTGGATCTTAATTCTTCCTCTTCCTCGAACAACATTACTGTCATTCTTGGCAGCTAAGGACATGTTGCTACTAGTATGGTTGGAATGGTGGGTGGTCGGTGCTTGGCTAGCTTAAGTCTGACTAGAGCGTTAATTGTTCAAATAGACTTCATGGTCATAGTGGTGGATGGAATTCGTTGTGGGTTCACAGCTCATTCTAGGAAAAAAAATAATAATTGCCTGCTAGGTCAAGAGTAGCTCTTCAGGGTTTGGCTAGATTGTGAGCGCTCGTTGTGGGATGATGGTGGCTGAGGTTTGGACTAGTTTACTACTCAATTTAGAGGTTGTGACGTGGTGATTTGCAATAGGATAGAATATAGGTATGTTTTTGTATTTTAAAAATATTTTTTAAAAAATCTATTATATTTTGTTTTAATTTAATAATTTTTAGTGTTTTTAAATCATTTTAATATATTTATATTAAAAAAATAAAAAAAATATTATTTTAATATATTTTTAAATAAAAAATATTTTAAAAAGCAATTATAACTCTACTTTCAAACTCTATCAGTTAGGGGCGAGCAAAAAAACCGATAAACCGATTAAACCAGAAAAATCGGAAAACAAATGACCGAAAAAACCGAACCGAAAAAAAAACCGAATTAACCGATTAAAAAATCACAAAAAAATTCCGGTTCGGTTCGATTTCGGTTTCTAAAGTCCGAAACCGATTGAACCGAACCAAACCGGTTCAACCATACAAGCACTTAAAAAAAAGAAGCAAGTATAAATAGAAAAAACCCTACACCTAAACAAACTTTTAGCAAACACCGCCCCCCCTCATCATCTTCTCAGTGCCCCTCTTTCTCTCCCTCTCATCATCCCCCTCCCTCCCCCCTCTTATCATCTTCTAACAGCCCCCTTTCTTTCCCTTTCATCATCCCCTTCTTTTTTCCCTGCCTCTCATCATCTTCTCCCAGTCCCCTCCTTTTTTTCTCTCATTTTCTCTTTGCTTCTCATCTCTCCCCGTAGGCCCCCCCTCCCTTTCTCTTTATCTCTCATCTTTTTAAGTTCACCCTTGCATCAACATTTTATTTAATCAAACTACATGGGCAGATGGACAGATAAAAAGAGATGACTTTTTGATGATTAAGATTTTAACTCCATTTCAAGTTTATCTCTGCATTTTGTGGGTTGTTGTTGTTTTTATTATTATGTTATAATTTGCTTGGAGTTTGTGGGCAGATCTGTTTTCTTGAACAATAGAAACCGAGATTTGTTTGTAATTTGTGGGCACTAGACATCGAGATTTGCTTGTAGTTTGTGGGCACCATGCACTGAGATTTGCTTTCGGTTTTACCGGTTTTTAAACAATAAAAACCGAACCGAAACGGTCGGTTCGAACCGGTTTCGGTTTTAAAATTTTAAAATTAATAATATCAATTTGGTTAATTTTTTATGTAAAAACCGAACCGAACTGGAAATGCTCAGCCCTATTATCAATGTCCACCGACAGTGACGAGTTCGAGACGTGAACCTGAGACATCTGGTTCAGAAGGTTGCCAATGGGGCTAGTTGCGTCCCCGCCCCGCCTCATAAAAGGAAAGCAATATCATTTGGTCCACCAATCAATAAGAGGGAAAGCACGAACTAGGATCGACCTGCATGTGAGGCAACGAGTGAGATCCCGAAGATTTGGAATTGTAATAACGGTGACTAGGTTTGTTAGCTATGGTTGGTGGGTCTATGGTGCTAGATCAGTCCTACATAGCTGGCCTTTTCTGCAAACCTGTGCTGCTGGTGATTTATTTTTTTTTTCTATTTTGTTTCTTTTGGAGGAGAGAGACGAAGAGTTTTATATTTTCTTTTCTATTCTTTTTTTTGTTAATCTTCTTGAATTCTTTTGAAAGAGATAGCTAATTCTTATATATTCTTAGAGAGAAATATTTTTATATCAAATGGCAGCCTTCTCTGTTGCAAAGGAAAGAGATATATTTATTGGGAAAAACCTTGGACAACTCTCATTTGGGATTGTTCGGTTACAACTTTATAAAAAATTCTAATATATAATTAGGATACGGAAAATATGAAAAAGAATATTAGATTTATCATATTTTATTTATTTTTCTCTCATTTGTTTTCAAATAATTTTTTTTTACTTTTCACATTATCATTTCAATATTTTTCATCTTGTTATTTTTTTTTCACTTTATTCTCGCTAGTTGTTTTCTTTATTGGTTTTTTGCTTGCACGTGATTTTCTCTTTTGTTTTAATTTCTAATAGCTAGCTTAAAATAAAATAAAATATGAAAAAAATGCTAAATATATAATTATTTTTGGAAATAGCTAAATTTATTAAAACAAAAAAGACTAGAGAAGTTTTATAGAAATTTTTTTATATTCTTGTATTTTTTTTATAGAAATGTTTGAAAATTGAGGGTTAAGGACTAGTTATGATATTTCTTATCAAAATCAACATAAATTATGAATTTCAATTAAATATGCATGAAGAATAGAATTTATCGCAATATGTGTGTGTATTAATATTATTTATGATTAAATTATATATCATATGTATTCTTATTATTTATCTTTTAAGCTATTCTATAATAAAATTATGATATGAAATGATGTAATTTAACTTATAGTATTTATGTTAGAAATCAAAGGCAATCAAGAGTTTAAACTGAATATCTATCTAAAATAAAGTATTTTTTTCAAGAACTCCAAAAACTTGAAAAAAATAATAAAAAAATCCACATTATTTTACATGTTTATCTTGCATTTTTCAAATTAAATTCAGATACATTACATGAGAGAGTGGTGTCTTACATTACAATAGAATACTTAATGTTGATTTATTTAAAAATATATTAAAATAATATTTTTTATTTTTAAAATTAGAATATAAAAATAATACAAAATATTAAAAAATATTAATTTAAAAGTTAAAAAATTTATTAAAAAAAAAACACATGACGCGTAAACAAACACACCTGACACTACTTTCCACATCAGCTCTCTCTGCGCGCCTTGAAACGGATAAAATCTCTCTTCTTCTCTGCTCTGCCTCGCTCTCAAAGCCAAAGCCACTGAAACTGATAAACGCAGGAAAAAATGCTAGCGAATCCTAGCACCAGTACTCTCCATCACAGACCTAATTACACACACAACCCTCCATGTTCACTCTCTAATCATCGCTGCAAGCTCTCTCTCTCCCCAAATTGCCCTCGCTTCTCCAATTCTGCAAAATCCAACTTTTCTTCGCTTTCTCTGCTTCTATCAAGAAGAAAGCGTGAAAGGTTGTTTACTGTTTTCAATGCTTTCGAGGAAACTTCTGTGGCACATGACGCCCCTCAGTCTTTGCCTCAGCCTTTTTCTGTCAAAATCCCCGTCGGTGACAGACATGTAAGTTTATTAATATGCTTAGTTCATTTTTCATTCTTTTGTGGTTTCGATGATTTTATATTTAAATTTAAGAGGTTTTTTATAGGTAGAAATTGTGTAATTTTAACACATTTTGTTTTGGATAATGAATAGCATCGTGGAGTTTTATCAGTAATGGTAAAAAATTATGAAATGTGAACTTGTGTTTGATTTTTATATTTTTTTGTTTGAATAATCAAACTATCAGTGTAATTTAGGGTGGTTTTGATGAATTTTGTTTTTCTGTAGATATTGGTTGAGACGGGTCATATTGGGAGACAAGCTAGTGGTTCTGTTACTGTGACGGATGGGGAAACTGTAAGTTATAATTTGTGCAGATGGGTGTATAAGTGCTATTTTTTTATATCAAAGAAATAAATTGTTGACTTGTTCGCTATGTGAACTTTTGAACTTTGATTCTTTGTTACTGGAAATGAGATCCATGTTCAACTTTTATTAACTTGTGCTGTCTTATTAGTTTGCGTGGGAGTTACCAAAAGACCTGGTGTACTTTCACGAGCAGAAGTTGATGATATGTTGTGAATTAAAAGGCTCCCCCAGCAATGAGTTTAAGTTTGTATTCCGTAGGTGGGTGCTAGCTAGTCTGGTTGATGAAATCTTAACACTATTTCTTTCTTTTTTGTAGATTGTCTATACATCTGTTTGTTTGGATGATGTTCCTAGTGAGCCTTCTGATTTTTATCCTCTATCTGTAAATTATCAAGAGCGATTTTCTGCAGCAGGTCGAACTAGGTATGCCTGGTGTTTTCAACTTTTTGGAATTTATCTCAAAATTTTGTGGAGAATAATATTTTGTCTATACATCTGCTATTGCTTTAGTGGAGGATTTTTCAAACGAGAAGGGAAGTTGAAAGATCATGAGGTACAAACCTTCCCTTACAAGTACAAAAATGCTTAATTTAGCAGATGCTGAATCAGTTGTCTTTAACTATCACCTTTCAATCTAAGATTTTTAACTTCATTCCTTTATAGTATGTATTTTGTTTGCGTGAGTTTAATTTGCTCGAAAGTCTTAGCATAAGTCAGAAATTCTGCAAGTCTTTGCTTTCATGTTAATGGATATTACATAATTTGTCTGATAATTGGAAACTACACGATGTAAATAGCTGCTAAAATTTTTAGATAATGCTGATGTCCTGTTTTCTACAATATTGTAAAGAAAATGAAAATTTGAATGGTGATACTGCATCATTAATCAAAAACCTCACACTCTTGTCAGCCAAGAATTTATAATTGATTTACGAACACAAGTGCAAGGTACATGAACACGAGTATAAATTCAGATTATGTAGACCGTAACAGTTGTACGACATACCATATATATGTCTAGTTCATAATATGGTAAATATCTTATACCACAGGTGCCATTTATGATGTTATGTGCGCCTACAATGTCACACTCTTTCTCTCTGCTTCATATCACATGAACCTATTAACTAGGATTGTGAGGCTTGAGCTACACTATATTTTTCTTAAATATTATTTCTCTAGCCATTTTTACTTGGATAACTTGATGAAGAGCAAAGACAAAAGAACTTATGTGGCTTTTGTTACTTTCCAGAAACATATTGCAGTATTTCTCTTACAAACTCTACTCTCTCTCTACCTTTGGATAATGTTTTTGTCACATATCTTTTTATGTAGTTGTTCTTTGGTTGCTTCTAGGTTCTTATTTGTAGATTGATAGATAGGCCTTTGCGCCCAACCATGTTCAAGGGCTTTTACCATGAAACCCAGATACTATCTTGGGTAAGTTTTTTTTTTTTTTTGCCTGCTTAGATATTGTTCTTAGTATCTCCATGGATTGTCTTTATTCAGTTTAAGAAGCACATCATGCAGTCTTATTTTTTTGTTTTGGTTTTTATTATTTTTTTCAAAATTACATTTACAAAAGATATATAAGGTTGCCACTCAATTATATTTCATACAAAGGTCCTGGGAAAGAAAGTTAGGAACCATTTTCTTTGTGGAGAACCTAGCAAAGACTTTGGAATTGTTTGTTTTCTGTTGATATTTTGGAATGGAGGGAGAGGAGCAAATAAAGAGGGATAACTAGAGATATAGAATCGGAAGAGAAATATAAGAAATAGCTCTAGGGAGAAAATGGTTGTTATGGAATAGATACCAAGAATTTGTTTTTCCTATCTTTTGTCATCTAACATTGAACATTTTTGCACTAACTGGCAGTTTTCATGTCTTAAATGTTCGCAAGCTTAATTTTTTTTCAAACTCCTGGGAAACTATTTCTTGGTGCTGTAACCCTTGTGTGGTTTGTTTGTATTTTCTCAACTGATTTTAACTTGGTTATTTGAAAGGAAATAAAAGGTGCCAAGTAGACAATTCTGAAAATTTTAACCTTAAACAAGAGCTGACTGGTATTTGCGTGACCATGTTATGCCCACTGCATTAACTTGAGTCTGTCATGTATGTTCCTTTACGCTTGTCTACTAGTAATCAATGCTTAATCATCAATCAACATTTTGAAATTTGACGGGCTGCTATTTGACTTGTTGTCGTTCTCTTACTGGACTTATGAATTTGTTAAGAATTACCAATTACCATAACCTCTTCCGAACAGGTTTTGAGCTATGATGGTTTGCATTCTCCTGATTCTTTGGCTGTCACAGCAGCTGGAATAGCTTTGTGAGTCTTACCTCAAGTGTTTCTCTTTAATCTTCCTGTTCTTGAAGTGTTGAAGTTCCAAATATCATGTTATTGTGTACTTGTTCTTACTTCTTAAACTTGATTGCAACAGAGCTCTTTCAGAAGTACCAAATACAGAAGTAATTGCAGGAGTTCGAGTTGGCCTTGTTGACAATAAGTTTATTGTGAATCCAACAACCAAGGAGATGGAAGAGTCAGAATTGGATTTATTGCTGGCTGGTACAGACAGTGCAATATTTATGATAGAGGTCAACCCATAGTTCTTTGATAATTATCTGAACTGCAAGGCCTTTTTGCGTGTATCATTTTTTTGAAATGAAATTTTTGCTGGATCGTGCTTGTGGGAGTTCACTGTGTGCAGTATAAGTGCATAGTATATTCAATGGAGTCAGATTCCATACAGGGCATCTCTAACCTTGCAGTACACCAAACTAAGATAGAAAAATGTAGTTATGGATGTTGGCCTTTGTGTTAAACGTTCATATGATGTGGATGCACCATTTACCATTTCATTGGACACATCATTGAGAGTGCATTTTGTGTAAAATCTAAAATTCTATTTCACTTGGCATATGCATTCAATTCCACATTTGTTGGGAAAGGACAATTTTCAAGAGATTATTCGAGATGCCTTACTATCATTACCATCACTTTAATGTGATGGTCTGAGGAGTCAAAGTAGTTCTCTTGAATTTTCAAAGGCTCGAAGATCATTTGCTTTCACGTGCTGGTTAAGTACTGACTAAAAAGCACCATTTTCATGAAAGAAGAAAACTCATTGCAACCCAGATGGGCTTTAATCCTCAATAATTAATTATTCTGTTTTTGGGATGTGATGAACAAGTTCTCTTATTATAAGCTTTTGTCTTGGCACTGCAAGGAAGTGTGAGCAATAGACTTAGTTTGGGTCCTTGTATTGAGGCCTAGCAAACTACCTCATTTTCTCCTTGCAGCTTCACTTTTTAGGAGTTATCTAAACCAGCTTGAGTAATTGGTCATTGACCAAACTGCTTCTACACTACTCATCATATCCTCCGAGGAAGGAACTGAGCAACATGATAAACATAACCCTATTACAGCAGTACTCCTATCATTCCTGATCAATAAGCTGGGCGTTGCTGGTACTTATGCTATTTCTGTCAAATCCTGACATTTTAGGATACTGCTCAGGATGCTACCTTTCAGATCAAAAACTTATATACCCTGGGGTTAAAAATAAAACATATTGTGTTGATGTCTTCTTTAATTCATTTGGTAGAAAAACATAGAAGTAAATTAGCTTATATAGTCATAGTCTCACAGATTTAGATTTTAATTGGCTGATTCTCTTTCGAGATAACTTTTACGTATGCTTTTCTTTTTGCCTTTTTCTTTCTACATGTTCATTCATTTCTCTTGCATTAACCTAAGATTACAGAATGAAATGATTCTGAAAATACACTTGCATTTCAGTACATCATGAGGAAACTTAATTAATTAGGTACAGCTTGTTAACCGTAGTAATGATACGATAACTATATTAATGATATGTGTCTAATAAACTTCACAATCCATTACCTCTATTGCTTGCAGGGTTATTGTAATTTTCTTACAGAAGAAAAGTTGCTTGATGCAGTACAAATTGGGCAGGTTGTTTCTTTGATTAAAGTGTGTTGTGTACAATTTTCTCATATTTCATCATGAACTGAAGTAGATATATTTAGTGTATCACCTATCAGAAAAAGTATATGCTGTGTATAATCTGTGACTGTTTCTGTGCAATCTGCAGCAATAGCTGCTTAGCTGATTGGTGTACCGCATGCTAGTTAGCACTCATTATTTTGTTTGTTTTCAGTTATTTGACAGTGGTCACATTCTTGATGCCACAGTGTGGCTATGAATTGACAGACAATATGATTGCTATATATGTTGTTGTTGTGATCTTCATTATGAGCTGTTATTTACCGAGGCAAGAAAATTAAGTTGCTGTATAACATGTTACCGATGAGAAAATATAATCCATGTATCCTCATGTTTTATCCTTTTATTGGTTAGGGACTGGTTGTATTGATGTTTGGCAGATCTGATGCATGCTTTTGCCCTTTTCAGGGCATGTTCAACTGTTTTACCTTAATTCTTGCATGTTCACTAAAGCCAGGATGCAGTGCGGGCAATTTGCAATGAGGTGGGTGTTTTGGTGAAGAAGTGTGGGAAAGCTAAAATGCTTGATGCAATCAAATTACCTCCTGCTGAGCTATATAAGCATGTGGAGGTATAGTTTCTGTTTATCTTTATTATACATCATCCTTTCCTGCCAGATGTTTTTTAATAGCTACTGCTTCTTCAACTGTTAAACTGTTTTCTGATTTAATATTAGGCTGTCTTTATTTGGTAAAAGCTGGATAGTAGATTCAAGGGTACTCTTGAAGAACTTGATTCTGTATTATACAAATCATTTCTGTTCTGATAATGGCACTAAATGTATGATGCATTTGCATAGCAGAACTATCAGCAACTAAGATGAAGCTTAGATTACGATGTTCTCCATTTTGCATTTGTGCCCATTGAGGAAGCTTTATCTTGCAATGTTCCTTTGAGTTTCTTATTTTCCGAGAGTTATGCACATGATGACATTGATGTGCAGTGCTATGGAGGGATGTTGCATGTCAAGCAATACCTTAAGTTAATTGCATCAAATTGAGACATGATTTTACAGACTGAAAGGACCTGTTTTAATGTAGCAGGTTTGAGCGGCCCAGTTATCCATCCTAGTGATTTATGGCCAATCTTGTGATTCCAGCTTACCTTTGTCATCTTGCTCAAATTATTATTTGAGTACACTTACTTTGCCAAGAGAAAAAAAATAATGATACTAATGTTTATACTGTTCCTTGTACAGGAAATTGCTGGTGATGAATTGGTGAAAATATTGCAAATTACAAGCAAAGTACCAAGAAGAAAAGCCCTTGCATCACTGGAAGAAAAGGTGCTTAGTATACTTACAGAAAAGGGATATGTAAGCAAGGATGAAAGATTTGGAACCCCTGAAACAGTTGCAGACTTGCTAGAGGTTGAAGATGAGGATGAGGAAATTGTTGTAGATGGTGAAGTGGATGAAGGTGATGTCCACATAAAGCCAATTGGACACAAATTCTCTCCCTTGGTAATTCCAACTCAATTTTGGTGCTCGTGGTCTTTTTATCATGTGTGATTTGGAAGTCCCAAGCTTTTTGACACTTTATTTTGATTTTCCTTTTCTAGTTGTTTTCTGAGGTAGATGTGAAGCTGGTATTTAAAGAAGTTACATCCAAATTCTTGCGGAAACGTATTGTTGAGGTATGTTGGTTTGTGGTCGGTGGAAGTTGGAAAAGTAGATGAATAAAAATAACTTCACATTCCTTCTTTTAAGAGGAGTCAGGAGAGTCATTAATTTTGGTCCCATTCACTTCCCGTCCCACTTACCCACAGCAATAAGGTTGACACAGGCACAGACATGCCCAATTCTTTCTTTCTTTCTTTTCTTTTGAAAATTGCATCCGGCAATGTTAGATTCAGACTTTAATTTTCTTGGACATTCATACACATATTTGGTTTCTTGTGGCACACGAGAATTTTACATTTTTCCAACACCAGCGTCTCTCTCACTTCAAGGGCATTACTACTGTCCATGCTGTAACCTAATATTTTCATTTTGTAACATTATTGAATTGTTTACTATTTTCTTTTGAAAAAACAGAAAAACTGCGTGTAACTTAAAATTTGGCTCCATTTGGAATATTATGGTTTACCATATAAAAAAATCCTATTGCTCTTACCTGTCACATTATAATGTACTGGAAAGTTGCCGTGGTTAGAAAAATTCCAAGTGCCAACACTATGGAGTCAGCTAGGATATGATTTTTCCATGAATGAGACTATGATTGATGCTGACATGTTCACATGTAATTTTCTTTTTACATTGCATTTTTTTATAGGGAGGAAAAAGAAGCGACGGGAGAACTCCAGACAGGATACGTCCAATTGATTCCAGATGTGGAATACTTCCCAGAGCACACGGAAGTGCTCTTTTCACACGTGGGGAAACACAGGTTTGATTAAATGTATTTTTGCTGTGGAAACATGCAGTGGTTTACCTTATTCTATGCTTGTATCTTATCTTACTTGCTTATACAAGCAAATGCTCAAAAACATTAACTTGAATGGGTTATTATGTTATGTGATTCTACCCCCCTTCATTGCTGAACAAGCTTAACCATCATATTTTCGTTTGTTGACTAATTTCAAGTGTTTCTCCTTCAAGTGACAACTAAAAATGGCTTGAGAACTTATGAAGCGACTCTTATGTTGACTTAGTGAATAGCTGTGTTTTCTCGTTATCTGCTCATTTCTTTTCTGTTTGTCATCCTTTTCCTACTGAATAATCTCTTATCCTTGTTAAAACAGTGCCATTGTTTATAGATCTACCCGGCATACCTTCTTTGGTTTCACCACTTCCATTATAGGCACCAATTATCTGTCCATCAACCAACTTTTTTGGTGATTTTAAATTCTTCTCCTTCCAAATAAACAAATTTGATCAGTTCTGTATATCATGGTGGACAATTTTTCATTTGTCAACCATTATTTTAAGCATTTTTCTTGTCTTTCAATAAGTTAGCATCTTCTTGTTGATTATGCTTGGAGAACAGTGCCCCTACCTACCATGTAGTTATATTTGCACACATAATGTTGTTGGTGATCGTTGAGGATGTTTTTCTTTTACAGTCATTAGCAGTTGTTACACTTGGTGATAAACAAATGGCACAAAGAGTAGACAACCTTGTGGACGAAGAGGAATTCAAGAGGTTCTATCTACAGGTCTGTTTGCCATGATCTCCTTTTTGAAATTGTTTTTTATTAAAAAATTGGAGTCATCTAACAGCCAAGAGTTTCTGCTTCTCTTAATGCTTATAGCTGTGAAGTGTGAATTTAATTTACTGGATCATTTAGGCTTTATCATTTCTATAGTAACCTTTTCGCACCATGCTGTTCGAAATTAAATCGACCAATCTTTTAGTTCAATTAGACATGTCTAATAAAATTGTTTCAAGGTTCACGCTACGTTTTAGCTTCCATATTTTTCCTTCTACCAGTAAGTACTATAGAAATTTACTTTTGCTCTTAGAATATGACTAACTTTAGAAGGGATTTGGAGATTACAAAATGGTGATCTAGCTATGTATATTCGCACTGCTAGTCCCTTTTGTCTCATCAAAAAAGCAAAAGAACAAAATTTAAACATTACAAACATTGTTTATTTATCTTTTTTGAATATGGAATTAAGAAAGCAAGAAGCGTACTGCAGGTATATTCAAATACCATAAATGAATAACTAGATTGGTGGCTGGCCTTTAACTTGAAAAGGAAAATTTAGGAGACAATTATGTTTTTAAAGAAGTAAGAAAAATTCGATAATCAAGTTAATTTTTTATTAATTTAATAATATGATAAAAAAATAAGGCAACAACAATAACAAATAAATTAAAAAAAATTTTGCCCTAGGCAAAACTAAGCTAACACGTGAAACTCGTAACCTAGACATTTACATGTCTATTGTGTGTTCTAGGTCATTAGATTGAAATAATTTGATAGAAAAGGAAATTGAAAAAAACCATAAAACCATTTTTTCTTTAACAGAAAAAAAACAATATCAAATGACAATATCGGAAAAGAAAATAATAAAACAAAGGATATCAACTTTTTAAATCCATGACTCGGGTTATCAAACCGAAAGCATTAACAACAAATTTTCAATTTGAGAGTTAAATTGAAAAGAATAAAAACGTTAACAAAAGAAAAAATAAATAAATAAATAAATAAAAAAGAGGGCCAAAATGAAAAAAAAAAAAAAACAATACACTATAAACTTGGATTGAAGGGTGAAATTAAAAACAATAAAATTTTACAAAAGCGTTAAGGAAAAAAAATAAAAAATCAAAATAATAAGGATCAAATTGAAAACATTAGTGAATGATAAAAAAAAATTGAACATATAGAATTTTTCAACGTGTTTTTTTATATAAAAAATTTCCGAAATGTAAATTGAAAAACTTATACATATATTTAATTAAATAAATCAAGAACTACAATGTAAATAAATGAAAAACAAATCATTAACGATAAATAAAAATAAAATTGAAAAAATTAAGAGACAAATATAAATTAAAATATTTAATATCACAACATGAGTCATTTACCCGATTGTGTTTAATGATTTTGTTTATTAAAATTTATTTGTAACAGAAATCAACACATACATAACATTTATTGAATAAAATAAAAGGAAAAAAAATTATATGCAAGATTGCACATGTTAAAAATATTATAAAAAAAGAAATATTTTTAATTTTTTTAAAAAAATTACAGATGAATCATGCTAATCTTTTAAAAAATTAAATATATCCAATATAATTAAAAAATAATATCTACTTAAAAAAAGCTAAATAAACAAAAAAGAATCACAAAGAAAGGGTATTAATGAAAATATAAACTTAAAAATTATTTAAAAAAAGACAAAAAGCTATTAATTAAAAAAATCAAAAGAAAAAAAAAAGAAAAGAAAAGCATGAGGTTAGGCCAAGCACTAGGCCTTTATTTTTATTTTATTTTGAAGAAAATTGATTTTTCTAAAATTACAGGGACTGATCACCTAATAGCTAAAAAAGATGAGAGACTAAAATGAACTTTTCAAACAAATTTCAAAGCTGCCACCTATTTTATCTGTTTTTTTTCACTTAAGTCTTCAGTTTTTCAATTCAACCATTCCTCGTAAAAAAAACATGCAATTGGGTGCTAATTCAGGCATAAAAAAATATAATTGTGCAAAATAAAATTTCAAAGACTAAAATAAATTTTTTAAAAAAATTTCACGCTACATTAAAACCAGGAGCCCTTTTAGTTTCTTTTAATTGTATATAAGTTCCTATTCTATGGGTCCTTCAAATAGCAGAACATCTTGTTTATATTACTGAAAACAAACCATTCGGTTTCTTATGTCATGGGTATTTAATGAAGTTTAAAGGATCTAGAGTATTTATATATGAAGCAAACCTTTTGCTTGTAAAAATTTTCCTACTTGATTTCTTCTGAAAAGGTAGTCATTCTCTGCACTCTGTTTAGCTGCTGTGTTCCATTATTGAATACTATATAGCATTTTAACTGATTATACTATTATAATTCCTGCTTGTTGAAACTTTTGCATTTGGATGCTTTCTGACATTGTTCTAATCTTCCAGTACTTGTTTCCTCCATCATGTGTTGGAGAAGTGGGCCGGATAGGAGCACCTAGTAGAAGAGAAATCGGTCATGGAATGCTCGTGGAGAGAGCTCTCAAACCTATATTGCCTTCTGAAGATGATTTTCCTTACACGGTACGGGTTGAGAGTACAATCACAGAAAGCAATGGCTCCTCAAGGTCAGAAGCCATAAAAAGTGCTAATGTTTTAGTTATACAATCACAAGATCTTACTTTTGATATAGTTTTTTGGGTGCTAAAAACCTCTCGTTGTCCAAGTATTTCATGTTGAGTGTTTGCTATCATACTATGTGATTTGGGTCTTATTATTTAGCACCTATCATTGAACAGCATGGCCTCTGTTTGTGGAGGCTGCTTGGCATTACAAGATGCTGGTGTTCCTGTAAAATGCATGATTGCTGGGATTGCGATGGGTATGGTTCTTGACACTGAGGAATTTGGGGGTGATGGAACGCCCCTCATTCTGTCTGACATAACTGGATCAGAAGATGCTTCTGGAGACATGGATTTCAAGGTAAGAGTTACTGGGCATCTCCAGATTTGTGCTTCTATTTTATTTCTTCTTTGTTTTTTCATGAGTATTGATTAGATGCTTGCTTGAATTTCAAAGTACTTATTTAAATTCAGAGGAAAGAGTATACTGCAATCATGTTAAAACCTTTTTAAAAGATCACCTTGTTTGGACTTTGCAGGTTGCTGGAAATGAAGATGGAATAACTGCATTTCAGATGGACATAAAGGTCATTATCTCTACAACTACTCTGTATCAGACAGATTTCATGTCTTTTGCCTAGACATAATGTTTTTCCTCTAACCAACATCCTGTTGCCAACCCTATAGCAATCGATGCATTCTTCTGGTTGTTCATTTTCACGAGTTAAATTCCATGGCCTATAAATCATAATCAATTCCAATTTTGACATGATAGGTTGGAGGAATCAGCTTACCTGTTATGAGAAAGGCATTGCTACAAGCAAGGGATGGCCGAAAGCATATTCTTGGTACTGGAACCTAGGCAATTTTTTTTTTCTAGAATTCATTTAAATCTGTTTGACCAATAGTTTGGTGCTATGATGCCAGAAGTATGTGGAACTGTAGGCACATATCCTTTACACCATACCTTGTTCTGTTATATTAGTTTGCGTGAATGTATAAATATTACCATTTTCTTAATTAACTAGAGCTGCTAATATGCTTCAGGTTTACATTTTTTGGAAGCACTCATTTCACCTATTTTGTTTTCTATTTTTTTTATCAGCTGAAATGTTGAAATGCTCACCTTTCCCTTCCAAAAGGCTTTCTAAGTATGCCCCATTGATTCACATTATGAAGGTTTGTTTATTTTCTATGCATCCTTTAGTGATTTGCTGTTGAAATTAGAACTTATAATCTATGATGCCTTAACACACTCATTATCAATCATAATATTGTTTTATAGGTCAATCCAAAGAAAGTTAACATCATCATTGGTTCTGGTGGGAAGAAGGTGAAGAGTATAATAGAAGAAACTGGAGTTGAGGCTATTGACACACGAGATGATGGAATTGTAAGATCAGATATAGAGTTTATCTTTCATTGGTTTATGACTTGAAATCAGTTGCAACTTCTACAACCTTTGGCTTCTGCAGGTAAAAATTACTGCAAAGGATTTGTCAAGTATAGAAAAGTCCAAATCCATTATCAATCGGCTAACAATGGTTCCAAATGTCGGTGATATCTACAGGCATGTCCTTTCCTTGAGCTGCTTTTCTTTGTTTCTATCTCTTATTCTTTCTTTTTTTTTACCCTCTATTTAGATCAATTGAATAAAAAAATGGAAATAGTTATCTTTTATCATTGTTACTATTATGGAAGATATTTCAAGAATGCATCAAAGATTTGCTTCACAAAGGCTCATGTGAGTAAAGGGGTATAATTGGGATTAGTTTCATGATTATTAAGTGTATCTGTCGTTGTCTATTTGGCCATTTGAATTTTTGGAATTTATTTCTTTTTTAAGTATTTGTTACTTGATGATTGTGAAGACAGAACATTTGACTTATTCTCTTATTGATCAGGAACTGTGAGATCAAATCCGTAGCTCCTTATGGAGTTTTTGTTGAGATAGCCCCAGGGCGTGAGGTATGTAGTTCCAGTACACAATTTTGATAAAAGCCAACAACCAGACTGTTGTATTGCATAACAAAATTATTAACACTGGAGTTCTAAGTAGCTGGAAAGAAAACACTAAAAGATTTTTTGCTTTGACAGGCTTCTGTAAATTTGATAGTTGTTGTAATTGCAGTTGCATTGGGCATCAGAATTCCAAACTTCATCAAAAGATTGTTCTCTTCACAATAATTTTCCATATTTTCATTAAAGATAGGTTTTTCTTTTCTTGTTTGGGAAAAGTAAAAATTAAAATACAGCATGTAATCAAACTAAGCTCAATTGACAAGGTGTGGAAGGCATTTACATAAGAATATGTTACCTACATAACCAAGCATATCTGAAGTCTTATTTCATTTGAGGAAGAAAAAACTCGTTGATTTCTCAACTATTGAATTCTGGCAGGGACTTTGCCATATTAGTGAACTAACTTCGAACTGGTTGCCAAAGGCTGAAGACGTAAGCAGTACCATTTTTGCTTTCCCTCCACATTATATAGAAGCCATTAGAATTTATTATTTTTTTTCCTGCTATAATGTCACAAACCTAAAATTTCTACTCTATTTTTTTTGTTACAGGTTTTCAAAGTTGGAGACCGTGTTGATGTTAAACTAATTGAGGTAGGAATTTCTTATTCATTAAACCATCATCGTGCCCCAAGTCCCAAGACACTCGAGTTTTATTCACTGACAAGCTCTTTTTAGCAAACTTTGGTATTGGCTATTTTTGCCAAATTCTAGAGTTTTTTAACCTCAATTATTAATTAATGATACCTTTGATGCCAACTATATTTATTGTTGATCTTCATTTCTGTACATATATATTAGCATCTAAGTCGCTAATCCTTCAAATCTGTTATAGATATAAAGGGTGGCATTATTGCCACTCCTTCAATTGTTATTCCCACCTATATAATTATGGTGTGACCAAACTAACCTTCTTCTAGACTTCTCTTTCATTGCAATTAGAGCTCATTTTATAATGATAAACCAAGGATACCTTTTTAATAAAAATGCTTTTTCAATAAGATGAAAGTTGTTGAAGAGTAAAATAAGTAGTGATATGAGCAGAGTCTTATGATAATATCAATATGAAAATATCATTTCATGAGTATGAAAACACGAAAGATGATTGAAGACTGATGGTATTCATTTACTAGAAGTTTTTATTATTATTATTTCTTTAAGTATGAATTTTGATTACGCTAGGAACAATGATGTCCTGCAACTGCAAAAAGTAAAAAATAATAATCAGACATAATTGTTGCCATATAATTTAACTGCCTTTTTCTTAACCTCAAAATAAGAATAGCAACCATGTCCAACCGGAACCACTCAATCGGTTAGCATCTCCTGGAAGTTGAGAATTCTTATTTGGAGTTATTGCAATATTATTTTTCTGTCCCAGCAGCTAACAGTCTTCCATTTCTTCATCAAAAGTCTTGCAGGTCATTTGCCATACTTATACCCTTAGCTTAGTTGTTCATGATATGATGCTGAAGTTTTCAGTCTCTATAAATGCTTTCTAGTTAATGAGATGTACGGCTTCACCTTTTCCTTGATGGGTTCATCTGGATTTAATTTTCCTTCAATGTGCTGTATTTACTCATTTCAGTTGCAGAGGAAACAAAACCTGATTTCGAGTCTCCAGAGCAAAACTGGAACATCCTTAGTGTTGGACCATCAATTGCCACATTAATTGATTTGCACACAACAATTGCTGCTCTTGACACCAACACTTAAAGAAATTGTTCTCTAGTAACTATGTACATGCATTTAATCCAGGTAAATGAAAAGGGACAACTTCGACTTAGTCGCAAAGCATTGCTTCCTGAAGCCACTCCAGAGAAGTCCAGTGCAGAGCATCATGCAACTGATAAGGCTAGTCCCAGAAGGATTGTGCAAGCACCAAAGGATGGTTTAGCTGAAGAGTACAAGGATAAAGACAGTGCTGTAAATTCCCCAAGAAGCGATTCAATAAAGGATGCTCCAGTTTCAAAAAAGAAAGTTTACAAGGGATTAACCGGTTCTGCCACAGAGGGGCCAAAGAAGAACAGTGCTGCATCTGTCAGTAGCGTTGCCAGCAAAGACGAAGGTACTTTAGTGAATGGTGATGATAAGATTGGATAGCAAACGTAGTCTGTTGTTCATTGATGAATACGTTGGTTTCGTTATCATAATAAAAGATGACAAGGAAGGAGCATTAGCTGGAACTGAAGGTACGACCTGCCAACTATCTCTAAATATATACATACGTAAACACGTGTCTGTGTATGTGTGCATGCATGTGCGTGTCTAGTGTTCAAATGAGACATGTAGTTAACCCTCCTCCGAGCTGGTCACTTTCCAACTTGGTTATAAATTTGAAAATAAAAGAGAAATGGTTATATGGAAAATTGCATGTGGGGAATAAAGAAATGTCCTCTTAAGTTTTGAATTTATACTTTTCTTCTGGTGGGAAAAAGGATAAGATATTGAAATTTGTTGGCAGTCACCACCAATATGAAGAGAAAGGGACCGCTAAATTTACAAGTTAGTTTGGGAGAAAAAAAGTGACAAATAGGTAACCAACGCCACACGGAGCGGAATAGCTCATGCATGTTTATGTTTGTGCACGTTCCTGCATTTATGTGAGCATGCATACATGCATACCGTCGGCCAACATGGAATTGGAAAGGCTTTATCATGTGGGAAAAGTCTTGTTGATTAAGAACTAGTTACTATTTTTATGCTTATTTGCTAAAATTGTGGGGTTGGATAATTATCGAATCTGTAACATTAGGTAGTGCCTTTTTTGTTTTGTTTTTGGCGCAGTTATATTTGCGATTTTCCTACCAAATAGAATTGGATCCCAGTTGCTAGAAGTACATGATAGTGTGGCCTATCTCATAAATAGTTTTCATATAAATATTAGTTGTTTATATCAATATATATATGAAGCTGAAGCTGTGTGTGTAGGTTAGCAAAATTACTACCAAGTCCTTTTTTATATGAAGGTTGTTGGTGTTTTTAGAAGGGTGAAATAATTATTTTATTGTTATAATCTACAATAAATTGTGTCTTTGTATACATTATGAGTTTTTTTTTTTTTGTAATTCTGTTAATTGTGTCTTGGTGTACTTTAGGCTCAAAATTAGGTGTGAATCAAATGAATCATCATATTTTGAAAGTCACCGTGGAGCCCCTTCCCTATTTTCTTTATTAATAAATGGCTCACATGATCCCAAGCAACGACTGTCCATAAACAAAATGCAAAACGACACCATGCAATTACACAAAAAGACACGAGCTGGTACTACCTAAAATAAAAATAAAAATAAAAATAAAAATAAAATATCATGCTTTTTCTTTCTTTTGTTAGACGCGATTTCGAAACAATTCATTAGACAATTACTACCAATTAGTCCTTTTTTTTTTTCCATTGTGATTACATCAAAATTTTAGTAGAGTTTTGTATGTATTTACAATATTTCAAGCTATCATAGTTCAAAATAAATATAATCCAATCTAAATTCTAACAATTCAATGCAGAACATTTGTTAATACCTTTACCCGTGGATTCATATTTATATAATACGTTCACCTTCACGCATTCCATCCTCAAAACGTCTAGCACTTAAACGCTTAATTTTGAGCTTTGCAATGGAGCCAAGAAAAAATATTGTTCATCTGAAGCAACTAAATTCAATGAATCCTGGAACAAGCAACCAGGTGAACCAAGATAATCCATTCACCGTCATGATCTCCTCCATGTCTAAAGATTGTAAATAAGGGAATATAGTGGAAAAGGCTATGAGAAATTGTTGATCGCATGGAGGAACTGCTAGAAAGAACCTACAATGGCGATTACATGGACTATGAATATGAAACTGATGTCCCGTAAAAGGGTTCGCAAGCAAAATTCGAGAATCTTTGCAATGTCTTTCTGCATCTTTCAGGAACAAGTATTACAAGACCGTCCAGTGGTAGAGTTTAAAAGCATGCCCCTAAGAGATAGGGCTTTTAAAAAAAAAAAAATGGGGGTAATTACGCTGTGTAACAAAATATAAAAATATTATTTTACCCCTATATATACTCTAATTATTTATATCTAGCAAATTAGTCGTTTTATTATGAATTACACTGAACAATTCATAATAAAACACTTGTATCTTTTAGTTCTATGTTAAATAAGGACATGCCCAGGATTTTTTGGTTGCCATTTAAAAAAAAAGAAGCAAATATATATTAAAAAAAAAAACTAGCTTTTCTTATATTTCAAAACAAAATTTTTAGTAATATCCATACAAAATTATGGTAGATAAGATTTAATTAAATATTTTTAATTTATGGTTAGGGAAAAATTGGATCATAATTTTAAACAGACTTTTTGAAAATATTTGTTTTTTTATTAAATATATTATTAAATTATTTTTTATTTGAAAAAAATATTAAATTGATATTTTTTTTAGATTTTTTAATAATTTTAGTATACTGATATAAAAAAAAATTAAAAATTTTATTAAATTTTCAATTAAAAACTACTTTAAAAAAACACATCTTCACCCAACAAACTTTTAATACATGTATTAGATACAAGACAGACTTTACTGTCTTAATAAATAAAAAAATACATTGCCGACCAAATATGAAAATCATTACCACACACAAGGATCAATTTGACAAAAACAACGTCAGCCAAGACATCATCAAGAAGATCAAGGTCTAACCAAACTCATCACTTTGCGAGACCCTGTCGAAATTCATATATATATATATATATATATATGGTACCATAGAAGAAGAAGAGAATATTTTTCTTGTTGCTATTAATGCGTTTGCTCCATTCATTGAATCAAAAGTTCAGATTTTTTTCAATTTGCAAAAGGGGTTTGATGGATACGGTTTATATCTCCCATGGGTCACCAATGATGGCGATCGATGAAAGCATACCAGCGAGGAAATTCTTGAAGACATGGCAACAAATTTTCAAAGAAAGACCTAAAGCCATTCTTGTTATTTCTGGCCATTGGGATACCAAAGAACCAACTGTTAATGTTGTTAATCGCAATGACACCATTTATGACTTCTATGGCTTCCCCAAATCCATGTATAAGGTACTTCTGATATATTTTTCTCTCAAAGTTTTCTGTTTTTTGATTTCTCAATGGTTTTTCTTATCAGGGTTGGTGAGTTTTCAGGTTGATTAAGTTTTGAGAGATTATGATCTGATATTTAGGTAGAAGAATGTCTTTAGTTCTTTGGTGTGGGCCAATTGCTTCTTTTATGTTTTCTACATGTGGAGATGTTTTGAAAGTCTTGTTTTTTTTTATTAAAAGGTTTTTTCTTATCTGGGTTGGTGAAATTTTGTTCTAATTGTAGCTTGATAAACTCTTATAAGAGTGATAGATATGATGAGATATTCAGGAAAAAAATGTCTTGTTTAAGGAGTCGCCACCTAGTATTATGGTCACTAGGAACTCTAACTGGTCAGCAGAGATTCTATGATTCGGGACTGGTTACGTAAAAAGGAAGATATTATCACCCCTTAAACGTCCTGCCTAAGGCAGGCTGCATTGCTAGTTTCGTCTTAAATTGCTAAATGTTTTATTAGTTTATGCTATGAAAATTTGCTTATAATATTTCTGACTCTGGCGCCTATAATATTCCTGACTCTGGCGCCAGTGAATATTCAACTACGAATATTTCCAACTCTGGCGTTGGTAAATATTACGTAGCTATAAAATAAATTAGATCAATATATTATTTTATTCATGACTATGGCGCTAGTGAATAAATAAATAATAATAAATTTATTTTTTACGAATGCAAATATTTTCTATTTTTCTAGCTAAGTAAAAATAATATAAATTTAAACCGGTATTTTTATTCCTGACTCTGGCGTCAGTGAATAAACCAATAAATTTGCATTATTTTTATTCATGCATATATATTTTTTATTTTTTCTATTTTTTTATTTTTCTGTTTATTGATGTTGCATGGTAAAAAAAAAAAAGGTTCGGGTCACTGGTCCAAACCAGTGACCCGGCTGCCACCGTTGCATGCATGCGTAAATCACTCACGCATGCATGCAACAGTAACAGGTAATTAATTTACCAAAAGAAGGAAAGCTGAAGAACTTACCTGGCAAGGCTGAGGGAGACGGCTGCTTCAAGGGAAGACTGCTGGATGTCACGGTGAGGAAGAGCTGCTGGGGTGGCGCAGCTGCGGGGTGAAGGCGAAGACGATGTCGATGGTGACGGAGGCTTGCCCGACTGCTACTGTTTCCCCCTCTGTTTCTGTTGTTCTGCGTCTTCTCTAGTCCTCCCTTCCTGTGCTGCTGCTTACGCTATTTATTGGAAGATGAAAGGCGATGGTCGATGGTGATGGAGGTCTGAACAAAAGAGATGGGGATTCTTCTCCTCCCTGTCTAGGTTCCTGGGGACTGAAGAGTTGCTGAGGAACGCTTCAGCCTCTCTTCAAAAATCAGTCGCCACCGTGATGAGCTACTGATTTGCTGAGATAAGCTGCTGGTGATGCTAGTCACGATGGAACTAGTGATGCTGGTGGAGTGATTGAAGCTCACGGTGCAGAAGGGAGATGCTGGTTGTTGCAAGGCTGCTGACAGTTGCCTTGCTGTTGGAGTTCACGATGCTGTGTGAGGTGACTGGTGGCAACACTACCCACGGTGGCTGATCTTGGAGTATCTGGTGTTGGGGTGGAGACTAACCGTGGCGAGGAGCTGCTTGAAATGGAGGAAACTGCTGGGGATGAGGATCTTCCACTGCTGCTCACGGTGCAGAAATCATTGCTGCTAATGTGAAATGGCGCAACTATTGAAGAACTGTTGTCGCTACACTCAATGGAATCAACAACTGTTGGCCTTGCTCATGAGCTGTGAGGGAGACGCTTGGTGAAGTCTAATGAAGCTCGCGGTGCTAGTTTGGTCTCCAATGGCTTTTCGGTTCTGCCTTTTCTCCCCCCGTTTGTGGCCCTTTTTTCTTGTCTCTTCTTTTTGTTCCCTTTTGTTCCTCTGTTCTCTCTTCCTATCTCTCTGCCCCCTTGGTTCTGTCTTCCTGTCCAGTGCGTTTTCCTCTGGGTTTTGCTTCAGTTTTCTTCTCGGTTCATTGTTCCAACCCCCCCTAAACGTTCCTTCTTCTCTGGTTTTTATCCCCCCTTAGCATGCCATCGGTCGATCGTGCCTCTGTTTTAATGCAGGAGTAAAGGCAGCCGTTGTCATTATTTCGGGTGAAGAAGATGAACAGTGTTGAGGATTTTTGTGTTTTGGTCCTTGATGTTTTGAAAGTTTGCAGTCCAGTCCTTGGGTAAATTGCAATTGAACCCCTGCATCTCAGCGCTATTTACACATTGGTCCTTGGATTTTAATTTGTTGCAATCGTGCCCCAATTAAACTCCAAACTTTGCTATTTCTTCAATTAAGTCCCTGATTTCATTAATTTAATTAAATCCAAAGTCCAATTAAGTCTAAAATTTACCAATTCTCCAATTAAGCCCCTAATTGGATTAATTAAATTAATTCCAAGCTTAATTAAGTCTCAAAATTTATCAATTCTCCAATTAAATCCTTGATTGGATGAATTAAATTAATTTCAAGCTTAATTAAATCTCAAAACTTATTAATTCTTCAATTAAGCCATTAATTGAATTAATTAAATTAATTCCAAGCTTAATTAGATTAATTCCAAAGTTTAATTAAACCCCAAAAACTTCCAATCATGTTGCCCTTAACCTAAATTTTAATTCATTTTTTATTTATTTTATTTTACTTGTTTTTATTATTATTATTTTTTTATCATTATTTTTTTATCCTTTTCAGTAAATAAAATAATAATAATAAAAATAAGATAGGTCAAAAATTGGGTTATGACATCACTAATCAAGGATAGCTATCAGTTTCCTCATTTGATTTCCATGGTTTTCTCTCTCTTTATGCGCAGATATGAAGACGTGAATCACTACGACTCCAGGGCACCGTATGGAAAAATGGCTCATCCTTGGCCAGACCACTTTTACCCATTTGCATGTGGCCATGGGGGCAGCGGGTGAAAATGCCAAGGCGAAGCTAGTGCACCATAGCTGGGACAATGGCACCCTTTCTTATGCTTCCTACCAGTTCACAGCACGTAAATAAAATCTTCATCAACAGTACAATTGCAGCTGGAGTTCTTGTAGACGTGAATTTGTATTATTTTTTTAACTAAATACTCTGTATTTGCTAGATGAATTAAATAAATTTCAGTAAATATGATAAGAGATGTAGTATGGTTGAAATGTGTTGAAATGTGATAGAGATGGTGGAGTATGCTTAACCCCAATGATTAAAACAGCAATTATATCGTTTCTTTTCGTTATCAGCAATGGCTGTGGATGAACCATAAGTTTTATTTAGAGAGAGGTTGACTCTTTTTAAGTCCCAAACTTATACACTAATTGTCAATTAGGTGTCCAAACTAATGTTTTCATCAATTGGGTCCCTAATATTTGAAACTAATGTCATGTAGAAAATTTTGGTTAATTCTCAGGATCTTTGTCAACTCGGAAGCTGTCACAATCCATAGAAGATATATAAATAGTTGATGCTAGAACTGTAAATTTACACATAATTATTCACCTTCCTGATTTTTTACATGAATCATGTGAAATGATTTGAATGTTTTTCTCTATACTATTTTGCAGCCACCTCTACTAATTAGAAAATCAAAATTTGAGTTTGTAGATCTCAAAAACTTAATTTTTAACTTGTTTTTACTTGAAAATATCTTTAAAAAACCCTAAAAATCTTAATAAACTCATTTTCAACTCTTAAATAGCCTTTAATCTTTTTAAAAATAAAAATTAAATGAATCCAAAAAGTTTTAAGAACTTAATCAATCTATTTGTTTCGGCATGGTTAGAAGACATCATCATCTTGATTGAATTTTCTAAAAAAACAAACTCATTGATACTAAGATTAATAATTTTTTAGTCAAAATATTTTCATTCAAGCACTCTCTCTTCTTAATATTTTTGAAGATAATTTCTTGCATCTCTCAACATTCAACATTCAAGACTAAAACATAAAAAAAAAAAAAAAATTGTAATTGAAAAATAAAAGCTAAAACTATATGGATAGAACAATAGATAAAATGCGTTGTCATGTCATTAGTTTTGTTAATAATAGTATTTTGAAGAGAAAAAAAACCAGTCATATGAACAATGCAGGGAAAGAAAGTGAAGAAAAAGTAAAAGTATTTGCAAAAAAAAAGAGCATTGTTTATATGAATTTATATGAATAGTGATAAAACACTACAATGCACAGTGACACAATATGAGGGAAAGTGCAGAGAAAAGAAAAATATTTGCGAAAAAAACAAATGTTCACATGAACAGTGACACGATCCCAGATCTTATAGCTTTTGAAAGTGACAAAATCCTAGTGAAAGTGCAGAAAAGGAATAATATTTGCGGGGAAAAAAACAGAGATATTCACATGAATAGAACAATGAACAGTGACACAATTTAACATCTTCTACTTTTTGAACATTGACACGATCCAAAGGAAAGTGCAAAAAAGGAAAAATATTTTCCACAAAACAAAAAAATGCCAACAGTACAATGACACAATCTCAATTAAGGGGCGTGTAAGCTGTAATTTTCAAGATGATTTTATACTCACAATGTATTAAAATAATTTTTATTTATTTATTAAAAATATTTTTTTATTTTAAAACATTAAAACAATTTAAAAATAAAATAATAATAAAAAAAAACCTTTTAGAAAACGTGATTCCAAACCGCCTCCCAGTGAAGTAACTATTTCCGTGACCTACCTTTCACATTCATATAACTGTCCCCCTCTTAAAGCATTTATGTCCCCCTCTTAAAGCATTCTTAAAACTTCAAGGTGTGTTACATGGAATATGAGAACAGGTAATTGAAAGGCTTTTGTTCACTATTTATTAATAAATAATCTGATAATATTTTGCAAATATTAAATATTAATTAATAACAAAATAATTAGAAATACAAAAGTTTTAATTACATAAGATATTTGGTTGCAAAAGAAAAACATTTTAAAAAACTCTTCAAAAGATTTAAAAAAAACCCTTTAGAGTAGTTAAATTCAAGATAAATAATTTTTCACTAGTTTGAAATATTATAAAAGAAGTATTTCCTATCATAAAGTTTTTATGTTTATATTACCTTACTTGTTAAGACAATAAATTACATTATATCTTTTATCACAATAACTTATTAATATGATGATTTTTAAATTGTTGTTATCTTAACTAAAATATTTATTTGCTAATAATTAATATAGAATTTCTTTCCACGAGTCTCTAAGCTCTCTGGCTCTTTAGAATCATTTTTTGGTATAATTTCTTACATATTCTTTGTGTAAATATTCTATGAAATTTTATATAAACTTTTTAGATGATTGGCACATGCATTTATTTCAATATAATTAATGCTTTTTATGGTGTTAGATGGAACATGCATGTTTGGCTAAAGGGTTTTCATGTAATTTTATTTAATGTTATATTATTTTGATATTTTGATTTTAAAAATAAAAATATATTTTTCATATATTTTTTAAAAAATACAATTATTATTTTAATTTCAAACATCCTGAAGAAGTTTCATTTTCTTATCCTTGCCATGATAAATTTGACAGGAGAGGTTCGTGGAAGATGCTGCCACCAGAAATCAATTAATGCCAACTGCCCTCTGTTTTAAAGTTGCATGTATCTGATCACCATTCCAAAACACACTTCATTTTCTCTTTAATATTTCACAGCACACTTCTCTCTTTCCCCAGCTCAATATTTCTTCTTTGATTTCCCCAACAAAAACAAGACAACATGGCAGCAGAACTTCTTCTTACGTTTGCCGTGGAGGAGTCCTTGAGAAGGATGATTTCCATAGCTGCTGAAGGGATCGGACTTGCTTGGGGACTGAATGGACAGCTGCAAAACCTCGTAGATTCTTTGACCATGATTCAAGCTGTGTTGCGAGATGCAGCAACAAGGCCAGAGACAGAAGATGGTGTGAAGCGTTGGCTGGATAAGCTTCAAGATGTAGCTCATGATGCTGAAGATGTTCTAGACGAGTTTGATTATGAACCTAAGGGAAAGGTATGTGATTTTGTTTCACTCCACAACCCTATTGTATTCCGTTGGAAAATGGGTCATAAAGTCAAGAGGATCCATGGAGCCTTAAATGAAATCCTGAAACTTGGCGGTGATCTTGGATTGGCAAATCGCCCTGAAGTTAGGCGAGATCCACCCCGGCAGACAGATTCCTTCCTTGACAGCTCAGCTGACACCTCAGCAGTTGTAGTAGGAAGGGAGGATGATGTCTCTAAAATTGTGGAATGGCTGACCGAATCCCAACATGTCCTTTCGGTTGTTCCTATAGTGGGGATGGCTGGCCTCGGAAAGACTACTATAGCAAAGAATGTTTATAAAGAAGTCAAGGAAAGAAAGCTTTTTGATGAAACAATATGGGTTTGTGTCTCTAATCATTTTGATGAAGTGAAGATTTTACGAGAAATGTTGCAAACGATAGATAAAACTACGGGGGCGTTGGAGAATATTGATGCAATTCTTCAAAACCTTAAGAAACAGCTGGAAAATAAAACATTTCTTCTTGTTCTCGATGATGTGTGGAATCGTAATCGTAATAAATGGAATGGTTTGAAGGATGGGTTGTTAAAAATTAAAAGCAAAAATGGGAATGCTGTTGTTGTTACAACCCGCATTAAGGAAGTAGCAAGCATGATGGAGACTTCTCCTGGGATTCAGCTCGAGCCAGAAAAACTATCAGATGATGAATGTTGGTCCATTATCAAGCAAAAAGTGAGTGGCGGTGGAGCACCATTAGCTGCAGACTCGGAATCTATTGGAAAAGAGATTGCAAAGAAATGCGGAGGGCTTCCATTGCTTGCTAATGTTTTGGGAGGAACACTGCGCCAAAAGAAGACAAAGGAGTGGGAGTCAATTCTAAGCAATAGATTTTGGCATTCCACCGATGGAAATGAAGCTTTGGATATATTGAGATTCAGTTTTGATCACCTGTCATCTCCATCACTGAAAAAATGTTTTGCATACTGTTCCATTTTTCCTAAAGATTTTGAAATTGAAAGGGAAGAGCTAATTCAACTTTGGATGGGTGAAGGTTTTCTTGGGCCATCAAATCAGAGGATGGAAGACATGGGCACCAAGTATTTCAATGAATTGCTTGCAAATTCCCTTTTTCAAGATGTTGAAAGGAATGAGTATGGGATGGTAACAAGTTGCAAGATGCATGATCTTGTGCATGATCTTGCATTACAGGTCTCAAAAGCAGAAACGTTAAATCCAGAGCCGGGTTCGGCTGTTGATGGTGCATCTCATGTTCTTCATCTCAATCTCATTTCTTGTGGGGATGTTGAGTCAACATTTCAAGCGGTTGATGCTAGAAAGTTGCGTACTGTTTTCTCAATGGTTGATGTATTGAATCAGTCTTGGAAATTCAAAAGCTTGAGAACTCTCAAATTGCAACGGTCTAATATCACAGAATTACAAGATTCAATTAGCAAGCTGAGACATTTGAGATATCTTGATGTCTCACATACAAATATCAAAGCATTACCAGAATCCATCACAAAGCTCTACCATTTGGAAACATTAAGATTCACTGATTGTTTTCGGCTTCAAAAGCTTCCCAGGAAAATGAGAAATTTAGTCAGCTTGAGACACCTTCATTTTAATGATAAAAACCTAGTGCCAGCTGATGTGAGCTTCTTAACACGTCTACAAACGTTGCCCATCTTCGTTGTGGGTCCAGATCATAAAATTGAAGAGCTGAGATGTTTGAATGAGCTAAGAGGAGAATTGGAGATATGGTGTCTTGAGCGAGTGAGAGACAGAGAAGATGCCGAGAAGGCAAAACTGCGTGAAAAAAGAATGAACAAATTGGTGTTTAAATGGAGTGATGAAGGTAACAGCAGTGTTAACATCAAGGATGTGCTGGATGCTCTACAGCCTCACCCAGACATAAGAAGCTTAACAATTGAGGGTTACTGGGGTGAAAAGTTCCCATCATGGATGTCTATGTTGCAGCTCAATAATCTGATGGTCCTGAGATTGAAAGATTGCAGCAACTGCAGACAACTTCCAATACTTGGATGTTTTTCTCGCCTTGAGATTCTAGAGATGAGTGGAATGCCTAATGTGAAATGTATAGGCAATGAGTTCTACAGTAGCAGTGGCAGCGCAGAAGTACTGTTTCCAGCACTAAAAGAACTCAGGCTGTTGGGTATGGATGGTCTTGAAAAATGGATGGTACCGTGTGGAGAAGGTGATCAAGTATTTCCTTGTCTTGAAAAGTTGAGCATTGATTGGTGTGGCAAGTTGAAAAGCATTCCGATATGTGGTCTTTCTTCTCTTGTGGAATTTGAAATTGCAGGATGTGAGGAACTGAGATATTTGTCTGGTGAATTTCATGGCTTCACGTCTCTTCAGTTGTTGAGCATAGAGGGTTGTCCAAAGCTGGCATCCATTCCAAGCGTACAACACTGCACAGCTCTGGTGAAATTGGATATAGATGGCTGCCCTGAGTTGATCTCAATTCCCGGTGATTTTCAAGAATTGAAATATTCTTTGAAGATATTGTCGATGTATAATTTGAAATTGGGAGCTCTTCCTGGTGGACTACAATGTTGCACATCTCTAGAGGAATTGTACATATGGGATTGCAGGGAGCTTATCCATATCAGTGATTTACAAGAATTGTCTTCGCTTCGAAGATTAGAGATTAGAGGTTGTGATAAGATCACCAGTATTGATTGGCATGGTTTACGACAATTGCCTTCTCTTGTTTATTTAGAAGTCAGTGGGTGTCGGAGTTTGAGTAATTTCCCAGACGATGATTGCTTAGGCGGCCTCACCCAACTGAAGGAATTGGCCATCGGTGGTTTCTCAGAGGAGCTGGAGGCTTTTCCTATAGGAGTTTTAAACTCATTCCAACACCTCAGTGGATCCCTTGAAAGACTAGAGATATATGGATGGGATAAACTGAAGAGTGTACCGCATCAACTCCAACACCTCACTGCCCTCGAGAGATTGGAAATATGTGATTTCAAGGGAGAGGGATTTGAGGAAGCTTTGCCAGATTGGTTGGCCAACCTTTCTTCTCTTCGATATCTTGGGATTGATAATTGTAAGAATCTCAAGTATCTGTCAAGCTCAACAGCCATTCAACGCCTCTCCAAACTGAAGGGATTGCGGATTTTGGGGGGATGTCCACATCTCTCAGAAAATTGTAGAAAGGAGAACGGCTCTGAGTGGCCTAAGATTTCTCATATCCCAACAATCGACATAGTATAGAGGATACACATGTACAAGTAAGTTGGGATTTTAATTTTTTATGAATAAAATAGTTTAGTCAAACATTTTTAAAATGTTTTAGTTTTTAAGGCTCCTGAATTCTTGAAAATATAATAATAATTGGTTCCACTAATATAATAATCGCATTCATTGAATATACTTACTGTACATTCAAGGTTTATATCGACTACTCATGCATCCTTTCCTGTATTACCTGAAAATGGATAGCACAGCTCATCTTGTGAATACTGCAGAAACTACGAAGCAGTCTCTTTTTTTTTTTTAAATTCCCTCTGTATATTCAATGATACGATTCTGCATTTTGTAGTTTAGTATTGTTTCTGTTTCCAAGACTAATAACAAATTGGCTTTTTTAACAATTGTAGATGCAGTAGAACCTCCAAGACTGAAGAAAGCCATGGATTGGTCATTTAAAGCTTCTGCAGGATAGTGTTTGGCCTGCACAGTTTTCTGTTGTCTTTCGCAGATAAATATACTCGTCAGAAATCAAGAAAATGGACGAAGCTGGCAGCTTATCACAAAAATAATAGAGCTGATCGCCATTCCAAAACACACCTCATTTCGATGCTGATTGGTTATGAGAAAACATTTTAATTTTTTTTATTAATCTTTTCTTTTATTTTTGAATATATATGGTGATAGTATATATAAAAAATTTTAAAAATAAAAACCATTTTGAAAAATAATTATTACTATAATCTTTAATATTCCACACCATGCTTTCCCTCTTTCCCGTGCTCAATTTTTTTTTTTAATTTCCATATCAGTAATAGTTTTTCTTTTTTCATTATGATTTAGGCATGGTTATGAAATTCATGATAATTAGACATTTAGTTTTTTTTTTCCATTCTTGGGTCATTTTTTATTTGTAATTCATGATAATTGGACATTTATTAGTGATTTGGGATAACCTAATCTGGTCGTGTAAAGTATAAATTACATATAAGTGGAGCAAAAATTGTGAAAATCACTAAAGTTAATAATCCACTGTCTAAAAACATTAATACCATTAATTACCTTATCAAAATGAGAGTAGACTGAGATTAGCAATTAAGAGGTGAGTTTGATATGAGAAATCAAATTTTGCTATCAATTGAAGATCGTTGCTTAATTTATTTATTTTTCTAATCAGGTACGTATTGTATATATCTTAGAATTAAAAAAATATTATAATATGTGATTACACCATTTTCTAGTGAGTTCTTGCTTTCATAATGTGTATATTTATATTGTAATAGTAGTTATATTTATATTGCAATAGTAGTTGTTTTTCATCAAAATATTATTCGTTTAGAAATATATTAAAATAATTTTTAAATTTTTTTTAATATCAATATATAAAAAAAATTTAAAATATTAACAAAATATTAATTTGAATTTTTTTTAAAACATAAAAATAAAATAATTTTAATAAATTGAGGTTTGGTATGAATGTTTAGAGGAACTCTTCTCTCATTTTCTGATGGATTGAGGGAGTTTCCTAGCTAGATACGTAGACGAAAGGTCTAGCATTATCCTTATGGGATTTTTCTCATTTCCATCGCGGCTTGAAATGGAGAGCCCAAATAAGCAAGGGTAGTCTTGGAATGGTCGAAATATAACTTTATGGCGGAGGTGGAAAATGCATGTTAGGCCTTTGCAAGATGTTCTTTAGATAAAAATCTAGCGACAAATTTACGAAAGGTGTAAAAAAAAATTAAAAAATTGCTATATATTGGTGGCATTCAAAGTAGCGCGCTAGATGTGTGGTTGGCCAACTTTTATCTTCTCCTCTTTATTTTCTCTTTATTCTCCTTGCAAAAAAGCAGGGAAATATTCTTTTTTTAGTTTTTTGTATTTTTCATACTTTTAATTACTATATATTTTATTTTTTTATTGATTTTTTTTTTAATTTAATATCTATCATTCTTTTTATTGTTTTTTTTTTTATCTTTTTCCTAATTGAATTTTATTTTCAATTGAATCCCTTAGCATTTGATTTCAAAATATTTTTATATTAAATTTAGTTCTTATTTTTTTTATTACTATTTTTTTGGAGTCTTTTTTTATTTTATTTTTTTAAATTCATCCCTCACTATTTTATTGAATTCAATTTATATTTTAGATTTTTTTAAAAAATTGATTTTTTTTCTTACATCCTTAAACATTTAATTTATTGAAAATTGGTTTTTATTCTTTTATTTAAACTTTTCTTTTTGTCTAGTTATCCCAAATCCGAACAGGTTTAATTGGTTTTCTTACATCCTTAAACATTTAATTGGTTTTTTTGCTTATATAGTTGCATAGGATTGAGATAACTGCAACATCTGTGAATTCGAACAGGTTTTGGAGGAGAATCTTGACTGGGAGGATGTGCAATGGTCACAAACTGGTGTTTGGATAGCTGGAAAAGAATTCACACTTGCTAGGGTGCGCTTTCTATCTCCAAGTTAGCTATGGCTTCCTGTGTACCTTCTACAAATGGTTGTGCAAAAATGTGATGCATGCAGGAATAATATTATTTGGTTTGTAATGGTTTTATTTCTTAAATAAATCAAAGAATTGAAGTTAATCTCTTTTCTTTTTAATTTATAAAAAATCGATTGGACTATATCCGTACCAGAGTATTTGAGCAACCAAAACAGAAGTACTGGAACTTTGAATACTGGGAAATCTGGCATTTCTTCCATTCCAAGCAAGCTAATGACCAAAGGAAAGCATCTCTCTGCAATTTATTTTTAGCAAAATTAATTTCAGTGGACCAGATTGATCGAACTTGTATCCATGCTCTCCTGACTACTTGGAACACCTTGCTTTAATACATCGCGAGATCCAGATATTTATCACAAGCTGATGAGTCCACTTCTTTGCCAGAAGCAGAGAGTAAAAGCATAGTCAGGGTCTGTTAAACCTACTAGCTAGAATTCATGTGGTGAAATACAAAAATCTACAAGGAAAACGAGAGATCACACAGAGACTACATCTTCCAGTATCAATTCTGTTAGATTAAAGATTTCATCTTGGTGCAAGTGCAAAAGCCAAACGGATCTGCAAGTTACAGTGTGCCAGATGGGAAGCAATGTCACAGCCCTCTCTAACAAGGTAGTGATTTTCTTTGGAGTTTCTATCGTCATTAATTCATTAGACTCGAGGATTTAAAGCAGTGTAATGTGAACTCGTTGAATAGTTAGTGTGAATAAATAAAGCAGAAAGTGGCATAAAGTTTGCATGGTGGTTTCCATGAGAGAAATCATTGCATACAGGACAAAGAAGGCACCTCTGTTTTATTTCTTTAGAGTAAAAAAACATAAAGATGCTTGCTAATTGCAATGACTTTAATAGCTAGTCTTCCACTAAGAGAGATCTCTCTCGGTATACCATTGATTCCCTAATTTCTTATTTGATAAAGTTGCTTCCACTAAGAGAGAGATCTCTCAGTATACCATTGATTTCCTAATTTCCCTCACCAAACTTCTTAAACCTATAGCATGTCTTTAAACGGATCATGCTGTTCTGCTTCCACAAACTCGTGGATAGAACCTGAGGCCAGCCGTCTTCTGAGAGTAAGTTCAGTAAAATCTAATTAGTAAATGTCGTTTCATACATAGAACCATGAAAAAATATTGTTCATCGGAAGCAACTAAATTCAATGAATCCAGGAACAAGCAACCAGGGGATCGCCTCCATGTACTTCCAGCATTCTTACACGAGGTTGAGAATCTAGCAGATTCAATATCCCAATTCTTGCATCTCCAGTTACAACACATACTTCATCCTTGAAAACAGCTGCGTGTTCAATCCTGGTGCACAATTTCCACTCAATAGCATAGTCAATGAAAATCCAATCGCCCTCATGATCTCCTCCATGTCTATAGAATTGTAAATAAGGGAATATAGTGGAAAAAGCTATGATAAATTGTTGATCGCCTGAAGAAACTGCTAGAATGAACGTACAATGACGATTGCATGGACTATGAATATAAAACTGATGTCCCGTATAAGGAACATTTGCAATGTCTTCCTGGATCTTTCAGGAACAAATATCACAAGACCATCCAATGCAGGTCTTGCTAACAACGAAACAGTAGCAACTGAGCATTAGTCCTGCCCTCTTATAAAAGACCTGCTTTATAGCATATCAACTAGTATAGTCTACTTGATTCTTGGAAGGAACATAAATTTATTTGACTTGATTTGCCCATCCAACTATTCTGATTTGCCAAGGCTTTCAAAGTTTTGAATTATAAAAATACCTCCCTGTTTTCAAAGTTTCATCAACAATTTGTTCCAAACGTTAACATTATTGAGATCAAGTATCAAATCTGATTTTATATTTGCCATTTTCTTGTATAACATTATTAAGACAAATTCGAAAGTGAATGGAATGACTATATTGACCCCTTTAATGGATAAGAATTGCATTCAATCTGAATGACTTGAGAAATTCAAAAGTGAAAGCAAAAGGCAGCACTTGCATATAATTAAAGGTTAAAAGCAACTTGCTATATCTTATAATATAATATTTGGTAGGAAAGCTTCTGCTTCCTTCTTATTAAAAGATACAATAATGAATTATTATTGAGCTGACCATACTACTATCATGGTAGCCAGCTACTGCAAAAATGACATTGTCTTCTGCTTGATCTCTCTCAGTATACCATTGACTTCCTAATTTCCCTCACCAAATTTCTTAAACCTTTCTCATGATCTGTGCTTCCTTTTTCTGATTGAATCGAATCATCTCATATTGTGTTCTTGATCTGTATCTTTCTTGCTTGCAAGGTAAATCCTACTTTCTTTTCTTGTTTTTCTACCACTAACTTTGTTTCAAATAAGATTTGCCCATTTGGTTGTAGAAATAATAAGTACGATTGTCGATTGATCAATCTGGTAGAACTTAAATATTATATATGTGTTGCTTAATCTATTTTAGAACTCAAAACTCATATTATAGCTTTGTTCTTACATGTTCATTTTGCCATCAAACTCAACTATTTATCTTCAAAACAAGCAGAATTTCTTCCAAAGTTTTATTTTAGATTGCTTTTCTGACAATTATTTAAATTATTCAATATTTGTTATAATTTTTTATCTGCTTAAAGTACATCTCTATAGGAAAATATACAGTTAAGTGCCTGCCTATTTAATTTCAGAATTTGTAATGATTGATTTAATTTTACATGCTTTGTTTTACAGCTTCAGTTTATTTATATATATGGGATGTTTGTAGGTTGTTGACAAACTGTAGCATTTGTACTCGCTGCCTTTGCTTCTGGGCTTCTTTCTTTGAAGGGCACTGCTTTGTAAGATTGAGGTTTGCTTTCTTATTTAAAAAAAATTATGATTTCCTCTAAATTTTCATTTTATGATTGAGTTCTTATTTTCCAATTAATTCAACATTCATTTTTATGCGTTACTTTTGACAATTTTTTATTTGATATTTGAAGGGCCAAAGAAGAAAGCGGCAAAAATGGCTAGACCGAATGATCGATTTTGGGATTTTGTTGAGAAGCTGGATGATGGTCGTTTCAACTGTACATTTTGTGGCTATAAATTTGCTGCCGCTACTTCCGTTTCGAGGATCAAATGGCATTTATCAGGAGAGACAGGGCGTGGTGTTGCAATTTGTGAAAGAGTTCCTAAACAAGTTCAAGAAGCAGCTTTTCAAGCTATGCATGGTGGCAACAAAAGACATAAAAGCATAGCAAGTTCAAGCAATGTTAACGATAATGCCATTTCAACCACTCCACAAGAACAAAACAATAATGAAGTCGACAATTTGGCAGGAGATGCAGGAGCGACACAAGCACCAGATATAATGGGTCACGCACTTGGAAGAAGTTGGGATGAGATCTATAATTTTGTAATGGAGGATGATATAGAGAAGAGGACTGGAGGGGTAGTGCAGCCTGGTGCTGGAGCTAGCTCTTCTGGAGGGCTCACAGGCAACACAAATGAGACTCCAGGAGATACATTACCTCCTAGCTTACATGTTGAAGTCGACAATGTGGCACCACAAGGGCAACATCTGGAGAGAGCATTCGAGCACCCTGTTGTAAGAGGTAGTTCTCATGAGAGGCCACTTGTTAATCACGATGAGCCTCAAGAAGATTCTTCCCAACCAACTGATCCACCGTGTCTTACCAATGGAAGATATCATGATCAACTCTGTGCTCCACTAGTGAACATGGATGGAGACCCTGGGCAGCCTGTTGTGAGAGATAGCTCTCGTGAAGTTCTTCAACGTAATGGCGATGAGAGCGGACGAGATGTGTTTCTAACTGAAGAACTAATAGGTGGAGAGTTTGAAAATAATAAGAATGCTATCTGGTCGTGGATAATGAATGATATTGAAGCCTCATCAAGTATTGGCATTTACGGGATGGGTGGTGTTGGCAAAACAACATTGCTCACACATATCTACAATCAGCTTCCACAAGAACCTGGCACTTTTCCTCATGTTCACTGGATCACGGTATCGCAGGATTTTAGTGTTTATAAATTGCAGAATCTTATTGCAAAAGACATTCATTTAGATCTTTCAAATGAAGACAACGAGAAGAAAAGGGCTGCAAAACTGTCAACAGCTTTAATTAAGAAACAACGGTGGGTTCTCATTTTAGATGATTTGTGGAACCGTTTTGATTTTGATGAGGTGGGAATTCCTATCCAAGTGAAGGGATGCAAACTAATTCTTACAACTCGATCATTTGAAGTTTGTCAGCGGATGGTCTGCCAGCAGACAATCAAAGTGGAGCCTCTTTCAGTGGAAGAAGCTTGGGCTCTGTTCATAAAGATAATTGGATGTATTCCTCCAGAAGTGGAAGAAATTGCAAAATCTGTGGCAAGTGAATGTGCTGGTTTGCCTCTAGGAATTAAAACAATGGCCGGAACCATGAGGGGAGTGGATGACATATGTGAGTGGAGGAATGCTTTAGAGGAACTGAAACAATCAAGAGTTTGGCAGGAGGACATGGACGAGAAGGTATTCCAAATATTAAGATTTAGTTATATGCACTTAAAGGAGTCAGCACTGCAACAATGTTTCTTGTACTGTGCATTATTCAAGGAAGACTTCATGATCCCTAGAGAGGATTTGATAGCTTATTTGATTGACGAAGGAGTGATAAAAGGGCTGAAGAGTAGGGAGGCAGAATTTAACAAAGGCCACTCGATGCTTAATAAACTTGAAAGAGTCTGCCTATTGGAAAGTACTAAGAAATGGATTGGTGGTGGTAAATGTGTTAAGATGCATGACTTGATTAGGGATATGGCCATCCAAATACTACAAGCGAACTCTCAAGGCATGGTCAAAGCAGGTGCACAGTTAAGAGAATTGCCAGGAGCAGAGGAGTGGACAGAGCATCTTATAAGAGTTTCACTGATGCATAACCAAATTGAAGAAATTCCTTCCAGCCATTCACCGAGGTGTCCCTATCTTTCAACTCTATTGCTATGCAGAAACTCAGAGATGCAATTTATTGCAGATTCATTTTTTGAGCAGTTGCATGAGCTCAAGGTTCTTGATCTGTCTCATACAAATATCACAAAACTACCTGATTCTGTCTCTGAATTGGTGAGTCTCACTGCATTAGTGCTCATTGGTTGTGATATGTTAAGGCATGTACCGTCATTAGAAAAGCTCTGGGCACTGAAGAGGTTAGATCTCTCTTGTACTTGGGCACTTGAAAAGATGCCTCAAGGCATGAAATGTTTATGCAACCTGAGGTATCTTAGAATGAATGGATGTGGTGAAAAGAAGTTTCCTAGTGGGTTGTTACCTAAGCTCTCTCACCTGCAAGTCTTTGTATTGGAGGAGTGGATTCCTGAAACTAGTAATAGAATAGAAGAATATGTTCCGATAACAGTTAAAGGTAAGGAAGTGGGATGCTTGAGGAAGTTGGAAAGTTTGGAATGCCATTTTGAAGGTTACTCAGACTACGTGGAGTATCTCAAATCTCGGGATGAAACCAAATCATTAACCACATACCAAATTCGTTTAGGACCACTGGATAAGTATCGTTATGGTTATGGTTATTATTATGTTGGTTGCAAAGGGAAAACAATTGTTTGCGGTAACTTGAGTATCGAAAGAGATGGAGATTTTCAGGTCATGTTCCCAAAGGACATTCAACAACTGACCATTGATAATAATGATGATGCAACAAGTTTATGCGATTTTTGGTCTCTAATAAAGAATGCAACTGAACTGGAGGCTATCAAGATTTTTAGTTGCAATAGCATGGAGAGCTTGGTTTCATCTTCTTGGTTCCGCTCTGCTCCACTACCATCTTACAACGGTATATTTTATGGTTTTAAACGGTTTATTTGTTATGGTTGTAAGAGCATGAAGAAGTTGTTCCCTCTTGTCTTGCTGCCAAGCCTCGTAAACTTGGAAGAGATTACAGTTGAGTGTTGTGAGAAGATGGAGGAGATAATTGGTGGAACAAGATTAGATGAAGAAAGGGTTATGGGTGAAGAAAGCAGCACCGATCTCAAACTCCCCAAGTTAAGATCTCTGCAATTGATTAGATTACCAGAACTGAAAAGCATTTGCAGTGCAAAAGTGATTTGCGATTCTCTCCAATTAATTCAAGTAATGTTTTGTGAGAAGCTGAAGAGGATTCCAATTTGTCTTCCGTTGCTTGAAAATGGCGAGCCATCTCCTCCCCCTTCTCTTGGAACAATACTTGCATGTCCAAAAGAATGGTGGGAGTCAGTAGTGGAGTGGGAGCATCCTAACGCTAAGGATGTCCTTAGTCCCTTTTTGAGGTTTTAGTTGGAGGATGAGTGACGACAATGCCCTTAATATAATATTAAATTAAGAGTAAGCATTGTTGTTTTAATTAGATTAAGCTTAAGTTATGTATCAACAATCTTATGAATAGTAATTGTGTTTCATCTTATTAAATTAAAACCCATTTTATCCACTGCCTAACGCATGCGATGTCCTCCATTCGTAAGCATTCATGTGAAACTCTTTGTAATTAGAAGTAGCTCGCTAATATTAAAATTAAATTTGTTATAGTTAGAATAGTTGTCAATTAATTTTTTATTTTTTATCAAATTTAATTCCTTTTCTTTCAATTTTATATGGACTCAATAAATTTAAAATTATTGTGTTTTAATTGAGTGAGTCTACATTAAAATGCAAGCGCATGAATAGTGTTTTGGTTCTGCCACAAGGTATTGAATTTCCTATAATAATTAGAATATAATATATAGTTTTAACCCACATTTTATCACTTAAGTAAACACCATTTAACAATAATATAAACTATTTGCAATTAATAAAAGGGAATGGGTCCATTTGATCCCAGGAAAGAGTCCCAATAAGAAAATAATACAAGCCCAGGCCCATAAACATTTGATCCAGGGAAGATCTACAATGACACAGTAGTTGATAAACAACCACGTTATTAACACAGTTGAAAGTTACGGTAATTGGTATGCCATAGCTATCATAACAATTAATGAATTTAGCATGTCACTGAAGCAAAAATCCTTTTCTTTTTAATGAATTTTGATCATTTCTATGCCTGAGGTTGATTTTTAAAAAAAATCTGTCATCTGATACTTGGTATTATAATATTGGTAAAGTATTTTTTATTTAGAAATATATTAAAATAATATATTATTTATTTTTAAAATTTATTTTATATGTTAATACGATCTAAAAATATAATAAAAATTAATTTAAAAAAATTGAGTTTTTTACAAAAATTGCCAAACATGCTATTTGTGAAGCAAGTTTGAGTTTGTACTTAGAGGTTTCTTTTTCTCTATCCTTTCTCTACACACACTTAACTTCTAAATAATGCATTTGAAAAACTTAAAAATCAGAGAATATTAACCTTCAGATGATTAATTAAATGTAAACTTAAATACGAGCTGAAATTCCATGATCTTCCCATTTTCTCTGATTAATTTTATCAATGGCAAAAAGGGTGCATGCAGTCCCCATAATTACTGCTTAATGCACGTGAAGCTGGTCCCCGTAGCCTCTCTCTTTTCTCTGATATTACTCAATATTATGCTTAATGTCATCTCTCTTCAGTGTTTTCTCCTCAGTGCATTGACAGGAAAGTTGCCTGCAGAACTTGCCAGGTTGGTCAACCTGACAGATATGTAAGCAGACACTTTTTCTTTTTTTGTGCGTCTCTTATTGAATCACAGGTCTACGAACCAAAAAACGATAAAAAAAAAAAAAAACAGATATGCAATCAGCCTCTCTTACCACAGGAAAGTTGCTGATTTTGATGCCAAAAAGTCTCACATTTAACATGCCCGGATTGTTTCGATCTTTCAATCTTCTGTGCTGATAATTCAACCATGCACGTGGATCAAATTCAGTGGAAATAATGTTATTGCAATTCTTATGTTTTTCATTTGTGTGTTCTTCATTTTTTTTATCTAAATTTTATGGTAAACAATAATACTTCCAGAAAACTCTCTGAGTTTGTATTTCTTTGACACCTTTTAGGAGGATGAATATAATAATTTATCAGGGAGGTTACCTGCTTTCATCAGTAAATGAACACTTGTTCAGAATATCTGAATATTTGTACCTTCTAGCATTGCTTCCTTGACAGACTAAGTGATTAGTAAGCAAACAGAATATCTGAATTCTGTTTTTATGCATATGTAATATGCTTATTGTTAAAGTAATTGAGATTAAACATAAAAAGGAGGCTAGAATTCTGAATAATCTGTATATTATGAATGCATGGTCTTAACCTAAATACAAATAAAGTATATATAGGTTAAACTAAAAGTACTATTTTATCCTTAATAAATAAGACTACATAATATTATTTAGCATCTCCCCTCAAACTCACGATGCGACAGCTACAAGCATCGAGAGTTTGCTAACCAGAAAATGAAAACCAGAAATGGAATGCGCCTTGGTAAAGAAGTCTGCAATATGCAAGGAAGATCAAGGAACAAAAGGCAAAGTAATGGTTCCATGCTTAAGATGATGACGAGTAAGATGACAATCTATCTTAATGTGCTTAGTCCGCTCATGAAAAACCGAGGTTTGATTTAGATGAAGAATAAAGTAGGCAGCGAAATCGATTGATTTAGAATAAGATTCTATAAACAATAACTCATGAAAATAGATGTGGTGAGATTTTATGTTTATGGGGAGGAAAGAAAGAAATCATGACTCAAGAAAGAGGAATCAAGTTTGAAAAAAGATTTATGATGTTTGTGTTATATTATATACGAGGGTATATTTGTTATTTTATTCAATTTAAAATTTCAGGTTGACCTAGGATGTAAACTATAATTTTAAAAAGATAGTAAACAAAGTGAAAAGAATTACTAAATTAGAGGATATAAAATGTAATTTTTCCTTATTTTAACAAACTTACACATATAGCAAAGATGCTAATGTTTTGCAAAACTTGATTTCAAAATGTTTATTTTTATATATTATTGATTATATAGAAATAGCATGTATGTGTTATTATATGATTTAACTTTCACTTTTTTAGTTTCTTAAGCTAAATAATTAATGTAATAAATCATACACATATGCATACACATAACAAGTAAGATGAATAAGCTATAAATAATCTAATATAATTGAAATATACTTTTAAAATATATTTTTTTATATTTTACCATCTTTATTCATTATTTTATATCTCAAATGCATAACAATATAATTTAATTAAATATTATTTATTTTATTTAAATATTTATCACCACAACATAATAATAAATTATCAAATGTTGTTTTTACTCTATAACACAACACAATAGAGCATCAAAAGCATAAAACACCATAAGAATACCAAAGTCTAATTGCATGTTTGACAGTGTAGTTGCGATTGCTTTTCAAATAACTTTTCGTGTCAAAATGCATGTCAATGATGTTTTTTTATTTTTTTAAAATTATTTTGACATCAGCATATCAAAATGATTTGAAAATACTAAAAATATATTAATTTAAAGTTAATAAAAAAATAAAAATAAAATTATTTTTTAAAAAACACTTTTAAACACAAAATCAAATAGGCTTTAAAAATTTTAGTGCTAGGACTTAAGGACATCGAGACTCTTTGTACTATTACTTTTTAGGGCTTGTGTTGTGTTTCACTAAATATAAAAAGCATTAGCAAATGTAGTGTCTTAAAACTAAATGTCGAGCTTTATTTATTTTAATTAATAAAAAATTAAACTTCATTAGTAATATAAAATAAAACTAAAATGCATGGGTTATGTTTTTATCGTCTTCTCCCCCATTTTGGATTGCATGTCTTTTTTTAATGGAAACCTTCATTTTTTGTCCTTCAAGTTTTCTATTTTTCTATTTTTAGTCTTTATTATTTTAGTTTTTTTTTTTTATCCTAAAACTTCATTTTTCATCACGTTTGATTTATTTGATTCTAAAATATGAGAGAGAAAATCATTAAAAAAACAAAAAAGAGAAGAGAAAAAGGTTTTGATCAACCACATTACAGCAAAAAAAAAATCTTAATGTCAATGATTTCATCTTGAAAAAAAGGAACTCAATGGAAGTAGTTTTTCTCCTGAACCATGCTGAAAATAATAAATAAGAGCCGTTAATTTTATTTTTTAATTATGTTTGATTTTGAGTTTTACAGCAATTAAAAAGTGTTTTGAAGATGAAATGACTTTATAGAGGTTTTTAGAATATTTTTTAGGTGTTTTTAGGTTAAAACAAGTTTGGTTTTAGTTTTTTAAGATCTCAAAACTTCAACCCTAATTTTTCAGCACTAGAGATAGTTGAAATTTAAATTAGAAGCAATAATTTGTCATTCACCCATTATAAAAAGAAAAGGGTGTTGGCTTGGTGGTGGGAGGAGCTTGTCTCCTTCCGCTGCTCCCGAGTTCGAGTCTTTATGTGCACGCTTGTCACCCCCGCGGTGCCTTACATGCCCACTGGGTTTGTAGGGTGTTCAGTAGGCCGTGGGATTAGTCGTGGTGAGCGCAAGCTGGTCCGGACACCCATATAAATCAAAAAAAAAAAAGAAAAAAAAAGAAAAGGAAAGATAGGCACATGGACCTAGCCTTCTATACCAATGTGCACTTGATCGTTTTTTCATGGACAAGATCTGTTTGTCATTGTTCCAAGCCTAGGTATGATTAGCTTTTTTGTTAAATGATCCTTAATTTTTTTCTATTTTATTTTATGTTATTAGCTTTTGAATAAAATTCTCATCAAGTAAACTTGTAAAATTGATATTTAAAGAATTATCCAATTCTGTCATAATTTTTAAGAAATATGGAGCTTTTTATGGTTATGTAACATTTATTTTATTAGTAATTATGTATTAACCTAATATAAAGAGTTTTGTTTTTTAAATTGCTTATAAATATTTAATGAGAATAAAACATTTATTTTGGTATTTTTTATTGTGAGTTTTTTTTTCTAGATATATTACTCCTATATTTTTCATAGAAATACATAAAAAAAAAATGGTTGATGTATTTTTCCTTTTATTTCTAATCCAAACTTGCTTTCATAATCATAATAAAATTTTATCTAAAAAACAATACTTCTAATAAAAAAACATTTTTGGTCAAAATAAAAAGGAAATACATGAACAAGGAAAGTAAAGAGAGTTGTTTAATTAAAAAATATTTTTTCCTCTCTAATTAAAATCATTAGGATTTTTATGCATTTTTTTTTAATTGTTATTACTTTTATTCAATGAATTATGACGTTGATAAAAAACATATGTTATTGTAAAGTGTGTGTGTGTATATAATAATTTCGACTAAGAAATATAATTTTTTCTCATAATATAATTTTATTATATGAATATCTATCTTAATTGTTATATAATTAAATGAAGATATATTTTAAAAAGTATTACATAGCGAGACTTGTATTAAAAAATAAAAGAAAGAGTAAGTTCATTTAACCAAAATCAAAACATCTTTTACAAGATATCTTAAACATTTCTTATCTACACTTTTCACCCACACCTTAAAGGAAACAAGCCATTGTAAATCTCTCCCTATGGCCTTTTTATCTTTTCTTTTATGATATTTGCAAAATCTCCATTGAAGCTTTCTTGAATTCTTTTTTCTTTGGTAATCTTTTTCCTTAAATCTCGCTCTCTATCACCTTTTTCTCTTCTTTTTTTTTCCTCTTCTTATATGTGGTTTTTTAAGTTATGATTATGGTGTGAATCTTCTAATTTTATTTTTATTTTTTTGGGTTTAATTTGATTTTAATAAAAGTTATTCATATTCTCTGCTAATATTAGTAAAGTGATTTATCGCTAATATGATAGTCATTGAAGACTTACATGGTCATTAATTTTTGGGTCTATAAAATTAATTGAGATATATACAAATTAACCTGGACACTTATGTTAATTAAAAAATATGCTCTATCAAATAAAATAGCAAAAGAATATCCTTTTAGTGAGGGATTGTTTACTGTAAAATCTATGAGATGTCATTGGTGGTAATCCCCATATACATTCAACTTTATTATAATCTAATTTTTAAAATTATCAACAAAATATTATATTATCTCAGAATGGACTCATCTTGTTATATTATTAATAAAATTTAATGTTTAATATATGTTAAATAAATTTGAAAAATAATAAAATATTAATATTTTATTTTTTAACGTATTTTCATGATATTATAAAATATTAAAAAGTATTTATTTTTTATAATATTATCAAATATTAAAAAATAATTTATTTTTCATAAATTAAAAAAAAAACTATTCTTTGGGAATTTATAATACTATATGTGTAATGATTGTTTTTTAGATTTTTTTTATTTTAAAATATACGGGAGAATATAAAAAAATACTAATTTAAAATAAAAAATAAATAAAAAACGTTTTTAAATCACTTTTAAAATATAATGACAAACACAATGTAGGGCGGGGTAGTGTCGCATAAATAAAAAAAATAAAAAGCTTCACCCTCTCACGCCAGTCTTTCCCGCCACTACAATCCCTTTCACCTCTCTCTCCGGAAGAATCAAAAGAAAGATGTTGTGGGTTGACAAGTACAGACCCAAAACCCTAGACCAGGTCATCGTTCATCAAGAAATCGCCGAAAACCTCAAGAAACTGGTACCTCCCCGTTTTGTTTTAATCTATATTTAGTGTTAATTTGTAGTATTTTGATTAATGTTCTGTTTATTGTACTCTAATGCCTCTCTTTTTTGGTATTTAGGTCACTGAACAAGACTGTCCACATTTGCTCTTCTATGGGCCCTCTGGTTCCGGCAAGAAAACCCTAATCATGGCCCTTCTCCGCCAGATCTTTGGCACCAGTGCCGAAAAGGTCTCTCGTTTCTTTCTTTTTTTGCTGTTTTTTACTGTTGTTTCTTTTAATGTTTGTTTCTCTACTTGTATTTGTGCTGCCTCATGCCTCTTGTTTGGTTACTGATAAAATAAATGATGGGAAAAATAACACAAACTGGATATATGGGCCCTTTTTGGTTGTAATATTCTGCATTTTTTAATCAGTCAACGGTTTTTGTTGTTCTCTATCCTGGGTTTTAACTTACAGCTTGTGGGGTGTTAAGACTTTTAGTTAACTCTGGTAATTATTTGGTTGCAGGTGAAGGTGGAAAATAGGGCATGGAAAATCGATGTAAGTCTCACCTCTTTCTATTTTATTTTATTTTTTAATTTTGGTTGCTGATTTTTTTTTTCACATGTTCAATAATCTTTTATGGGATGTGTGTAGTTTGTTTGCTGTTTCCAGAATGCACTTGTTCTCTGACATTACGTTCTACTGAGGATAATAGAAGTTGCCACATGAATAGGTTTTTGGTCAGATTAATTAGAGTTCTCTGATATGTTTTGTCCATAGGGAGGGGTACTAGTGAAAGTGTTTTATTTATTATTTATTTAATTCAAATCTATTGTAATGTTTTGCTCCTTACTTTATACAATGATAAGTTAGTTTTCTTACATGGTTTAAGTTCAGACAGTATATTGGCATTGCAGCTGAGTTAGCAGTACCGAACTCTAATTATCAATTTTTTTTTAAATCAACTATACCTTTGCTAAGTCTTCGTTTTCTATTCTCATTTATGATTTCATTTCAGGCTGGAAGTAGAACTATCGATCTAGAGCTGACCACATTGTCAAGCACAAATCACGTGGAGCTGAGCCCTAGTGATGTAGGATTCCAGGACAGATATATAGTTCAGGAGATAATTAAAGAGATGGCTAAGAATAGGCCAATTGATACAAAAGGAAAAAAAGGATATAAGGGTAATTTTGGATTGTTTAATCTTTCTTTCAACATCATGATTCATATATAATTTTACATCTGTACTTTGTATCCGATATTCATAGCAAACCAAAATGCGTACTTAATTATGACCAGTTGAGAAGAACATGTGAATGTCTGAGATGGATGCTGTACTTGTGAAGATTTTGCTACAATTTATTATTCACTGTCTCTGAAAACTAGAACATAAAATAAATGTTCACTGTCTTCATAGGTTCAAGTTGCATCTGCATATCTTTAGGTGATCACTGACATGCAAGTGGCTTCTGAGGCAAACGACCAATTCCAATTTGATTCTTTATTTGCAACCTTGCAAGTGTTCTTCTTTATTTGCTTACATTTTTCAGTTGGTTCTCTCTCTTTTTTACTTTTTTTTTTCAATTTTTTTGCGTCCAGTTGAATGGCTGGGATGGTTGTAATTAAAGCATTCATTCTCATTGACTAGCTATTTCTGGAGCTTAACTCTTGATATTTTACTTTGTGAGGGCAGTACTAGTGCTCAATGAGGTTGACAAGCTTTCAAGAGAAGCACAGCATTCTCTTCGTAGAACAATGGAAAAATACAGTGCCTCCTGCCGTCTAATTCTTTGCTGCAACAGTTCTTCGAAGGTTACTGAAGCAATTAGGTCTCGCTGTCTGAATGTGAGAATAAATGCACCTAAGGAGGAACAGGTTGGATAAGTTTTGTTTTCTTCCTGGAAACTGATATATGTTCCAGATTAGTTACATTTGAATAGCACATGCATTTGCCAACACATAAAATAACAATTATTTGTTTATTTATTACAAGGGGATGGAATTTGACTTGGAAATTCAAACATGCATTGGTCTTGTGCCTGGATAGAGTTTTTTTTAACACTAATTATCTTATGAATCTCTTCCTATCACTTTTTTCTTATATTTTGTGGAATTGGCCATATGAGACAATAGCACTTAAGGAGTGTTAGCTGAGATAGTCAATTATATTAATATTCCTTCTTATATAACTAGTTTTATGAAATTCCTTTGTCCAGATTGTTAAGGTATTGGAATTTATTGGAAAGAAAGAAGGACTGCAGCTTCCAACTGGATTTGCAGCTCGTATAGCAGATAAATCAAATAGGAGTTTGAGAAGAGCTATACTTTCATTTGAAACTTGCCGTGTTCAACAGTTAAGCTCCATACCATCTCTATCTGATTAGTACTACTGTTTCTCATTTTCTTTTTGCAACTCTCTGCGGGAAAAGGTTAGCATCACATGGCTTCTAGTAATGCTCTTGTATTCTGTCATTGTGCTTGTAGATATCCGTTTTCAAGTAATCAAGCAATTCCTCCAATGGACTGGGAGGAGTATGTTTCTGAAATATGTTCAGACATTATGAGGGAGCAGAGCCCTAAAAGGTTTGGTATTACAAACATCCTATGTCGTGTAATGTCTGATAGAAAATGAAGATTTGATTAATATAGCCTTATAAATCATTTTTCTTCATTTAAACTTTCTAACCAAACACATTCCCCATATGCTTTAGGCTGTTTCAGGTTCGAGGGAAATTGTATGAGCTGCTTATTAACTGTATTCCGCCAGAAATTATTCTGAAGGTAAGGAACCTTCAGTGTATTTTTCCACAACTTCCATTTTCTTGCTTTATCCTTGGCTTGAAGTTTATTTTATTTTTTATATCTTGTCTCAGAAGCTACTTTCTGAATTATTGAAGAAATTGGATGAGGAATTAAAGCATGAAGTCTGCCATTGGGCTGCATATTATGTACGTTTATAATTGCTCATTTCTTGTTTTATCTGCTTTTGTTACAATGCTCCTTTCTCCCTCTGAGAAAATTGATTAGGTAGTTTCATTTGCTTCATTTGATCTGTGCCAAGTTACACTCCAATGGTCTGCACGATTGATGAATAAAATTAAACACCGACTTTAATCATATTGATCTCAACTCAGTTCTTTAACTGTAAACCAAACTGATTTTGTTCACTTACTGTCTAGATCATTTTCTTTTTACATAGATATTTTTTATTGATTAGAAACATCTCACTGCACATATGCATGCAAGCACCACAATGAGAGACTTTGTGCTAATAACTACTGTTTATCACCTAATTGATAATGAACCTACCGGGAGGGGGGGGGGGACATAAAGTAAAATACAAGGATATGGCTTACATTGTTGTTTGATTCAACATCATAGCAGAAATGTTTGTGGTCTCTTCGAAGGACCTCTAAAGAATTAGGCAATTGCATGCACGTAGTTGGTTTCTGGTTTTGTCTCAGTTGCTGATTCCTCATGCATGACGTGTTACAAGTGATGCTCAGAAACCTTTGAAAAAGGAGTGAGATATATGAAAGTATAGTAACAAGAATGTGAAAATTTTGATGATAATGATTTATTTTGGAATTTTTGATGTGAAAACTCTAGCATTTTATGAATTACTGAAATGGAAGCGATAGCTACTATTGACAATGTGAATGGCTTGGGTTGTTTCTTAGATATAATAAAATGCATCTCATGGTCATTTTCTGTCCTTTCCTGCCATTCTTATCTGAATATTTTTCATATTCCAACAGGAACATAGGATGCGTATGGGACAGAAAGCCATATTTCACCTTGAAGGTACTTTATTTTTCTTGAAATCAATTTGATAGAATCAGTTGTCACAAGTATAAACTAATTTGCTTTGTTGGTTTCCGTTTCTTTCCAAGTATATTAAGATTGCAGCACGAAGCTTCCTCCATCCCAAAATGTTTTTGGACAGTTTCTCTGTTGAAGCTGGAGTACTCAAAGTATTTTTAGGAAATTGCATAGATGAACACATGGCCTTCTGTACTTGTTTTTTTACCTCAACTTGCTAAATTGCATAAAATATTATCACAGGCGTCATCATATTTCTTAACATTTCTGAGTCATCTAATTGTCCACCATTTTTCTTCACCATTTTCTCTTGAGATTTGTAACCTTTTCATCTGAGTTTTACTTTTACTAATTCGAAATCTATCTTCAGATCACGATCTTTGATATAGAAAATTGTGAGCCTGTGCTGTTGTGCTGTCCTAGCATCTTGGTTTGCGAAGTGTGAATGCTTGAATATGGATTTCATATCTATTCCCTTGACCCGCGGAAGATATCACTGCACACTTCATTAGAGAAGCACTCTGTTATTATGATTAAATAATTGTGTTAGGAAATATTTCAGAGAGATATATGATTGCTTGAAATCGAATGTCTTTTCATAAAGCCTATTGAGCTCAAATAGCTCATTGACATTTTATTTTATGATTTATCTTCCAGCGTTTGTGGCCAAGTTCATGAGCATCTATAAGGCTTTCCTCATTGCTACATTTGGCTGAAGAAGGTTGCAACATATTAGCGCGCATGGTTTAAAGGCGTAGGGAGGAGGAAGAGGGAGCAACTCTACTCCTATGGAGACGTTTTCTGGCAATGTCTTCTTGTAGCTGAGTTTGTAGTCGTCGTATTTATGATCTATGAAAAATGCTAAGATTGCTGGCACTGTTACATATAATCAATGTGATTGCAAATCTTGGTTATCGGTTCGCTCTCTTGTCACCTGCTGCCATTTTTATTCTTCTTCCCAAGTTAAGAGCCTTTCAATAAATATGGCTGGGTATCCTGTACCTCATTGGTTTGATACTTGTCTTTCTTGAAGCGAGGTTGCATTCTTGGCGTTTGTATAAAAACGAAAAATTTGCTTGTAGAACGGGCGCATGGGTCTTGCGGAACCCAACCCTGGTTTCAGTAATTTTATCATGAGAATGGTAGTGGTTAATTTTTTTGGTTAATATTTTGATACTTCACAAGGAATCGTGTACAGCTTATATGTTATTTAATTAGCTACTTATTTTTCGTCCTGAGTTAAATATTATTATTTTTTATATAAAGATATATATATAAGTTTTCTCAAAATATTTTTGTAGTTCAAAAAATTTAACAAACAAAAAGTTCATAGATGAAATGGAAATTTTTTTAAAAAAATTAAATGCATAATAAAAAAATCAATATTATTTAAAAGAAGTTTTCTAAATAAAATAAAAAGGAGAAAATGATGTTAATGGAAATATAATTAAGTTTTTTTTAAAAAAAAATAAAACTATTAGGGAAAAAAAGGGCCGGCATTGTTGGGCTTAAAAAGTCAAGCTACCTTGCTTGGCTCATTTAACGAGGATCCATATAATGATATATTGCCTTAAAAAAATAAAAATAGACGACACATTATCTATTTTGCTTAGATTTCAGTCATTGTGGTAGCTAGAAAATTAGGGTTTATGTTCATTTGATCCAAAAACTTGTTTTCTAAACTTTTTTTTTTTTTTTTACCTAAAACACCTTAGAAATCATGAAAAACCTATCCATGACCTAAACAAAAACGCTCAAAAAACCAAACTTAACTCGAAACCAAAAATCAACCAAAGCTTATGTATGTTTTTTTCATGAATTTTTAAGGTACAAAAACACTTAATATGAATTTTCCTCATCAAATGAAATAATTTGATACAATTTTTTTATTTTGGTGGCCTAAATCATTGCTAACGACAAGTTTCTCTATCGTCAGAATTCAGCAATCCCCTCCCTCTTCATTCTCTTAACTAAAGACCAAAAAATAACAAAAGTAAATATTTGTACCAAAATAGAATTGGAACAATTTCAAGGAACCAAAAATGTATAATTTGTATGATTGTTTAAGTTGGAGGACTAAAGTATATTTTTTTCGAAATTTATAGTATGCCACCCATATTTGACGTGTTTTTCATTTTAGTCTTCCCCTTTTCAATCCCATCCTTACATAAAAATTTAAAATTAATTGCTCTTTAAATAAAACTAAATCACTCTAAAATAAAGTTTAAGGGTCAAATTAAAAATTAAAAAAATTATATAGTAACAAAAACACACTAATAATAAAAGAAAATGACGATAAGAATGTCAACCAAATTTATAGGTTTCTTTTTAGAATTTTATATTATTATTATTATTACTATTAATTCATTAGCTAAGCATTTTCTCTTAAGAAAACAAGAAGAAACGCCGCCGTTTTTGTTTCCTCCTAATGTTGTATTAAGAGGAAGGAGCGACGGAAGCAGAAAGAGTGATGTTGGTATATAAAATAAATCGCAGGAAAGCAAGCCATCCTTGAAATTGGAAAATCAACAAACCCTAATCTCGCAAATAGCAGGTAACTGAATCCCACTCTCCTTCATAACTCTTTTTCTTAAGCAAAACTGAGCTACCGGGGATTAGGAAGGGAGGGAGATCTTCAGTATGTCGGTTACAGCAGGTGTTAGTGATACAGCGTTAGCAATTAGGGATAAGCTTAGGGGTAAAATTGGACAGACCAAGGTTAAAAGGTATTGGCCTGGTAAAGCACCGGAGTGGGCAGATGATGCGGAAGAAGATGGAGATATTAGGATGGCCAGGGTGGCTTCCTTGGAGAAAGCTTTCCCCAGCAGGGACGATTCGGATGTTGTTTCCAGGAAAGATGATCCGAGGCTGCGTCGTCTGGCGGAGACTAGGATTGATAATCGCGATGAAATGAGGGCGGATCATAGGAGGATTCGGCAGGCTGAGATTATTTCAACGGAGGAGGAAGAGACCCGGAAGCAAGAATGGGCGGATATGGAGGAAGACGACGAGGATGCGTTGGAGGAAAGAAGGAGAAGGATTAAGGAGAAGTTGCGGCAGAGGGAGCGAGAGGAGGCTGCGCTTCTTCCTGTAGAGGAGGAGGAGGAGGAGGATGAAGTGGAGGAAGAGGAAGAGGAGTCGGAGTATGAGACTGATTCTGAGGAGGAAATGACAGGGATGGCTATGGTGAAGCCTGTTTTTGTGCCCAAGTCGGAGAGGGATACTATTGCTGAGCGTGAGCGGCTTGAGGCTGAAGAACGAGCACTCGAGGATAAGGTGAGGAAGAAATTGGAGGAGAGGAAGGTGGAGACCAAGCAAATATTGGTTGAGGAGATAAAGAAAGAGGAAATGATTCAGAAGAATCTGGAGATGGAGGCAAATATTGCTGATGTGGATACCGATGATGAAATGAATGAGGCAGAGGAGTACGAGGCTTGGAAGGTCAGAGAGATTGCAAGGATTAAGAGGGATAGGGAGGACCGTGAGGCAATGGTGAAAGAAAGGGAAGAGATTGAGAGGGTGCGGAACATGACTGAGGAAGAGAGGAGAGAATGGGAGAGGAAGAATCCGAAACCTGCTGCACCATCAAAGCAGAAGTGGAGGTTTATGCAGAAATATTACCACAAGGGTGCTTTCTTCCAGGATGAGCCCGATGACCGAGCAGCAACTGTTGGAACAGATGGCATTTTCAAACGTGATTTCTCAGCTCCGACTGGAGAAGATAACATGGATAAAACCATATTGCCCAAAGTTATGCAAGTCAAACACTTTGGTCGTAGTGGAAGAACAAAATGGACCCATCTTGTCAATGAGGATACCACTGATTGGAACAATCCGTAAGTCCATTCAAATCTTTCTTCTTATTTTGTGAAATTGACTTTATATCATATCTGCTGTTACATGAGCACTCGATGGTCTCATTGATTCCCCTTTAGTTTTAGGTTTGAAGGTAGATACTTGCACTTGTTGAAATACACTAAAAGCATTTTACATAAGCTAAAGGACATAGGTAGCATATATAACAAGAAACAGAATTGGTCCTTTGCATGTTCCTGATGGCAGTCTTTGAATATTATATATGTTCGTAAACTCTGATTTTGTTTGAGTTTTAGTCTCAAACTCGTAAGTGTTTTGCATTACATTCTTGTTGATGAAGAAATTGAAATCCAAATTTGAATATGATGCTTTATACTAAATTGTAGAAGATGATTGCAATCTAATTCAAAAGCATCGCCAAGTATAAGTGAACCATTTAGGCTATTAAGGTGGCTTATAGTATGAACAATCTATTCTCTACTGTTTTTTTTTTTTTGGCAAAGAGGCATTGACTCAAAGCTGAGGCCTTGGGAATTGGTGTTGCAAGGTTCAAATGCTCCCCCTGAAATATATAAAAAAAATAAAATTTCCTCTTTTCCATGTGTTTTCATCCACGTCTCTGGTGGGATAATATATATACTCCTTTTATAGAGTCGTTCTCTTTTTGATAGCAAGGGTAGTTACCATCACATTCTTTAGTTTTATGACCCTTGTCTTAAATTATAAATAGGTAAGGGATTTGGAAATGACAATTATCTCACTGTTTTTTTTGGGGGGCGATCTTTTAAGTTTGTATTGATGGGCCATTTTGAATTAAATTACTCGTGACAGTTGTGAACAGCATGCCCTTTACATTTTTGTGCTTTTATATTGTTTTGCTCGTCTCTACTTTATTGAATTGGCCACCAAATAGATCCGAAAACAATCGTTGTTGTAGTGACAATACCAATCAAATTGCGAGGATGGTTCTCTGTTTTTTTTTGGCATCAAGAGGTTATTGAACTAACAAAAGAAACAATTCGGATAGATTGTTATGTATGTCTCTGAAACAAATGCTTGCTGTGTTTTTATTTTGCAGGTGGACATACAACGATCCTTTGCGGGCAAAGTACAATGCAAAAATGGCTGGAATGAATGCTACTATAGCTAAACCCAAAGGAAGCAAAAAGTTGAAGGATTGGGAATCCCGGTAACCTATATTTTTAATTGTTATCAAGGTCAGAGAAGAAACCCTTTTATTGAACCTTCTTTAACTAGAGATGCAAATTCTACAATGTAATTGTTGAATATACAGGTATCGATTGTATTATGGTGCTGATTGCAGGTGGCGATCTTCTATCATTTTCTCAATTGGCTTTATTACTCATCATTGAAGCCGATCCACAAATAGCTTGTATGTACCTTCCACATGCTACTTTGCTGAGAAAGCAGCTCTTGTTTGAAACCTATCTCTGTTTTCTCCCATGATTCTCTGCTTTTATTCGGTTACTTGATAGGTAGTGGTGGTAAATGGGTTGGGTTAAAATGAGTATGGGTTATGTTTTACCCATTACCCAATTGCAGGTAATAAACAATAATTTAAATTGGCATGGATTTTTTTTGCATAAACTTTTAATCTTATATTATTTTTGTTTGTTTGTGAAGAGAATACTATAAGTTCTTTTTTTTTTTTTGTTTTCTGGATAAATCAAGAAGATAACATAATGGATAGTGCGTTTTATATTATTTATTGATTTGAGTGATGAATTTTGGGAAGGGCCACAACAATATTTTGAATGAAAAAAAAAATGAGTTAAGAAAAATTTTCATGACTATATAGATTAGTTTTACAATTTTTTTTAAAAAAACCTAAAAGCCAAGGTAAATTTCATGTGGACTACCCCCACATTGCATTGTTTGATTATTTTTTTAATTTGATCTTTATAAATTAGGTAAAATGGATTTTCAGCTCATAATTAGTTTTTAATAGCTTCTTATAGTTCTCAAGATGTTAAAAAGATATTCCTGCGTCAAATTAATTTTTTATTTGATTAGATAGGATTTAGTTTTGTTTATTAAACAAATTGAAATGTTAAGAGCCAAATTTCACAATAAAACAAACATGCAATCATTTTTTAAAATTATTATGCTCTCGAGGCCTATTCTAAAAAAGCATCTTTTTCACAAAGTCGCCTTTTTAGTTTTACAACTATATAGATTTTAATAAATAAAAACTTTTTTGTTTTTCACATATTAGTTTTTGAGTTTGAAGAAGAAGAGAGAGGATCATTGTAAAATATTGGAAGGGAAAGAGATGGTTGGTGAGATTTTATTAAAAAAAAAAAGGATTTGTGATAAAGTATTTTTTTTTTATGAGAGGAGTGCAATTAAGATATTTTTAGACTTTTATATTACTAAAAAAACAAGGTCAAACTTCAGATTTTCTTGGGTTTAATTTTGTGTTTTCTTAATTGGTTTGAGTTTTTTTATTTTTTTTATAAAGAAATTAGTTTATTGAGATTATAAGAATGTGTTTAAGGTGTTTTCATATAAAATGAGTTAATTGATTTTTTAGGTCTACAAAACCACATCTTGATTTTTCAGCCATCTCTCTAGTGATTTTTCAGTCACCTCTCAAGTCTATTTAAGATGTTTTCGTTTCAATATTTTAAAAAAATGTTTTATCTAGAATATGTTTTAAAAAATAAACTAGATTTTTATTGATTATCCGAGTTACTTTTAAATACTTCAACTTGATTATGTCACATCAAACTAATCTCATACATGTAATTTGAAATTTGGGTTTGATAAGAAGTTAGGTTGATAAGTTTTAAAGTTAATTCACTAGTTATATCATGTTGTTTAAAAAATAAATATACTTGAAAAAAAATTCAAAACAAAAGTTAGCATATTAATGAGAAAGAGGTTTTAGTTAGATATATATATATATATCTTTCTTTTTAATCATCCTAATTTTTTTTGGATATATTTTCTGATTGCTTTTGATTTTTATTAAATAAATAACTTAGAACATAATGTTAGATTATTTATAAATTAAATATATTAATAAGAATAGTAAAACTTATACTTACAAATTAGTTTGTTAAAAAAAATTCATTATTATTCTTATAAAAAAAATATAACATATAATTAATTGAGATAAATTAAAGGTTCAGCAACGTAATATAAATATTGATTATCTTAATTTATTTTTGTTTTTGGATTTATAATTTAGTATTTGATTAGGATTAATAATTTTTTTAATATCTTGATCCATCTATCCTCAATTTATTTTATTTAACATAAATTTTAAATTTATAAATAATATTTTTCTTGTTATCGAAAACAATGCTTATACAATTTTTTTTCCTATGTAAAAAGATATTTTACCCTTAACGCGAGGTTGGATTAATTAGTATGAAACCTATAACATTCTTGGCATGCCGGTCCTATTATTAAGGAATTTCTTGTTGCCCACATGGACCAATCAAATTAATGTCTTTATTCAATAAATAATTTTTATTTTCAACCATCAACGAAATTCTTAAAGCATAACAAAATCCAATATATATTATGCGTAGAGAGGCTTTTTTCTAAAGAAAAGAGACTACTTAAAATTAAAGAAAGGAAATACTTTCTACTTTCTACTTATAGAGATCTTTAATATTATTAAATCTTAATCCTATTTATAAAAAAATATAAAGATTTTAAGGATTCCTAGTTTTATGCACTATTAGAGGATACTTGTTTAACACGACCCACGTGTTTCAATCAAAATTTAGGTTGATTTTATTTTAAGATGTAATTAATTTTTTAATTAGTAAGATAATGATATTTTGGACTGACTTAAGTCAATCCAATTTAATCCATTAAATTCATGTTTGGCTCATGGATTAGAATAAATTTAATAATTTTTTTTTGTTTAATTATATGACAATAAAAATAAATACTTACAGAAAAATCACCAAATAAAAAATATATCTGATGATCTATAGAAAAAAAAATGTTTGCTAATAATATAATAAGACTTCTACAATTTTATTTGAAAACAAAATAAAGATTGAATGATAGTTAATAAAATAACACATCTAATATATTATGAATTTAATAAAATAATATATCTAATATATTTTCAATTAATTCATTTTAAAGAAACCAAATTTAAATAAAAAAAATAAAGGGAAAAATTAGGATAGAAGATATTTTGTTGTCGTCAAAAGGTTATCAACCATCCATTTTTTTTTTTTTTTTTGTTTTTCAGTGATTTTTTCTCTTATCTTTTAAACCTAGGGATTAAAATAAAAACAAAATAAAGTTTTAGACCAAGAATAAAGCTCCAAAACTAAAAGGACTAAAAAATAAAAACATAAAAACTTTCAATACCTAATATTGAAAACCTAGGCCTGTTGTACACTAAAAAAATTAGAAAGATCCTGCATTTTTGTTTCAACATTCAATTGGTCCCCAAAGTTTTAATATATATTGAAACAATAAAATTAAATTCTATTATGTGAAATTACATACCAACTTAACTTCCAAATATTTTTTTGAGATCGTGAAAACCTATTAGTGAAACAAATTATTTATTTTAAATCTTATTAATATTTTATATTGAAATTAAAAAATAAATCAATGACCAAATATATATATATATATATATATATATATATATATATATATATATAAACACTTAAAGGGAAAAAAAAAAGGAACCACTATTCCATGCCATAATAACTCCCCTCACAAAATACAGCAAAACATTGCGCCATTTTATTTTTTTTTTCTTAACAATAAAAGTCATTGCTAAATAGTCTCTTATGTGCTAGATTTTCACTCATTTAAAAATCTATAGATTCTATACCTTTATTATCAGGTCATCGATAGGTTGATATTGCAACCTTGTTTCCAAAAAAATATGACTTGCTTGATCATCACCAACATTGAATGGAGGCGTATACCAACAGAACATAAAATAAGTCTATATCGAGTTTGTCTGTGGTACTAGTTATTGGTTGTCTTAAATTATAAGTCCAAATAAGAAAATAATTATTCATGTATTTAGTTTATATATAAAAATTTTAAGTTGTTATATTTTAGAATTAAAATTTATTTGTTAGTGCATCTATTCTCTACATTTTAGTAAAAAAAAAAAATAAGTTTTAGGTTATCTTGGTATTTTGAATAAAAAAATATATTTTTATGATATTTTATAATCTGTTACTTTCTCATAATGAATTTCTTTGATAATCTCGCCTGTAGAGCGGGTTTAAGTTGCTAAACCATGCAAAGTCCATGTGTACTCATGTGCTTGTTCATTTTATCCCTTTGAGATTTTTAAGGTGTTTTTCAAAGTAAACTAGTATTAAAGTTTGCTTGATTATTAGTTGGCTTTCGCGATGTCGATAAAAATAATATCGGCATTGAAGTTTGATGTAAAGAAATTTAATGGCAGGAACAACTTTATTCTGTGGTGTATTAAGATAATCAATTTGTTAGTTCAACAAAGTTTATTTAAGACACTAAAAGGTACATACAGTTTTTCTAAGAGAATGGATGATGAGGTGGAAAAAGATAAAATGAAAAAGTACATAGTGTTATTCAACTTTGTTTGTTTGAAGAGGTTATGAGAGAGGTTTCTAAGGAGACTACATGTGTTGAATTGTGGATAAAGTTAAGAACTATATACATGACTAAATATTTGATGAACTTACTGTATCTGAAGCATCAATTATATACTCTTTTGATGAAAAAAAACATACCCATTAAAGACCATCTTAATTAATTTAGTAGAGTAATTTTAGATTTATAAAATATTAATGTTAAGATTGAAGATGAGGACTAGGTTTTGATTTTATAGGTTTGTTACCTCTATCTTATGATCATTTTATTGATACTTTTCGATATTGAATGGATAGTCTTAGTTTAGAAGATGTTGAAACTTCCTTAAACCCTAGGGAGTTGAAAAAGTGAGTGTCAAATAGTCATAAAGATGATAATGCACAAGGTTTGATTATAAGGGGTAAAACAAATAATAAAGGTTTGGGTAGTGGAGACAAGTCTAGATCAAAATTGAAATCTAAAAATAAATAAATTATTTGAATGTTAGGAAGTATGGCACTTTATAATGTGGACACCTCCCAAGATACACTAAAATCATATTTGAATGGTTTGCAACATGATCCAACAAGAACTTGCCCTGAAAAAATAAAATTATACATAATGATCACTCTCACTCTACACCTATAAAGAGACATGAATGAATAGTATAAAATCACAATGAAGTTCATAAATCATTCAAAGAGCTTTTAAGTTCAATCAAGAACTTAATATGGAAATCACTCAACCACACAAAAAATCATAAAAATGTTGATTTTTTATATTAAAAATAGTCTTCCCCTAAAAACATCTTCACAAAAAAGTATTTATACTAGAAAGAATCTTGAGTCTAATAGGATATCCCTAATGAATATGGTTAAACCTAATAAATAATAATAATCCAATGAACCTAAATTTACAGACTCGATATCAAAATATCTTATTTTCCCCCTAAAAAATTCAAAATTTCAAATGAACTTTATTTATAAAAAAACCAAAAAGATGTTTTGTTTCACGCATATGGCTAAATCCTAAAGGCTTTTCATGCATATTTTTTAAAAAGAAAAAAAAAATCAAATTCTTATCATGTTTTAAAAATGAAAAAATGGATATCGCAACAAGTTTATGATTATCCATTAGGGTTTGAACAAAATATCAAAAATCCCATAATAACTAGTTTGTTACCTGGAACATTAAGAATCAGATATAAATACGATGATAAATCTGGAACTTAGAACAATTAAAATCCAATAAGGTAGAGACTTCCTCACGAAAGGAGATTTGCATTGAATCTTAGACAAGACCAATGAATGGAAACATGACTTAGAAAAACAATCGACAAAGCCACACAACTTACCTTAGGTAGGGTGCACTGGGGGTGATATGTCTTCCCCTTACACAACTAGTCTTCTTACCCAAACTCTCGTAAACCATTAGGTTTTATAATGATCATAATACTAGCTGACGAATCTTGAACCTCATAATCATAATTAAACCCTGAAGCCCCCATTTAACATTCTTAAAAGGCAAATCTGCCATATGACGTTATGTATGTCACAACAAATATAAGACTTGGAATGGAGAAATAATGACCAAGAAGTATAAGGAGATTGTGCAGGGAATCCAAGAGTAGTTAAAAAGAAAAGATGTCTAGGTACAATGATCTAATGAACAAATGTGATGCTAGGAAAAGAGTTGGTTACTTTAAAAAGGACTTCTAAGGGCAAAACACATGCGGACAAATAATTAATAGCTTATTTAAAAGAGGAAAGAGATAATAATAGAAGGAGGTTGGAAACTGTAAAAGAAAAGAATAGGTTGGTCAATCTTAGCATTGAAGAAGAAAGAGGATTAAGAGCTCAATATAAAGATCAAGCTAATGATAAAAGAGAAGCTAGAAGGGAAGTCAAATTGGACACAAGGGATTACTGGGAAAGAAACAATGCCTTAAAAGAATGAGTCACCATAGTCTAATCCGAGCTAGAAATTCTAGAGAAGGAATTGAAGAAGTTCAAAGAGTAGTATCAAGATGGGGGAGAGTTGAATGAGCAAAAAGAGAAGCTCGAAGAATGGCAAGATCACATTAGCAAATTTGATGTCCATGTCATAATCCATTTTATATTTCCACCCAAATTTACCTTTTTCATTTTAAAAATAAAAAAATAATAACAAAAAGATTAGCAACTTGAAAAAAATAGGCTAAGAAGGGTTTCAAATGTATAGAGAAATCAAGTTGAAATTTTGGATAAATTTGGGAGCCCAATCGTACTCTATTGTACCCAAAATTGAAAGATAATGCAAATTCAAGGTTAAATCAAATAATTATCGGATGAATTTGCATAAAAATTAAGTATGAGGACTTAATTAGGCTTTCGATAGGACAATTTGATTTAATCATGAGCTCAATTAAAGGTTTAATTAAATTTTAGGATTAATTTGGGTTAAATTGAAAGAGTTAATTAAGTGCAAGGACTTAATTAGACTTTTAATATATCAAATTAATTTTATTAGAGACTTAATTTGTAAAACAATAAGTTTAGAAGCTTAATTTGGGTTTAATTAAGAATTAAATTTTAAAGGACTAAATTTAATTTTTCCAAACTCAATTAAATGAAATTAGGGTTAAAATTGCAAGAAAATCAAAGTTTTGGGGTCAATTAAGGTCCATATTGAAGTAATCCAAGACCGAAAACCTTTTAGCAAAAGGAGTGTTTTTACTCATTTTTTTTAGCCATACGGAGATGGTGTATATCCTTTTAAAGTGAAGGCAGGAGTTTAGTTCAAGGTTGTTGGAAAATTGACAAAAGCAAAGAAGAAAAAAATGTTTTTCGAACCCTGTTTCAGCTGGGATCTGCTCTCCTTATCCTTCCCTTTTACTGCTAAAATTGTCAGGATTCTTAAGCTAATTAGGAGTCTTTATAATGCTAAATTCCTTTGTTATCCGGTTTGTAAGGTTGGATAAATCCCTCAGAAGTTGCACTAAAAAACTGATTCTGCTGCTGTCGCAATTTCTTTATTCCAACTTAAGCCTTGATTTTGACTTGGTTTCGCTCAATATATGACCATCCCGACTATATTCTGTCACTCATGACATGTTGAAGAATTGACCTTCACCTTTATTGGGTCCTAGGGCTCACTATTCTTATGGTAGACCCTCAGTCAAATTGGGATGCTTGGCATTGTCAGTTTCCTGAATTAAATCAGGAGATTCTTTTTTACCAACAAGGTTGCAGCCAGATTATGTTCTTCAAAATGAACTTATCTCATTTTTAATCATTTATGGAAGTTGTATTCCTTTATGCATGGATGAATTTGGGTTTTTGAATCGCTTGATTTCGATATCAGAAGCTCAAGATATCCCCGTTTGAATATCTAAACGTCAAATCAAATAATTCTACCGTGAGAAGGATTCTGACCTGAGTTTTGCACTAAAGACCCTACTTTCATCACAATTTTGTTGGTCGTTATTCTTAGGTCATACTCTCAGTCATATTGGGATGCTCAGCGTTGTTAGTTTCTGAATCAGATTAGGAGACCCTTTTTTTTATTAACCAGATTACTGTCGAATTCTGTTCTTTAAAATGATTTTATCTCACTTCGAATCCTTCATGAAAGTTGTAGTCCTACATGTGTAGATGAATTTGGGTTTTTAAGTCACTTGATTTCGATATCAAAAGCTCAAGATATTCATGCTTGAATATCTAATGTGAAAGCGAAAATTCTACCACGAGAAGAATTTTGCCCCAAGTTCGCAGGACTGAATTGAAAAAAAGACTAAAATAAGGGAATTAATGGCAAATAAAAATTGGAAGAAACATGGCTGGGTTTTGAAGAAACAGAAAACAGGGACATGATTAATTTGCAGACCAATTGCCTTTGCCTTGCGTTTCAGCAACAAACAACGCCGTTATGCTTTTACACATTAATGTGCATTATTTTTCCTTTCTTCAACTGAGGAAGCAAGGCGGCGCCATTTTAAAACATCCTCATTTTGAATTAATGAGCATGGTACTATACCCCCGTCTGCAACCTTTTCCCTCCTCTGTAGTTGTTTCCTGCCATTTTCTCTCTCTTTATTTTTTTTTGCATTTCTCTCATCCTTGCACTATACAAAACAATCCCTTTTTTCATGCTAGAATGGTAGCTGCTAGAGGGAACAACTTTGTACCTTCAGTGCCAGCTGGGGAAGGGGACTTAGAGGGAGCCTCACCATCATCTAATGGTTGGAATTCCATCCCTAACAGAGACGGCTGAGATGAAAGGGGGTTTAGGTTAGGGTCCAAGTGTTTTGCTCAGCTATAAAAACGAGTTGGAAAAGGGGAGAAAGGGAAGGAGAAAGGAAGAAAAAAAAAGAAAGAGTGTAGGGCGAGAAAAAAATAAAAAACATAAAGAGTAGAGGGAGACGAAGAGAGTTAAACACACAAAATAGAAGAAGAGGTAAAGACGAAGGAAAAAAGGAAAACAGAAAGGAAAGGGACAAGAGAGAATAAAGAGAACAAGAAGAGGGTTGAGAGTAGAAACAAAAGGAAACAACGAAAGGGAGATGAGGTTAACATCAATCTATCCTACCTTGCTCGAAAGGAATTTAACAAGCTCTAAAGAGTTGAAATGTTCCTAATGGCAGAAGGATTTTTTCTTTAGGTCACCAAAAGGCAAACACGCAGTGACTGCCATCGGTTTGTACCCTATTTTTGCAAGCAGATATGCAGGTATAAGTTAGGCCTCTTTGTTTTTCCTGTTATTTTCAAAACTGGCATCTGTTTTGTTTGTTCTGTTCCAGTTTTGTTTCTACCTTTGCTTTGTATATTTGTTCTTTATGCTAACAGGAGGTTATATGCTTTACCATTGTCTTTTCCATGGCTTTGAGTTTAGATGCTTGTCTATGTTAGAGTTATGTGTTTTTTCCTCTTCCTCAATCGTGAGGAACCGTGAGCCTTAAAGGCCATTCCTACCCCTTGTATCTTTTTTTGGGATGCATCTCTGCCTTAGGATGGTGCATAGGATAAGCTTTGCTACTAGATAAATCTCTGTACATAAGGAAAAGAAAAATGAGAGGAAGCCTTTTTCAGTTGAGGTGATATTTCAGTTGGTTCTGAAGTCATGTTTTCCTTCCTGTTCTTTGAAAGAGAGATAGCTGGCCATTTGATTTGTTGTTTCTGTTTTAGTGTCTTTGATATACATGATGAAAGGCATGCTCTTTCAGTTCTTTCATTTTTGTATAAAACAAACCATGGCAGTATCAAAGATTAGAAAAGGGTAGGCGTGAACAATGTTTTTTTTGTGTTAGGTTTGGTTTTCAAATGTTCAGCTTCCATGTGTATATGAGCTGCTCCTTTTTGTCGAAAATAATAGGTCATGTCGTGTTTAGGCTTTGAGTTAAAAGGCTGGTTTAGCTTTCCAGTTCTATTGCTGTGAGAGACCGTAAGTTTTAAAGGTCTTCGTTATCCCTGCCTTCCTTTGGTTGGAGCGTCTCTGTGTAACTGATACATTACATAGAAGTAGTTATGGTGTATAGGTGCATAAAAAAGAGTGAAAAAACATGGGCGGGTCCTTTTAATTAAGGGGACTCTGTTTTTTGTAGGTTTTAGTTTCATGCTTTTTTTCTCTATTTCTTGTAAAAATGAGATAATATACACTGTGTTTTGTAGTCATAGCATTTAATATGTGTTCTTTCCTGCTGTGTGAATCGAGCATGGCATTTGTTTAAAGATCAAGAAAAGGATGGGTGGTGGGGTATGGCTTTTGTTATAGGTTTTAGTTTCAGAACTTTGTTGTTTTTTGTGCATACGGACGTGTGTTTTTTTCTTTTTTTTAGTAATAGGCAAACTTGTTTCAGACTTCAAATTTAAGTTGAAATGATGGGTCTCTGTTGCTGGATTTGAATTGTTTTAAGCTTCCTGTGAATTTTGGAATACACATGTGTATGGTTTTTTTTTTTTAATTATGATACTTGATTTAATTGCGTTGTCTGTGTTTTGATAGAAATGTAATTTTTTTTTTGTATGTTGCATACAACCAATACCATAACATATATTTTTTTTTTCAAAAGAGCAAATATTCGAGGTTTCAAAAAAATGTGTTTTGGCATGGATTTCTTAAACAGAAAAACTACTTTCTTGCATCTTGGATTTTACAACATGTTTGTAAATTCCAAAGGGTGGTGACCAATATTCCAAAAATATAAAAACCTTATTTTTGTGAATTTTTCTTTATTAACTATTAATGTTTGGATAAACAAATCCGAAAGGGGTAAATATCCAAAATATTATTAGGAATAATTTGTTATTCATTAGTAATGTTTGGGTAAAGAAATTCCAAAGGGTTTAATATCCAAAATATTATTAGGAATAATTTGTTATTATTCACTACAAATGTTTGGATAAAGAAACCCCAAAGGGGTTAATATTCAAAATATTAGTGGAAATAATTTGCCGTTATTCACTGTTAATATTTGGATAAAGAAACCCCAAATGGTAAATATCAAAAATATTTTTCTAGAAATAACAAGTTATTATCCCTTAATAATATAACGGCAAATAAACCTATGAAAGGTAAATGTCCAAAATATTGTTAATAGGAATACAACTTGTTTATTTTTAACATAAAGGCAGATTTATGCCTAAAATTTTATTTAGAACAATTTAATTGCATATCCTTGCAAGAAGCCTCAATCATAATTGGGGACATTTCACATTTTGATTCCACAATTTATAAGTCATGAAAATATGAAATACTAAGGCAAAAATGAGCTTTCAAAGCACTTTGAATTTCCTTAGATTTCTAACTTAGTTTTTTTTTCTTTGCGATTTACGAGTCGCAAACACTTGAAATACTAAGGGAAAAATGAGCTCTTAAGCACATTGAATCTCCTTAGATTTCTATCTTAACTGTCTCTAAATTCATAAATTCTAAATTTATTTCAAATCAAGCATAGACTTCAAGAGATCTACACCGTTTCTCTTTGGCACTCTATAATTATATCTAAAGGTAGGATCCATATTGGCCAAGGGTTCTTTCCCTTAGACTTTGAACCCAAGTTCATTCATCACAGCAGGCTTATCCTAGGAAACTGATGGGATTAGAGAACATCAACAACATAGCAATTATCGGCAAACCAAACACCAAGTAGCTTACCTTAGGTAGGGCGTACTAGAGGTGCTAAAACCTTCTTTTTACGCAACCAGTCCCTTGTCTTAGAATCTTTGAAAGACCAGTTAGATTTCTAGTGACCATAATACTAGGTGGCAACTCCCTTTCTCACAAAACAAGGACCCCAACATCAATCCCCGCTCTGGGAAAGGTCGCCTCGACGTCAAGCTCTCGCTAGGGTACGACAAGGAGCATGAATTTAGGGACCCAATTGAGTGAAATCAGGGATGAAATTGAAGAAATTAGAAGTTTGAAGGTTAACTGATTAGTACTTAAAAGTGTATTTTTATCAAGGTTTTATATCATTATTTTGCACTTGAAGTATTAATAACTCCTTAACTAAAGCATGTTTTATAATAACATATCTAATAATATAAGATACCTTTAACTATGGTAAATGTTCATCTTAGATGCAGGCCGATCACATAAATGAAAGAATTAATTGATGAGTTTAAATACTGAAATTGAAAGGACAAAGAGAGGGCCAAACTTAGAAAAGCGATATTGGTGTAGTCCAAACTGGAACACTGTTCGGTAATTGGGTCATATCTGGAGCTGTAGATCTTGGATTTAGGTCTGTTTTATATGGATGGAAAGGTAAGACATAGATCTTCAACTTTCATGTGGAGTTTAAGATTTAAAAAGGCCGTTTTCAAGTCCAAATTATAGCAACAACGGAGAAGTCTGAATATGTCCTGCAGCCCAGAAACTATTCAGTGTTTAGACCATATCTCGAGTTCTATAAGTCCAAATTACCTCAATTTTTTTTTCCTGGAAATATAATAGAATTTCCTATAACTTTTATGAGTATAGTTGGTTCCAGTTCTGATATTAGCAATGATGTTTTGTTCAGACAAAAAGATAAAGATTTTCACCAAGTCAAGAGTTGGTCACCCACTCAACAATTAGTCATAAAATCAATAGTTCCAAATTTTTGCCTATAAAAGGAGGCATTTGTCATGCATTTAAGATCTTAGTTGTTCAGATTAAGATCATGCTCTTTATTTCTCTCTTTATATTGTTTGTAATTCTTAAGTTTTGCTTTCATTAATATCTTGTTTATGCTTTTCATTTCGTTTCCTTTACTTAGTTAACTTGTATCTTATTTATGTTCTTATTTTGTTTATTTATGTTTCTCTTTTTCATTATGTCTAGCTAAATTTATTATGTCAAGGTAAAAAGGTTACACTAATGGTGTAAGAATAAGTATAGTGTAAACTCAATATGGACCTTAATGTTTAATATTAACATGTCTTATTTTTTT